>CM022953.1:58404353-58969353 GCA_012931725.1 Litsea cubeba
CGTCGCTCGAGTGTAGAGTAACATGTAGGAACTGATGGTTCGCAAATAGGACTCCCGGTCAGAGAATTACGAGAGAAATATGAAATTTTCCAACACTTAGGCTCGAAAATGGCCAGCCGGGGGTTCGGAATGGGAAACGGCCACGGGAAAAATCTGAAACCAGCACGAGCACCTCGCTCGAGGGTAGAGTAACATGTAGGAACTGACGGTTCTCAAATAGGACTCCCGGTTAGAGAATTACGAGAGAAACATCGGATTTTCCAACACTTCGGATCGAAACGGCTCGCCGGGGGTCCGGAAAGAGATACGGCCGCGCTAAAAATCGAAAATCGGCACGAGCTCTTCGCTTGATGGTGGAGTAACCTATAGGAATTAATGGTGAGCAAATAGGACTCCCGGTCAGATAATTACGAGCGAAACATGTGATTTTCCAACATTAAGGCTCGAAAATGGCCCGTCGGCCGTCCGGAACGGGAAACGGTCCAGGGAAAAATCGGGGAAACCGGCATGACCACTTCGCTCGAGGGTAGAGTAACCTGTAGGAACGGACGGTTCGCAAATAGGACTCCCAGTCAGAGAATTACGAGTGAAACATGAGATTTTTCAACACTTAGGCTCGAAAACGGCCCGCCGGGGGTCCGGAACGGGAAACGTTTAACGGAAAAAATTGGAAACCGACACGAGCACTTCGCTCAAGGGTAGATTAACCTGTAGGAACTGACGGTTCACAAATAGGACTCCCGGTTAGAGAATTGTATATAAAAAATTTGGAACACTTAGTCCCGAAAATAGGCCGTCGTAGGTCGAAAATGGGAAACGGCCATCGAACAACCCATAAATCAACATGGATACCTTGTTCAATGCTAAAGTAACTTGTTGGAATTGGCGGTTAGTGAATCGGACTTCTGGTTAACAAATTAGATGCAAAAGCCGCCTGTTTTTCAACACTTAAACTGGAAAAAAGTCAGCAGAAAAACGTAGGAAAAGTTTTATATATATATATACATGTTTATGTCTCATTTATAATTTAATTCATTGTAAAGGTTTTAATGTTGTTTTTGTCATTGAAGATTGACGGCGCTTTAGGGTCGGTTGCAGACTGGTGGGGGTGTTGGACTTCTTTTCGATTTGTTTGTATATTGTACATTTATACGAGACTAAATCATTATTGATTGTAATATTTATTTAATGAGATTAATGATTTAATGAAAAATGGAGATGGTTGTTTGTTTATTTATTAACATTTGTTTTATTGCATTTTTTGTGTTGAATATAGGTATATGAACATGTTTATTTTAGATACAGGTGTATAAACAGGTTTACTGGAAAATATTGATACAGCTGTATAAACAGTTTTACATGAAAATAATAATTAAAAAATAAATATAATATTTTAAAAAAAGTGCCTTTGCCGACGAATATTTTCTTCGGCAAAACAAAAAATAAAAATTACAAAAAATAAAATAAAATGATTTTGCCGACGAATATTTTCGTCGGCAAAATTAAAAAACAAAATCAAAAGATTTTGCCGACGAATATTTTCGTCGGCAAATTTAAAAATAAAAAAAAATAAAATAAAATGATTTTGTCGACGAAGATTTTAGTCGACAATATTAAAAATCAAAATTCAAAAGAAAAATAAAATGATTTTGCCGACGAATATTTTAATCGAAAAAATTAAAAATAAAAATTAAAAAACAAAATAAAATGATTTTGCCGACGAATATTTTCGTCGGCAAAATTAAAAATTAAAAAAAAATGATTTTGCCGACGAATATTTTCGTCGAAAAAATTAAAAACCAAAATAAAATGATTTTGCCGACGAATATTTTCATCGACAATATTAAAAATAAAAATTCAAAAGAAAATAAAATTATTTTGCCGACTAATGTTTTCGTCTGAAAAATTATAAATAAAAATTCAAATGAAAAAATAAATGATTTTGCTGACGAATATTTTCGTCGGCAACATTAAAAATAAAATAAAAAAAATCAAATGATGTTGCCGACCAAATGTTTCGTCGACAACATTAAAAATAAAATTAAAAAAAAATCATTTTACCGACGTAATTTTACGTCGGTAAAATTAATATAAAAATTCAAAAAAAAAATAAAATTATTTTGTCGACGAAAAAGAAACGTCGGTAAAATTAAAATAAGCGTCGGTAAAAATTGCATTTTTGCCGACCAAAATCATTTTCGTCAGAAAAAGTCTTTGCTGACCTGTTTTTGCCGACGTTTGACGGACGAAAATATTTTTGTAGGTTAATGCTTTTGCCGACGAAAATGGGGCTTTTGGCGACGAAAAATTTCGTCACCAAAAGTTCAATTTCTTGTAGTGAATCGACTCAAAGCCTATTTATGTCTAGTTTTAAGACATATTTAGGTTCAATTTTCTGGACTGCTTATTCCTGGACACAAATCCATTTTGGAACCAACTTATTACATCTTTTAGGCAAACTCTGAAGGACTGGGTATGTAGTGGTGCATAAGTCCCACACCGGAAACACGCTAGTCCAGATCTTGGGAATATATGTGTGACCTGATCCTTAACTCAACATGAGGCCTTTTGGTGGGTTAATGCCTACCAAAAATAAAACCGTGAGGTATGTGGGCCAAAGCGGACAATATCATATGGGGAACGGACCCGGGTGGTTACAAATGGTATCGGAGCCGGACGGCTCTGTTTTCAGGTGGGGGAGTATGTCATGCCTGTGGCCCCCCTTTAGAAGGGCGTTGGGTCCAGCGAGCATCCGCCTAGATAGAGAGGGTGGGGGAAACTCTTAGGGACTGGGTATGCAGTGGTGCATAAGTCCCACATCGGAAACACGCTATCCAGATCTTGGGTATATGTAAGACCTGATCCTTAACTCCACACGAGGCCTTTTGGTGGGCTAAGGCCTACCAAAAATAAAACCGTGAGGCATATGAGTAAAAGCGAATAATACCATGTGGAGAGCAGGCCAGGGTCTTTATTGACCCAACTTCACTTCATTTCCTTATTCCTCTACTACCTCAATTGATTCTCAGCTGGAACTCGACCTTCCCTTCTTATTTCCAAATCCACAAGAGAAGTCATTGCAAGTTGTCTTCTTCAAGCTTAAGCCCAAGCCTAAGCCCATCATCTTCAACAACTACATCTTCCTCAAGCACTTCTCATCCCTATTCCAAGTCTCATTCACTTTATTGGTAAGTAATTCTACTCAAATCCTTTTCTCTTGCTTGGAATCAGCCATGGGAGGTTAGAATCGTTCCATGCAACTCATCTCTTTCAATTTCTACCATTCACCATGGTATGGTTCTTTAATGAGCTAGAGGTCTGGGGATTTTTTCTTTTGAACTTGGATACAATGCGAGAGGCTTGGATTTCATGGTAATTGGGTCAAGCACCCTTTCAAGGCAAGTAGACAACTATAATATCGCGCATCCAAATTCTCTTTGTGATTCTTCACATGATTTTCATGCTAGATTTCCCATTGAACCTCAATGTATGTTTTACTTGTTTTATCGCCTTTAATTTGGTTGGTTTATAATGCACTTGTTTTAGAAGTTGTGATTGATTGTTTTAGAAGTTGTGATTGATCTTGGAAGCTCTTATTAAGCCCATACAATGTACAATTGAGCTTGTAGTACATTCTAGATATTCGCATGACTTTTCTCATGCATCTTATGTCGTTTATGTTTATTGTTTACACATCTGCATTATGCTTCATGTATTGTACATTGCTTATTTGAGTCTATCCTATTAACGTATATTTATCTAGACTTTGGGATGCTCTTTATGTTTATGATTTGTCATGCCTTGTTGGAGTATTCCCTTATGTTTAAGCTTTATGTTTACGTTATAGAAGCCGGTTATATTATTCTTTGAGTCGGTACCACCCAACTTTGATCCTATCACAATCGGACATGGCTAAGTGTACGGTTTATATTTATCTATTTAAACTAGCTGCAACATAACATCTATTATAGGAGAGTATCCGTGCTCCAGTGTCCCATTGGATATCTATTCTATTGGCTAATCCGTACTCCTTGTGGTACTGTAAGTGCAAAAAATGTGACTCATAAGAAAAGGGAGGGTGCTTGCACGGACTTATCCAAAGAGATTAGGAACACCGATGCCTGTGCCTGAAACATGAGAAAAAGAAGAAGAAACGTAGGTCAGAGGACTCTGGCTTGGGCAGCGCAGGGCTCTCGAATACCTAAGTCAGTCTAAGAACGGAACAGTAGGAGGAGATTTTTAGGGAAGAAGATGATACCAGCAGTGTGGTGTCGTTGTTGGCACTTTTTGCTTGTGGATTGTTCTTGTGTTTATATAGAGGAAGAGAGGAGGCAAAGGGGTGGTTGACTGTCTTGTCATAGCCCACTCTGTCAGGTACCAGGGAGGCGCAGTCCCATCGTTGCCTACTTTTCTTTAATTGCCGTCCCATCTGTTGACACCAAAAATGTCACTTTGCCTCTTCAAGATACAAAAGAGCTACATAAAGTCGCAACCTGCCATAAATAGGCAATGCTGCTTGTCAGAATCAAACAAAAAACTGCAAGATCCTTCACGACAGCCAAAAGAGGAGTACACAAGAAGTTTCGGGCCATTTCAAAATCATTTGGCCTAACTTCGCTTCTCCGGCAGCTGAAAAGGAGCTCCCGGCGACGAAAGCATCGGAGGCACCAAATCTTCGATCAGAGCCAATGGATGGTCTCAAAATACATCCAAAAGGTTCCACGTCAAGTTCCGAGTCAAACCGACAACGTTTGACCCTACATCAACCCTCGAACAGCTAAATCAAGCCTCTCGGCGGCGAGAACCACTGAGGCCATCACTCATCAGATAGAGCACATGGACGGCTTTAAAATGTTTACAAAGGGCTACACGTCAAATTTCAGGTCATTTCGACAAACATTTGACCATACTTTGACGCTCAGAAGCCAAATCAGGCCTCTTGGCGGTGAAGCTCCCCGGGACCATGGTTTCCAAGACAGAGCCTACGAATCATCTTAAAATGACTCCAATAGATTCCCTGTCAAATTTCAAGTCAATCGGACATCGGTTGACCGCACATCAAGCCGCGACATCTTCATCGCGACAAAAGCAAGTCTACTGGTGATAGGACTCCGAACGGCTTCAAAACTCAAACAAAATCCTATGGTTAGTCTTATTTATTGCTCAGCAGGCTTCACCCCAAATTTCAGGTCATTCCGACATCGTTTGACCCAGTTTCAGCTTCTGACGAAAAATTGGCAGCTTTGCGCAACAAAGTCTTCGGCTTTCTCAGAAAATTGGAAACTTTGCAAAATAAAATGCAAGGATTCTCATCAAGTTTTCTATAGGAAAATTAGGCCAATAAATGATCAAAAATGTCAAGGAAAAACACAGAAGAAAAAAGAATCGAAAAAACTGCAAAAACGGATACAAAACGGGACAAAAGGGGGAAAAACCCTCCCAGGGTCACAAACCCCTGCGACCCTGGGGCCCGGGATCGACCGGTGGGCCCCGGAAACCCCGTTTTTTCACGATTTGAAGCGTCCGACCTCTGGTATTTTTCAAAATTCATACTTTTGAGAAACCAAATCCTCTGACATCTGTCAAAAACACGGGTTAATCATCAAGAGTATCGAAATCAACATTGATCGCCAACTGGTCAACCAAAAAAAGTGTGCTTTCTACCCGACCGATCGAGAAATCGACAGGACAGATAGCACCGACCCGCTGTTGGCAACCAACACCTGAAGTTACATGGTCATCCGATGTCGATCTACATCAAGATCCATCGATGATCATCGCCGGAAGAATCCCAAAAGACGTGGCACGGCCCGCGACTCTTCAACTGCTCAGTGACCACTTAATGTGATTAATTGACTAGCTTTATTACAGTCATTAATCCATTTCTTTGGACGGACCAATCAGAAGCAAGCATCCGGGAGTTACAAGTCAAGAGACTCATGGCATTTTGAAAGTCCTGGGGATCCTAACCCTAGAGGGGGGGGGGGTGAATAGGGTGATCTACACTTTCTAACTAATTATGACCAATTTTAATTTCTTTAAAATAAACTAGTCATATGTGATGATTATGACAATAGATGCGGAAAAGAAACAAATCAATCACCACAACCCAATCACCATAACACAAGGATTTATAGTGGTTCGGCCTCAATGCCTACATCCACTACCGGCTTGTGTATCCAACACCCCACCGGATTTCCACTATTATGCTTTTCAAAAGGCTAAGCAATAACCTCTACAAGATGCTTTCCAAGGATAAGCAATAACCTTACAATGATGTTTTTCTAGGCTAAACAACAACCCTTACACTATGCTTTTATATGGCTAAGCAATAACCTTACAAGCAAATGATTACTCTCAAAGAAAGTGTCTTAACAAAACACTCTAAGAGATTACAATTATGCTCAAATGAAATTGCCTCTAACTAGGCGAATATGAAAATGAAAAGCTAACTCACACAACACTATAAGTAATGCTAAGATGAATGCTCATGAAGTGTGTGAGTGAATACTTCAATCAAGTTGAAAATGAAGGCTCAATCAATTTATGCTAAAAGCATTTAAAAGATTAATGCACATAAAAAGGTATGATTGAAGTAATATGCAAATCACATGTACCAAATACAAACTTGTAGAAGATATAATAAAACAAGGGTTCACAAGTTGTATGAAATGATTTAGTCTAAACATGTGATGCATGTGCAATGTTGTTTTCAAAACCAAATTAATTCAACAAAGGTTTAAATGAATGAAAACAACAAGGAAAGATTCAAAACAAGTTAATGAATCATGACATAAAAGAAATCAAGGATTTTGGCAATGCATGATTAACAAAGTTTAGAAAACAAACTTGTTTTGAAATCAAGGTGAAGAATCCTATGACTTAAATCAAAGATTAAGGAAGTAGAGGATTCAACACATCATAGTTTATATGCTTAAAAACATTTACCAATAGTTTAGACAAAGCATAAAACATATGAGTAAGGAAATTAAAGCTTACTAGAGTTTAACTTCTTGAGATCAAGCTTTAGCTTTTCCTTTTGACCACACAAGCTTCCTTAGTTCATTCCCTTTGCTTGGGCATCAAAAACATCAACAATGGCCTCTATTCTCATCATCTTTTCTCTTGGAATGAACTTGCTTTTTATAGAAAAAGTGGTTCAACGGATGGCTGTCGGTCAACCGATAACTAGCTGTCGGTTGACCGATGGCTCAACGGTCATATGCAACGGTCATATTTTTTAAAGTTCTCCTGACCCTTTTGCATTCGTCGGTTGACCGTCCTTCATCGGTTGACCGATGAGGAACCGACAACCGAGCCGATAGCACACTGATCATCAAAAAGGTGCTGTCTGTTTTTGGAACCGATGAGTCTCGGTCTGAGATTTTATGTACTATCGGTGGACCGATGTGGACCGATAGGCTGACCGATGAGAACCGATGGAGTTATCGGTTCACCTTGATTCATTTGTGGGTCGACCGATGGGGACCGATGGCTTGACCGACAGACTGGTCAGGTCAATTTTCTGAATATCTGAAGTTTTGAGAAATAAACTTTTTGAAATGATTAAACACTCAGATTTGAAGGGTGTCCTTTTGCATTGTTTTCATCAAGAAAAACATGATTAAAATCAAGGTTCAAATCAACCAAAAAGAAGTTTTAAATCAAAACATGAGTAGGTTGAGTTAAAAGATGATTTTCAAGAAGAAATACGTGGAATGGAAATGAACCTAATGATATGACTGTTATGCAAATGCAAGACATCAAATTGCAAATACTTAGGGTCTAACAATCTCCCCCTTTGCAATTTGATGGCAAATAACACTCAACCACTCATTAAAACTATCAACTCATCACATTTTTCCAATCCACTTCTTCTTACTTCAGCTCCCCCAATGTTCTTGCTCTCCCCCATTGTTCATTATCTGCTCCTTCTTTTCTCCCCCAATGTTCTTGCTCTCCCCCATTGTTCTAGCAATGGTGTCCTTGCTTCAACTCCTCTTTATCTTCTTTAGTCTTCATTTCCCACTTAGTCTTTATGTTTCTTCTTCTTCTCCCCCATTGACATCAAATTGCTAAATAGTCTGCAAACAATACTCATGCAAACATATACCTTTCTCATAGCATAATTTTGATATCTTCAATGTGAAGGAAAGAAATAACAACAAAAAAAAACTTATGTAGATGGCACATGGATCAAAAAATGTCATTCAATATATAAAGATTTTTAAAAGTCTTACACTTTAACAAATGACATAGACATAAACATAACCATCCATTAACTGAAAATAGAAATTTAAATGACAAAGTCTAAACTGATTATCCAGCCTTTTTCCCAATACAAAAAGCACACCACCATTAATACACCAATTGAATCACAAAATGTGGTGACAGGGAAAGTTAAATCCTAGTCAGACTCTGGAGATGGAGGAGATGGAGATGGTGATCTAGCGACGTCATCTCTTCTACAGCTCTTTGAGATCTTGGAGAGGTACTTGAACATTTTGCTCATTGTCTTTGATTGTTTCTTCTGTTTCCTCTTCAAGTAGGCTATATCTCTTTCCACGGCTGCTTGCCAATCAGAAGATGTGCCAGGGGTAGAAGGACCAGCAGTCTGCCTTGAAGATGAAGCCTGAGCAGGAGGAGCTGGAGATCTTGGTATCTCCTGTCTTAAGGGAGGCTCTTGTGCCAGGGGAGGATCTTCTGCTATGGGGATGTGAGGATTTGGGATGAGATTCATTTGATTCAGATTGGTTACGGAGAATGGAGCTTTGAAAATGGAGCTTTCTCCAGTAGGTATAGGAATACGAAACTGACGAGCAATCTGAGTCATCAAGTACCCATATGGAATGGCATTCTTTTGTGCCAATGAGTTTCGGAACTTGATAATTGTATGGCAAATGAGAGAGGGTAGACAGATGGGAGTGCCAGTTACTACTTTAGACAGGATACTAACCATGAAAGCTGTAAGCTCAGTCCTATTTCCACCTCTAGGATACACATTGTAAGTGAAAAGATTGTGAATAATCCTATTGATTGGAGTTAGGGAACTAATGGTTAGATGGTGTTTCTTTTGATCCCATTGACAGTTGAAGCCACATATGTCAATGGTGGCTTTGATCCTCTAATCCTCAGAAGGTGTATCAGTCACATATGTTACTCCCGTAGGAGTACAAGGAATCCCCATTATCAGTCCTATTCTTTGAGGTGTGAATACTTCATCTCTATCCATAAAGGAAATGGTAAAAGAACAAGCATTGATAGAGTCATTTGTGCTTGTGATAGATGCATACAAGAATTTAACTATTGAAGGGTATGCAATATCACCCCACAGAAGTATCCTCTCCCAACCCACTTGACCAAGCACATTGCTTAAGTTGAAACCCATGGAAGAAATCTTTTCCACGATAGTCCTTCTCTCAACTACAACATTCCTCCTTTGAAGACTTTGTAAGATATTTGAGTCAAGTCTCAAATTGGTTGAAGGAGGAGGGGGTGATGGAGATGAGCTTTCATTCCCACTATCTTCTATAGGTCTGCTAGAAGAGGCTGTGGCCTTTCCCATCTTTATAGGGCGCCTAGGAGTGGCCTTCTTGGTTCTAGGAGGCATTATCACAGATACTTGGTGTGCACAGTGTGGATATGATAGAAGAATTTGAAATTTTTAGAGAATGATTGTGGACTAAGATTTTAGGAAGATTGAATTCAATGTTACCTGAATCAACCTTGGAAGGGGAACAAGGACAGATGATCAAATCTGAATAAGACACATGTAGTTGGGTTTCTCAGAATGGAGCACAACAGCTTGGAGAGACCGACCACGTTTTTTTGAGAGCTTGGGAGGCTTGGCTGAAGCTCAGAAGTTCTCTTAGGATCTTGGAGAAGTTTGCACAGAGCGTCTTCACGTTTTGGAGAGGGAATCAGTCACGCTCAGCAGCCAAGAAGATGAACAGTGCAGGCTTCTGACATTGAAATCAGATTCGGAGGATGCCCAATCGATGATTGCTAATGATCACTATTTGAAAATGAATGAGGATCTCACTCTTGGAGAAGGAGAACCAGCAGACACAGCAACCTAGGGCTTTGGAGACGAAGCAGGGAGAAACAGAACAGAAAGGGAGTTTTCTGCACGCAGGGTTTTTAACCGAGGCACTGCTTCATCGGTCCACCGATGACTTAAGTATCGGTCGACCGATAGATGTAGAAAAGTGGGCTAATCCACTGAATTAGCCTTCTTAGCTAATGATCATTGCTTAGTGTGTTTTATGATTGATTTAACTTATGAAAAACAATTTTTAGATCATCAAAATTTTAGATTTAAGTTGATCAAACACATGCATTTTCATATCAAGTACCTTTTAGGTTCAAAAATGCGTTTTCAAAAATTAATTTACAAAAAATTTGAAATTCTAAACATATAGAGAGTACCCAGAAAGATTGAACCATATAGACTTAGGACCAACTAGACATGTAACTTAAGAGAGTGAGTTGGTCTAATCTAATTAGTAGGCCTTAGTATTTTTCTAATAGCCTAACCTTAGGTATCCATCTAAGGTTTTGAGCCTTTGAGCCTATGGTTGAGATCTCACCAACTAGAGGAGATAAATATTGATTTCTTTTATTCTTGACATCATTTCCTTGAGGTTTGACAATTTCATAATTGGATTGATGATTAGACTTTGGTGGTTGATGTTTCTTTTTATTTTTCTCATTTCTTTTAGCTTTTCCTCTCTCTTTTTGCCTTTTGAATTTTAATTTTAGTCTTTCAACATTTTTCAAAAGTTCTTTCATTTCCAAGGTTAAAGGAGGTAAAGTGAGAGGTTTCTTTTTGATAGATTTAATTTGATTACTTTTGATTTGTTTAGTCTTTTTAAAATCTATCTTGGGAGACTCTTGTTGGAATGGTTTGACTTGCTTGAACTTTCTAGAGTCTTCCTTTGATTTTGATGCCTTAACCATCATAGAATTAGATTTTCCATTTTTAGTTTCATAGATGGGTTTAGACAAATGATTTTTTCTTAATTTACACTCAAATTTGAAATGCCCTTCATTACCACAATAATGACATTTTGCTTTGGGCAAAGTAGAGTGAGTGCTAGAGATTGAGGACTCACCTTTCGCAAATGTGTTGGTGATTTTAGGGCCATGAGAAGTATACTTATCAAATCCAATACCCGTCCTATCTCTTTGTGATTTACCCAATCTAAATAATTTCTCAAATTTCTCTTCGCCTTGGGTAAATTTGCACTCATACTTTTGTTTGTGAGTTTCAAGTTGAGTGACTTGATTTTTAAGAATTGAATTTTCATTTTTCACTTTTGTAAGTTCAATTCCAATTCCATTAAACTTGTTTACTTTTTCATAAGCAAGTTTTAATTCAAGTTTGAGTTCATTTACATTAGATCCAAGTTGTAAAGTTTTTATATTACTTTGAGCATTGAATAAATTCTCTTTGGTGGTTATTAACTTGGATTCAAGGTTGACAATGTCTTCAACTTGATTTTTTATATGATCACTTAGAGTTAAATTTTCTTTGGTAAGTCCTTCACAATTTATCTTAGATACATTTAATTCATCTTGAAGATTTAACAAATTATCTTTAGAAATTTTCAATTTGGATTCTAAATAGATAATGTTCTCATCTTGTCTTTTTAATGTATCTCTTAGATTTATGTTTTCTTTATTTAGCTCATTATGACTTAATTTTATTTCATTTAGTTCATCTTGAGCATTTGATAGATTGTGCAAAGTGATCATGAACTTAGAATCTAGGCATTGAATAAATTCTTCTTTCTCTCTAAGTTCATATTTTGAAGTGTCAATTTCCTTGTTTAATCTTTTGGATTCTTCTTTTAAACTTTTGTTGTTCTTATCAAGCTTTAGGAACAATGTATATAGTTCATTATAAGCATGTTGAAGGTCATCTTCATATTCATTTTCTTCTTCTTTTAATTCATCTTGGGATTCATTAATTCCAAAGTTTGTATCTCCAATAGATGGAAGAGATGGTGGTCTAGAAGAATCTACACAAGTATCTACACAATCTAAAATAGTGGAATCCATTCTAATGATTTTCATGGAAGCACAACACTAGGGTTTTGACTCTAGGTTTTTACACCTAATCAAGAGTTCCAAAACGCTTGATCCTAATATAGAGCACGAGGCTCTGATACCAATTGAAAGTCCTGGGGATCCTAACCCTAGAGGGGGGGGGGGTGAATAGGGTGATCTACACTTTCTAACTAATTATGACCAATTTTAATTTCTTTAAAATAAACTAGTCATATGTGATGATTATGACAATAGATGCGGAAAAGAAACAAATCAATCACCACAACCCAATCACCATAACACAAGGATTTATAGTGGTTCGGCCTCAATGCCTACATCCACTACCGGCTTGTGTATCCAACACCCCACCGGATTTCCACTATTATGCTTTTCAAAAGGCTAAGCAATAACCTCTACAAGATGCTTTCCAAGGATAAGCAATAACCTTACAATGATGTTTTTCTAGGCTAAACAACAACCCTTACACTATGCTTTTATATGGCTAAGCAATAACCTTACAAGCAAATGATTACTCTCAAAGAAAGTGTCTTAACAAAACACTCTAAGAGAGTACAATTATGCTCAAATGAAATTGCCTCTAACTAGGCGAATATGAAAATGAAAAGCTAACTCACACAACACTATAAGTAATGCTAAGGTGAATGCTCATGAAGTGTGTGAGTGAATACTTCAATCAAGTTGAAAATGAAGGCTCAATCAATTTATGCTAAAAGCATTTAAAAGATTAATGCACATAAAAAGGTATGATTGAGGTAATATGCAAATCACATGTACCAAATACAAACTTGTAGAAGATATAATAAAACAAGGGTTCACAAGTTGTATGAAATGATTTAGTCTAAACATGTGATGCATGTGCAATGTTGTTTTCAAAACCAAATTAATTCAACAAAGGTTTAAATGAATGAAAACAACAAGGAAAGATTCAAAACAAGTTAATGAATCATGACATAAAAGAAATCAAGGATTTTGGCAATGCATGATTAACAAAGTTTAGAAAACAAACTTGTTTTGAAATCAAGGTGAAGAATCCTATGACTTAAATCAAAGATTAAGGAAGTAGAGGATTCAACACATCATAGTTTATATGCTTAAAAACATTTACCAATAGTTTAGACAAAGCATAAAACATATGAGTAAGGAAATTAAAGCTTACTAGAGTTTAACTTCTTGAGATCAAGCTTTAGCTTTTCCTTTTGACCACACAAGCTTCCTTAGTTCATTCCCTTTGCTTGGGCATCAAAAACATCAACAATGGCCTCTATTCTCATCATCTTTTCTCTTGGAATGAACTTGCTTTTTATAGAAAAAGTGGTTCAACGGATGGCTGTCGGTCAACCGATAACTAGCTGTCGGTTGACCGATGGCTCAACGGTCATATGCAACGGTCATATTTTTTAAAGTTCTCCTGACCCTTTTGCATTCATCGGTTGACTGTCCTTCATCGGTTGACCGATGAGGAACCGACAGCCGAGCCGATAGCACACTGATCATCAAAATGGTGCTGTCTGTTTTTGGAACCGATGAGTCTCGGTCTGAGATTTTATGTACTATCGGTGGACCGATGTGAACCGATAGGCTGACCGATGAGAACCGATGGAGTTATCGGTTCACCTTGATTCACTTGTGGGTCGACCGATGGGGACCGATGGCTTGACCGACAGACTGGTCAGGTCAATTTTCTGAATATCTGAAGTTTTGAGAAATAAACTTTTTGAAATGATTAAACACTCAGATTTGAAGGGTGTCCTTTTGCATTGTTTTCATCAAGAAAAACATGATTAAAATCAAGGTTCAAATCAACCAAAAAGAAGTTTTAAATCAAAACATGAGTAGGTTGAGTTAAAAGATGATTTTCAAGAAGAAATACGTGGAATGGAAATGAACCTAATGATATGACTGTTATGTAAATGCAAGACATCAAATTGCAAATACTTAGGGTCTAACACATTTAACCCATGAAACTCCTCTCATCATGGTGATTAAAGCCAATTAAATGCCCTCAATCTCCTCCGGCCAATCAGAAGCCAAGAGAAAGGAGTTACAAAATAAAGAATTCATTCTTGTAACTCCTCCCTTTATGTAGCTTTATGACAATTAAGGCTCATAAACCCTCCTAAATGGCTACCTAAAAGCCTATAAATAGGAGAGCTCTCCAAGAAGAAAGGGAGACAGACAGAAAAAAAGACAGAGATACGGACAAAGCACAAAAATTCAAAGAAGGAAAAGAGAGAAAACTCTGCGGAAGTTCTACACCGACCACCGCTACAAGGTGACAAAAGTCCCTTGGGGGGTACCCCCCCCCCCCCCCCCCCCAAGGTCCTTGCCTTCTCCTTCTGCCTCCAAATGGCTTAGACGTGGCTTTTCAGCCCGTCTACTTGGCTTTTTATTGGACATAGGACCTCCTTTTGGTCTTTGTCCTCTAAAAACCTGAGGTTATAGCCAAGTCAAGCGAATCAATAGCATCCTCTGTTCTCATCTACATGGATGATGGCGAAGTCCACATATGGCTTGCGACCGTCAATCTGAACGGGTCCCCCACAATCTCCTGAGAAGTTAGATCCTCCTTTTCTTGCTTTTCATTGTAGTTTGTATTTTTTCGAAAGAGACAAAAATCACAACTCTTGTCTTTCATTATTGATAAGAATTGTACATCGGCTATAAACGCCAAAATTAGTTATAAACGCCAAAAATCGGCTATAAAAGCCAAAAAAATCGCCTTTCACGGCAAATCAAGAAAATGTCTCTTTTTTTAAATATATATGCAATTGAAAACTTGAAAGAAGTTGATTTCTGTTTTACTTGCGAAGGTTGATCCCCGGATCACCACTTGCAATTCCAAGTAAAATAGAATATCTGGCACACCCACCCAAAAGAAATGTTGATGCACGCCCTTGCCCCCCGGTTACGAAAGGGTCGGACCCAACGGACTCCCACGTCCGCCGACCTCGGTAGAACCAGGCATTGGAGCGCTGGTCCATCAAGCTGGCACACCCGGTGGGACCCGTTCATTTGAGAACAGGATGCTAGAAATGAAATATTTGCATATCATATCTTTTGCTCTATGTTTATATTTCTTTTCTCGATTCCTTGGCTACTTTCTAATTGGTGGCCTATGTTGGATTCCGCATCTAAAAAAAAATGAGATGAGATTTTTTGGAAATTTCTAATTCTTTGAATTTATTTCCACTCTTTCTCTTTTCAAAAAAAAAAAAAATAGATTTCTCAGTTTGGATTCAAAATTGAGAAACCTTGATCCTTTCCTATCGTTCATCGTGCTTGCAGAAATGTTGAGCCTGTTCGACTAAGGTTTTGGGCCATCGTTTCTCTTCGATGAGTTCATTAAAGATCTAAAAAAAAAATAGATTTCTCAGTTTGGATTCAAAATTGAGAAACCTTGATCCTTTCCTATCATTCATCGTGCTTGCAGAAATGTTGAGCCTGTTCGACTAAGGTTTTGGGCCATCGTTTCTCTTCGATGAGTTCATTAAAAATAAAAAAAATATTAAAAAAAAATTTAGATTTCTCAGTTTGGATTCAAAATTGAGAAACCTTGATCCTTTCCTATCGTTCATCGTGCTTGTAGAAATGTTGAGCCTGTTCGACTAAGGTTTTGGGCCATCGTTTCTCTTCGATGAGTTAATTAAAAATAAAAAAATAAAAAAATATATATATAAAACAAAAAAAAAGACATAAACCACTAAGGTTAAACCAACTGCGTTCTTTGATCATGGTTATTCAAGAAAAGCCTTGTCCAGAGTGTGGAGACAGCTTGACTGTTCTAGGCAAGGGTCCTCCAAACGGGTTCATTAAGTAATCCTAGCCTTACCAGGGGGCAATTCTATCAATCGAGATTTCATAAGACTGGGTTAGGAGGCCTATGTGTACTCTCTCGTCTTTTAAATAAATTATTTTCAAAAATTAAAATTTTAAAAATAAAAATTTTAAAATAAAAATAAAAAATAAAAATAAAAAATTTAAAAAAAATCTTAAAAAAAATTAAAAAATAAAAAAAAGATTTTTTTTAAAAAAAATCTTCAAAAAAAAAAATACATCCGTCATTTTGGGTTTAGATCGGAGAAATCTTGGTCTTCTCCTTTCTGAGCACTGGCGCTCGCGGAAATCGCTGAGCCCGTGTTCAGATTGGAGTGCCTGTTGCTCTATTTGATGAACCCGATATTGGCCTTTCAAAAAAAAAACTCGTCATTTTTGGATTCAGATCCGAGAAATTATAGTTCATTTCTTTCTGAGCACTGGCGCACGCGAAAATGGCTGAGCCCGTGTTCAGATCGAAATACCATCTGCTCTCTTTGATGAATCCAATCTTGACCTTTCAAAACAGAGAATCTCATCTCATGGATGCGGTCTCAAAACATTTGTGTCTAGCGGTACTAGTACGCCCTTTCAGGGTCTACTGTATTGCGACCGGCACATTTGTAACTCCAACTTTATATTCTTCTTACCTCGAGCAAGCTCTGCTTCTCGATACGTCGAATTTATGTTCACAATTGCTTCTAGCAGTCACTCGGACGCTCATTCTGGGCTTACCATACCTGCGATCAGAACAATTGTACCCTCTATAGCGTTTTGCCTTCTTCATATTGCTTGGGTCATCTCCCTCGAGCAATTTGAAAAGACAAAACCATAGAACTTCCCATTTATGATCATTATATTCTTGTGATTACTAAAGGATGTGGTCATGTTTCAGAAATTTTCGAAAAAAAAAAACTAACAATGGCAGCATCACTTACCATTACTTTCAATGAGAGCAAGCACCAAGTCATGCTTCAACAGAAGTAAACTATGCGCACCTACGAGCGCCCCATCAGCTGCCAAAGAGTCAACTCCCTCGGCAACTCTCTGAGCTCCGGGTCGACCTCGACTCCCCGGACTATCGTCTTTGGGATGCTGGGACCATTCCCATTTCCCGAGGAACAACCTGCTCCTTCCAAGAAGCAGAAACTCGCCTCTCAACGTGTCACTACCGTGACACCAAAGGCGAGCACCAGAAGGCCTGAAGCCCGTGGCAGCCCCACGAAGCCTCGACCATCAAACGACCAGGTCTATCCCAAGATTTGGTCCCCAAGACCTTCACTAAAACAGAGAAGGTCCTAAACATCCACTAAGCCAGCATTCCTGGCCCCACTCAAGGAGAACCAGTTCTACCCTCTTGCCTACATGAAAGAGGAGAGACCCATCTCCAACCTGACTCCCAAGTCAAACTAGCATGAGCCAGCTTGTTCCTACAAGCCCAAAATCAGATTATGCATCACAAGGCCTCTGCAAGCACCTGCCAAGGCCTATAAACCTGCAGTTCGACCCTTCATCTCTACACGGGCCAAACTCCAAAAATTCAAAGCTTCGCTGCAACTGGCGAAGGACAGGGTTTGCATCTTGTCCTTGCCCAGCTACAAAGAAGACAAGCTCGGCTGCTGCGCCCGAGGGACCACATCCTTCATCGTCAAAGCCCAGCCAGAGCTGACCGAAGCTCAAATTGCTCGTCGTATACGCCGCCGCGCGTCGTATCGGCAAAAGAAACTAGAGAAGCGAAGGACCCAGCCTCCTACACTTCAAGTCTCTCCCAAATGGGTCGAAAAAGAAAGACCCAACCAAGTTGCTGCCGTCCATATGGTTGGAAAAACCAGAAGGCGCCAAAAGTCAGCATCCAAAATCCATGTCCGACGTCCGATGACCCGCAGCGTCTCTAGGACAAGAAGACATTCAGAAGAATCCCCTGCTCCTTCAAGCAAAGGACGGCAGAGTGATCCTTCCTCAAGCTCTTCATCAAAAAGAATGAGCCCCAGCTCAGTCACCAGGACAGTTTCTTCATTCGAATCACGAAGGATGAACGTCTTGGCTACAAATTTTGAGCCACCACCCCGCAATCCACCTCAAGATGATGCAATCACCCACATCCAGCAGTTGGAACAAGGCCAGCAGAGGATTGAAACTCTGATGGAAAACCTTCTCCTCGCCTTCCAAAATCAGGCGAACAATGAACCTCCTCCGAATCATCAAGACGATGAGGTAAATGGAGAAGAAAATGAGTCACGCGCCCTTACCAAAAAGGACGTAGATAGTATCCTCGCCAAAGCAAAAGAAGAGGATATACTCAAGGAGCATGGGATCAAGCCATCATATCCCTTATGGATGGACTCGGTCCCGTTCCCCACCAAATCCTACTCTCCAAACATATATGGGGAAAGGATCAGCCAGACAGCATGCCATCCACTTTAAGATCCTAACGGGAGCTATCGCGGATCAAGATGCACTCAAGATCCGCCTCTTTGCAAGTACCCTAAAAGGTACGGCCTTCGATTGGTACTCCACTCTGCCGGAGGACTCCATCCAAAATTAGGCCATGCTAGAGACACGCTTCCTAAGTCACTTCAAAGGTGAGGATCATCCCGCTACTATGGCTCAGCTGTGCAGCCTAAAACAGGGGGAGAATGAGTCAACATATGACTTCATTCATAAGTGGAAAGCAATGGCGTACAAATGCTCTGTTGTACTGCCACAAGCGTCGCTAGTCGACATCTGTCGAAATAACATGAGAGCTAGAATCCGCTCCATGATCATCGGCAACAAATCAAAAAACCTTGGAGAACTCCTAGAAGCTTCCATGGAAGCTGAAACGGTGATTAAAGACCTCAACAGTCAGAAATCATCAAAAAAAGAGCCAACCGCCATTGCAACCTCTAAACCAAAGAAAAAAGAGGTCCTCAATGTGCAGACCAAGTCAGCTCCTCAGCCACCAAAGAAAGCTGAAAACAAAGCTGCTGGTAAGAGACCTGAACTCTCTGATGCCTTCAAAGAACGAGTAGAGATGAAATACCCGTTTGATGAAGATGTTGATGAAATCTTCGGGGCTCTTGTGGCAAACGGCAAGCTCACCTTGCCTGAACCAAAAAGACAGGGTGATGTTGGCAAAACCAACGATCCTCGGTACTGTCCATACCACCAGATGATCTCGCATCCTCTTAATCAATGCTTCGTTGTGAAGGAGAAAATAAATGAGATGTGGAAAAACGGAGTCATCACCTTTGACAAAAACTATAGGTCTGCCTCCGTCAACATGGTGACATGTGGACAAACATCAAAATCACCGAAGAAGAAGATCACTACTTCCTTCAAGGTGATAAACTCAATCCAAGCGTCCGAGGAACTGGTTCCTTACCCGACACCAGACGGACAACCCATATGGGTACATCCCGATCTTCTGGAAGATGAAAATTGGGAGGTCGTGAAAACAAAGCCTACAGCTCAACAGCGAAGGCAGACTAGGAAACATCTCCTCAAGCTCAAACGGCAAGAGAAGACCAAGCCAAAACAAGAAGTCAAAGAAAAGGCAAAGGCTTCCACTACTGCTTCACTGGAGGCAACAAAAACATCCCTTCCAGAGACTTCAAAGGCGGTAAGAAAATTCACTTTCTGTGATTTCATGCCACCTCAATTCAAAGAAGCCACGCAGGAGGTATCATACTCTTGCAATTCGGTAGTTGGATTCTCCATTGATGGATACGAGTCCAGCGACACCGATGATGGATTCGAATCCAACTACACAGAAGAATGGGAGGAGTCCCTATAAACAGGAGAAGATGATGATGAAGAAGACCGTCTGGTATAACCCTCTACAACCACAAGGATCCTAGTCTGATGATGAAGAAGACCAAGAGGCTGTACAAGAAAATGCTGCTGACCCGCACCTCTCATTGCTCCAGTGGAAATCAACCATGTTGAGCCACAAAGAGTTGATTAAGAAGAAGATTTGGCTCCCATGCCTGATCTTGAAGAATATACAAGGTTCTTGCAGCGTCTTGCTCTAGAACAAGAGCAAGACCGCATCAACGAGCCTCCTCGCAATCCAGAGCCTGAAGTCCCTGAAGACAATCAGGTACATCCTCCCTTAATTCCTAAAAATGGAGAAAATTGCTGGATAGACGATCCTCTTACATTCAAGGATGAGTCTGAGTCCGATCAGGCAATGTCTCCCGTCAGAGCTTCCTGTAATGTAATAATTCGGGATTATAGTTCTTCCGAAGCATCGTCTGATGAGAGCACTTACACTCCGGCACGCCTAGCAATGTATCTTCTGGAGCCACCTCATCTCACGTGACTTTCACGGAGATGACACCCTCTCAGGTTTCTTCTCCTGAGACTGTGACTTCAAAGTTCACACCCTTCCTGACGGAAGAATTCCCAGCTATTGATGCTTGGGATGATGAATTGGTCAACGAAGAAGAAAGGTTGCTGGATGCTGTTCAGGACTTGCTCCCAGAAAATGCTCCGTGCAACACAATCACTGAGGATGGCAACTCCGCTGCTGATACATCCTCAGCAAATGAAAAATGATGGCCTCTTGATCCTGAAGACAATCTTCCAAACGAAGACCCTTCTCAAGAAGCTCTCGAAGTTGGTAGAGGCACCCGCTCTGGCCTGGACTACCACAAAAATTACAACCAATCTTCCTTTACATATGTAAATCCTTCGGGAAAATATGTTGTAAGCACCCCTAGTGGCAACAATGATGAACATGCAGGCCCTAAGGAGGCTTTCAAGTAAGACTTTATTCAACACTTCAAGCACATACCTGCACGTCTGCACATCCTGGATTTGTTGCGAATGTCTCCGCACACTCATGATAATCTCATCTCAGAATTACAAAAGCTGAATGAGGATGTCGTCAAACATGCCCCGCAAGTCCTCCAAATTGAAATGGATTACCGGGTCAAAAACTCAGAAGCCTCCTCAAAGGGAAAAAAGAAGAAAACTGAGGGATCATGCATTGAATGCCTCTCGGTTAAAAAAGCAGCCAGTACAACCATCGCCTTCACAAAGGACGACCTCCTACTTGGCGAAACAAGGCATAACCGACCCCTGTACTTCACAGGGTACATCAAGGAAATGCCTATGCACAGAGTTCAGATCGACTCAGGTTCTGCACTCAACCTCATCTCCACATCTGCTCTCGAAGAGTTGGGCATCCCACCCAGCAAACTGAGCCACACATCTGTATCTATCTTTGGATTCGATGGGAGTACTCAAAGGCCTATCGGCAAAATCAGGTTCAAGTTGCAGATCAGTGATCTTATTTCTGAGGTCACTGTGTATCCAATAAAAACTCCTTCATGCTACAACATCCTTCTCGGACGCCCTTAGATCTACGAGAATGGTGTTGTCCCTTCAACTCTACATCAATGCATCAAGTTTGTTGGCAACGACGGCATGATACATCGAGTCTTTGCGGACAAAAAACCATTCAAAGGTAAAAAAGTCCACTTCGCAGACTCACAGATGTATGAAGGTGAAAAAGAAGAAGAGGAGAAGCACGCAGCACCCTTTGTCGAAAATCACCAGAAAGATAAAGGCAAGGCTCCTCAACAATCACCGGAAGAAAACAAATCATCCGGTAAATACGAAGAGAGCATTCAAACTCCCTTCATCATCTCCCTCAAATCCTTGAAACCTTTGGTCATCACAACTAAAGTGAAGAAGGTAAAGCAAAAGCCTGGGGGGCAAATTTGTTGTCTCTTTCGTGTCTATCATGCAAGACACGAACTCGGATTCAGAGCCAGAAGACGACACATCGTCAAGCCAAGCTGACACTCAACAAGTTTAGCCTGCTCTTACTCCAATGGAGACAACTTCTGACATAGAAGATCCTACATCATCTTCCTTCGTTGTTCCAGCAACTTCAGCAAAGGAAAAGCCGATCTTCTTCCATAGATCGGATGCTTCTTCATCAAACTCCATGCTTGAACCTTTCCAAAATGAAGGTATGCCTCAACTATCCTTATATAGTTCTGTGGCACAAGCTATTATGAAGAAAATGGGCTATGACGCTCAAAACCCAGTCGGTTTGGGAGAAGGACGCGGTATTCTCACGCCATTGGGGCCCGTCTTGACCAAAAGCCAGCTGGAAGATTGGAGACTCTACGGCTATGTAGAAAAGTCTTTACACGGGTTAGGGTATGATCCCGACACTCCCCTGAGACAGTTGACACAAAGGCTTAAAAGTCAATATACTGACCAAGCCTCAACATCTCAAGTCCATGAAGACATCGATCTCCCTGGATATCTCTTTGATAAGTCACCTGACAAAGATCCAGGAAGCTCATCCAATTGGCACGATTTCTCCGAAAATGAAGAGGAGTTGTCCGATGGCACAGACATGTGGTCTTCTGACCCAGAAGAACCCTCTTCCCCAAAAGAAGTAGCCTACTTCGACCCGGTTTCAACGGGCGATTGGGATCATCTCATAGCAAGCCTTGGGAAAATTGTCGATCAAGAAGACCCGTGGAAAGGAACAAAGCCTTGGTCTGGAAATGCCCTTGAAACCCCAGAAGGTTTCGTTGAGCTGGAAGCCTCCGAAAATATTGTGGAGGAACCACCTTCGAACCTTCCAACAGAAGATCCTGTTCAAAAGATAGACTTGGGACACCAGATAACCCACGTCCTGTATTCATAAGCAAGAATATAAAAGATGATGAGTTACCCGAGTATATCACCTTTCTTCGTGAGTTCGTTGATTGCTTTGCATGGTCTTACGCTGAAATGCCTGGCTTAGACCCCAAAATAGCGGTTCACAAACTCAATCTTCAAGAAGACATCAAGCCTGTCAAGCAAGGCCAAAGAAGAATCCGTCCAGATGTGATGGATAAAATTGTACAAGAAGTTCAAAAACTCAAAAGCGTCGGCTTCATCCGTGAGGAACAATATCCTGAATGGGTGGCCAACATTGTCCCCGTGACAAAGAAAAACGGGCAGATCAGGGTCGGTATTGACTATAGAGACCTGAATGGCGCATGCCCAAAAGATGAATTTCCGCTCCCCATACCAGAGGTAATGATTGATAATACCTGTGGGTTCGAGCGAATGACATTCATGGATGGTTTCTCTGGCTACAATCAGATAAAGATGCATCCTAAAGATGAAAAACATACATCTTTTCGGACCCCATTTGGCGTGTATTGCTACACTGTCATGCCATTTGGTCTGAAAAATGCTGGTGCCACATATCAGAGGGCTATGATGAAAATCTTCCAAGATATGCAGCACAAGACGGTTGAATGTTACATTGATGACCTCGCCGTCAAAAGCAAAAGAAAAGAAGATCATCTCGAAGACCTTTGAGAAGTCTTCCTCCGGCTTCGCAAACACAAACTGCGAATGAATCCTTTGAAATGCTTCTTCGGCATCTCATCGGGTAAGTTCCTCGGATTCTTAGTTCGGAAAACTGGAATAGAGCTTGACCCTATAAAAGTCAAAGCCATTCTAGAAATGCCCTCTCCAAGAACCTTGAGAGAACTCAAAGGGCTTCAAGGGAGATTGGCCTACATCAGACGGTTCATCTCCAATCTTTCGGGGAAATGCGGTCCATTCTCCCGGTTGATGAAAAAAGGTGTAAACTTTGTCTGGGACGCTGACTGTGAAGCTGTTTTCCAAGACATCAAGTCATACCTGACAAAACCTCCAGTGTTAGCTGCTCCTACCACTGGAAAACCATTCATCTTGTACACAGGAGCCCTTGATCACTCTTTGGGAGCTCTGCTTGCGCAAGAAAATGATCAAAGAAAAGAAGCTGCTCTATATTACCTCAGCCGCATTCTAGTAGGTGTAGAGCATCGCTACTCTCCAGTCGAAAAAGAATGTCTTGCAGTGATGTTCGCCGTACAAAAGCTGCGTCACTACTTGCTTTCCAACACAGTCTACCTGGTCACCAGGGTCAACCTCTTGAAGGTCCTTGTCACAAAGGCAGGTTCTCTCAATGCTCGACTGGCAAAATGGTCCATCCTTCTGTCACAATTTGATATTAGGTATGTACCACAAAAGGCAATCAAAGGGCAAGCTCTAGCGGACTTCCTCGCAGAGCATCCATTGCCTAAAGATTCTCCACTCAGAGATGATCTCCCAGACGAACCAGTCTACAATGTGGAGACTTATGTGGAGACTTACTCACAAAGTGCCTCCTGGGACATGCACTTTGACGGTGCAACCAAGACAAATGAAAAAAGACAGCTGATCTCGGGAGTTGGCATCCTCTTTGTTAGCCCTGATAAATATATGATTCCACACGCTTTCTCGCTACTGGAACCATGCACAAACAATGCAGCTGAATATCAAGCTCTGATCTTAGGATTGGAACTCGCCATCGAATCCGGTATCACCATGCTGGAAGTCTTTGGAGACTCTCAACTGATCGTCAACCAGATGAATCAGAAATTTGAAGTCTGGAAGCCAGATTTGCTGCCTTACTACAACAAAGAACAGTCGCTTCTGCAAAAGCTTGACATCTGTCACATCACCCACATTTGTAGAGGTGAAAACATACGTGCAGATGCCCTAGCTGGACTTGCCGCATCCATGGCAATCCAGGAAGGGGAAAACATGCAAATCACAATGTGCGAAAGAAGAATCCTTCATCCTCTTAACACACACCAAGCAGTTGCTGAATGCCACCAAGTGGTAGGAAGTCGGATTTCAATCCTTCAAACTTCAATCGGCGACTGGAGGGATCCGTTCATTGATTACATTATGTTCGGAATCCTACCTGAAGATCCAAAAGAACAGGTAAGCATCCGAAGGCGAACCTCAAGCTTTCATTTGGATATTCCTTCAAAAATCCTTTACAGGAAATCCTTCAACGGAGTACTTCTACGCTGCTTATCACAACAAGAGGCTGAAGAAACACTCAAAGAAGTTCATGCTGGTCTTTGCGGAGCTCATCAGGCTGGTCCCAAGCTCTATGATCAGATGAAAAGGTTAGGTTATTACTGGCCTACCATGGTAGCTGACGCAATGCAATTTGCTAAGCGCTACCAACAATGCCAAGTTCATGGAGATTACATTCACATGCCTCCAGAATGGCTGCATCCTACAGCGATTTCATGGCCTTTCGAAGCCTGGGGTGTGGACATCATAGGTCCTATTTCTCCAACTTCGAGCAAAGGTCATCGCTTCATCTTCGCCGCAACGGATTATTTCTCCAAGTGATCAGAAGCATTTGCGTTCAACGAAATGAAGACCTCATCAGTCCTTCAGTTCCTGCGCACCAACATTATTTGTCGTTTCGGCATACCCAAAAGATTCGTCCATGATAACGGACCACAATTCCGGGATCATCAATTCTACAGGTTCTGCGACAAATACAAAATCCAAAGCTGTCCTTCGACTCCATACAATCCGGCAGCAAACGGATTAGCAGAAGCTTTCAACAAGACACTCTGCAAAATCCTCAAAAAAATGGTCTCTAGTCACAAAAGAGACTGAAGCGGTGGGCCTATCGAACCACCGTTCGAGGACCAACCCATAGCACACCATTCTCCTTGGTCTATGGGTGCGAAGCTGTCGTTCCCTTGGAAGTACAAATTCCTTCCTTGAGGATATCCTTGGAAAATGACATGACTCAAGAAAGCAATGTCAAATTGCGACTCCATGAGCTGGACAATCTCGATGAGAGACAGCTCGAAGCTCAACAAAGCATTGAACTTTACCAAGCACGCATGGCAGGATCTTTCGACAAAAAGGTCAGGCAACGCGCCTACAAAAAGGGTGACTTGGTCCTTGCAGTAAAAAGACCAATGGTCATCGCTCACAAGTCCAAAGGCAAATTTGAGCCAAAATGGGAAGGATCCTACGTCATCGACAAGGTTTTCTCCAACGGCACATACGCACTCCTAAACATGGAAGGTGACAGATGTATGCTGCCCATCAATGGCAAGTTCTTAAAGCGGTAATACCCTGGAAGACTTACCCAACTGGGCAAGAGCAATGCATGTATGGCCAAAACCGGTTTCCAGGTGCACGCTCGCTAAACCCACCTTTTTTTTTATAATTTTCATATCAAATGTTGAAATTTCTAGAAATTTAAACAATGCTTACTTTCATCATTTCATTGTTCAAAAAACCCAAGTTTAGGAACCTTTCCCAAACTTGACCAAAATTTTCAACCCTTGAACCCAAAATTCATGGTTTGAAACAAAATCCGGATTCAGGGATTTCCACCCTAGTCCACCCTACCTTTTACCGCCTAAATGGTTTTAGGTCAAAACTTATGACCTTCGTGTATTTAAACAAAAAAAATGGTTTTTCAAAAAGCCGCGGGGAAGCGACGTTTAGTCGATACTCGCACAAATCGGAAGCATACGAACCACGTTCGACACTTCCAAAATTACAGGGAAGTGACA
This sequence comes from Litsea cubeba, assembly GCA_012931725.1. Taxonomy (NCBI): domain Eukaryota; kingdom Viridiplantae; phylum Streptophyta; class Magnoliopsida; order Laurales; family Lauraceae; genus Litsea; species Litsea cubeba. The sequence goes on from CM022953.1 coordinate 58,430,612, forward strand.
TTTCGTCGATACTTGCAAAATCCAAAACCGTGGAGACGCAACATTTCAGTTGATATCCACAACCCAAATTTCAAAGGTTCGAAAAAACCTAAAAACCGTGGAGACGCAACATTTCAGTTGATATCCATAACCCAAATTTCAAAGGTTCAAAAAAACCTAAAAAACCATGGAGACGCAACGTTTCAATTGATATCCATAACCCAAAGTTTTGGGAAAACCATAATTTTCAAAAATCGTGGGGAAATGACATCAAGTCAGTACCCGCAAAACCAAAATTTTTGAAAAGCAAGGATGCGACATTCCATCGATACTTGCACCCAAATCAGCGAGGATGCGACATTCCATCGATACTCGCAACCGAATGAGCAAGGATGCGACTTTTAGTCGATACTTGCATTTTTGAAAACCAAACCGGCTATAAATGCCACAAAACGGCTATAGATGCCACCAAAACAGGCTATAAATGCTACAAACCGACTATAGATGCCACCAAAACAGGCTATAAATGCCACAAACCGGCTATAGATGCCACCAAAATAGGCTATAAATGCCACAAACCGGCTATCAATGCCACAAAACAAAACCGGCTATCAATGCCACAAACAAAAAATTTGGCTTTCAAAAAAACCCGACTATCAATGCCACAAACAGGCTATCAATGCCACCAAAACCCGGCTATCAATGCCACCAAAACCGGCTATCAATGCCACAAATCGGCTATCATTGCCACAAAAAAGCTGGCTCTCATGCCAAGAATCGGCTTCCATGCCACAAACAAAAATCTGGCTTCCATGCGAAAACAATCATTTGACAAAAGATTTTCACAAAATGACAAGCTTTTGATCAAATCCCATTTAGCAATTACTTTTATCACAAAAAGATTTAAGTGAGCGTAGGGAAAACAAAAAAAAAAGGCATCCCATTTACAATTACTTTTATCACAAAAAGATTTAAGTAAGCATAGGGAAAATAAAAAAAAGTACCAAAAAATACATGTGGTACCAAAAAAAAAGAAAGTGTTCACAAGCACTACAAAAAAAAAGTACCAAAAAAATACAAGTGGTACCAAAAAAGAGAGAAGGACGGTTTCTGTTAAAAAAAAAAAAACAGGAGCTCAATCAAAAATGGCCTCCAGCCAAGAGCTCAGCTCCTCAAGCAAACTTTTGGCCTCAGCCGTCAAGGATTCCAGGGCACGATTCTTCAAGAACTTGCCATGAGATGCTGGGGTGGGTTGAAACCCTTCTTTCGCACCGGGAAGCTTATCCCGAGCAGTGTGCCATCGTTCACTTTCTTGAGATTTCCTTTCAAGAATTCGATTGGCATCTACAACCCGGCGAATCAGAGCACTCTCCCTGTCAAGAGCCTCTGTTATTGCAGTCCACTTGGCAGCGACTTGTGCCTGCAGATGCTCAAGACGTTTCCTGGCCTCATCGACCTCCGTATCAAGGATGTTAAGGTCATGTGTTAGCCCAATGATGTTTAGGTCTTCTAAGTTCTTCTCTCGGCCTACCTGCTTCCTGCTTTGTGTAGACTGAGCCTTATCCGCAGGGTCCAAGAACATCTCCTTGAAGATCTGGTCATCAGGAAAACCCATGGTCTCAAACCACCTGTCACCCAGCTCAATGATCCTATCAACGATCGCCCTGGCACTTGTTACATCCAGACCAGCCTCTTCGGCATCACCGAGAATCTCACGCAAATGCTGGATCATCCCAAATCTGGCATCCAAGTGCCCAGAAAGCAGAGTCTCAATCCAAGAGCTCAGAATTCGCACCATAACCTTCTTCGCAAAAAAAAGAGATGGCCCAGCTGAAGATTCGCCCAACTCCGTTGGTCGACTGCTCATGTCATCACTCATTGAAAGAGTAACAAAAGAACTCTTTCCAATTGAAGCCGCTCCTGCTCGGGAAGGAATCTCAGCACGAGGTATCTCCTCAACATTGTCAGAACTGGTCCCAGGAGCTTCAACCTCTGGATCAACCTCTGGCATCCCTTGCTCTGGTTCTGAAGGAAGCGACGGACTCTCCTCTGTCACTTCAAAACCTGCCAAAGAAACACAAAAAGGTATGAATATAATCATGTTTGAAAATCATTATCAGGGTTATTACTACAAAATACATTCTTCGACGACTAGCGGAAGACTCTCTTCCTCCATGAACTCATCCGAAGCATCATCAACATTTGCCTCCATCGATGGTTCAAAGTCATCGGAATCCTGTGGCAAGTCAGCTGGCAAAAAAATGTTAGCAAACCAAGTCACAGACAAAAAAAAAAAAAAAAAGAAAGCAACAGAAGTCATACCAATTGGAGATTCTGGATTCACTCCAGAGTCCCTCGGTTCTTCTTCGGGTGCACCGACAGGATCCATCACCACCTCATCGGTTGGAACCTCAGGCATCACCAAGTCTTCCTCTGCTAAAAGAAAAAGAAAAGCAGAAACAAGAAGCAAATCAGAACATGGAAAAATCCCATGAAAAGAAATGGAAAGAGAAAAAGGAAGAATCATACCTTCACCGACGGTCTCTTCTTCTCGGCTTCTCTTCTCTGGAGGCTCGTCAGCATCCACTGGCATATCCTCATTAATAGTAAGAGGAACTTCCAAGTCAGGAGAATCCTCATGCTGCCTCTTGCTTCGATGATGACTCCTCCTCCTCTTACTCCTGCGGGCTCGCTTCTTAGAGGAACCTGCCCCGCTGTCAGAGTCAGGTCTTCCACTTGACTCCTCACTGGATGGTCTACTCTTGCCAGTAGACTCCATGGAAGCTTGCCTTTGTGCCGCTTGCATCCAAGCATCAAGTTCGGCTTCCTCCTGTTCTAGCTGTTCTAAAGCCTCATCATGTATTTCTCGAACAGCTTCAAAACCAATGACGCCCTGGTCACCGAGAAAGCCTATCTTGTGCTTCTCTCCAGAAAGGAAGGCCCAAACTTCCTCTTGCCGGACACCATCCGACTTTCCAAGGCCCTTTCTAGATGCCAGCTTCACATTAAACTCCTTCTTGGAAAGCCTCCGATATGCCGAAAAGCTCTCCGCGAACCACTTCGCAAAGCCGGCAGTCTGGGAAGTCAACAACACAGGATAAGAGATCATGGCTGCAGTGTTTTCAGCACTATAGAAAGCCCATGCATTTCTCCCATCCTGTAAACCTCCAAAGCACTTCACCATGCTTGAAGGCGCTCCAGCAAAGCAAAGCGAGAGGGTACATACGGCTGGATGTCGACGAAAAGATGTCTACGGTACACCATCGTGCCGACACGTATGATGAAAAGCCACTCCTTCTCTGCATTTGTCAAGGAGTAATGTCTTCCCGACCCCGCCCTGGTAGAGTCTCGGGAGGCACCAAAATCAAAAGCCTTCTTCCGCAACTCCGGAGAAAGCTTCACTGAAGACTGCCCCATCTCGACGTCCCTGAACCGTCGGATCCTCATACGGGCAAACAAAAGTGATTCGGACACGGCTTTGCCCTTAGCCAGCCGAATCATCAGAGGATCATCATCCTGTGCAGCACCCAGCCGGTGGAAGCCAGGACAGTGGTACACTACCACGATAAAAGATGTGGGCTGAAAATACCCTATTCATGGGAAGCCCAAGCCGAACCAGAAAAGCAGCAGCCTGCAGTTCAGTACACAGGTAGGAGTAAAGAGCTGGCACCAAAGCAAGCTGCTCTCCAAACGCCATCTGACAAGCCGGAAAAATACAATGCGGCCTGATGTGCGTTCCATCTCCTCCAGCAAAAATAGCCTTACCAAGCCAATAAGTGAGGTAAACAGCGAGATCTCTCCGCAGTGCAATGTCAGGACATATGGCGTTTGTACTCGCACAGAAATCTCTCAACTCTTCTTGCATAGCTAAGATCTTCTTCGAACTTGGATCCTGAGCCCTGGCTTCCTGGGTCACACTATCAGAAGACTCCCTGCTATCAAAAAAGTTGGGGAACGAAGAGCTAGAACTCTTCCAACTGCTGGATCTAACTTTCAAACCTTCATTCTCCTTCAAAAAATCATAGAATGCGACGAGCTGAAAGTACAGAAGCCTGAACTCCTCAGACTGCCCCTCAAGCAAGCTGTCAATCGGCATAAACTCCTCATAGAGTTTGCCAAGGATGGGCAATCCAGTAATGGCGCTCAGCTCCTTCAAAGAGAAACCAATCTCACCATTCGTCACAACGAAGGTATTGGTTTGTGGAAGGAATGACTCCACCATAGCCATGAAGGCCTCGTCAAAAAAGATCACGGTCTCCCTAAAGGCGCGGACCGCATCAAAAATCCCGGCTTCCTTCAAAACGGCGCCACCAATCAACAGGACGCGATCAGTCCACGACTTCCACTCGGAGTCGGCATTGAAACGGCCACGAAGTCGAAAAGGCTTTATCCAATTGCTGCCGTCACCGCCGAAAATACCAAGGCCCACCGGTCTCAAATCGACCGACGGATAATCAAAACCCTGGTAGCCGCTGGATGGCATCAACAGGTCCATGTCAGCAGGCGACCTCTCCGTATATCCAGGAGAACCGCCAACAAAAACCCCGGTCTTGATTACATTTGTCCTTCTCACCCAGCTTGGAGGATCTTCCCTCTTAGAGCACGTGGGGGCAAGGCTCATGATCGAGACGGTGCGATCAAACATCGACCGGGTAGCAACAGTCTTCTTCTCACCATCTGCTGTGAAAGAGAACTGAAAACATCTCCTCTGGTATGTCATGTCATCAGGGACTGCATCACCAAAGAAGAAGGTAGGCTTGGGTAAAACACTCTGATCTTCCATCACCCTTGGATGGCTGCTTACCATGATCTTATAGAATTCCTCACCCTTGAGAGCGATCAGTCGCTGCCTCATCTCATCTCTATTGAGGGAGTCGCATTCTTCCAAATTTCTCTCAACATACTGGACCTTCTCAAAGTCCTGCTGAATGGCCGGATTAGAAGATCTAGCAGTTCGACGAGGTATGCTTGTAGCAGGCTCTTTACCCTTGTTCGTTCTGGAGGAACCACCTGAAAAGGATGGAAAAAAAAGATCAAACATCAAAATGACAGAATCCCGCCAAAAAAAAATCTGGCAAAATTTTGACATGATAACGGGGCAATTCCGAAGAAAAGGAACTATCCCGAAAGAAATAGAAAGCTTGAAGATGGGCTCAACATGGCTGTGAGCTCCGAAACTCCAAACTTTCGAAACCTCAAAGTCTCCACAAAATCAGGAAGGGCTCAACATCGCTGCGAGCTCTAAATTCCCAAATTTGCGAAAACTTTCAGGTATGCTATCACATCATGCTACAATTCAATTTTCAAAAAAATATATATATACATGTATGAACATCTTGGTTTGCTAAAAAAAGCATTATCATGATGAGCAAAAAAAAAAGAAATAAACTTTCTCAAAAACAAAGGGAGGGAAAGAAAACAAAAAAAAAGAAAAAAAGGGGCTGGCCCACAGGCCGTGGCCCATAGGCCACGTGGCCGTACGGCCAGATCCGTACGGATCTGTCCGTACGGCCCCCAAAAAAAAAAAAAACATGCTAAAAAACAAGAATAAGAAAGCATAAAAAAAAAACGTGTAAAAAAAAAGAAGCAAACACGTGGAAAAAAAAGAAAATAAAAGAAAGAAGCAAAAAAAAAGAAAGAACTTTTTTCCTACAATGGGGTTTTCTTGAATAAAGGGAACTTACTTGAAACCATTGATGGAGAAGAAGAAGAAAAGTCTTGAAGATCTTGAAGAAGAAGAACTCTTGGTCTTGAAGCCCTCTTGGAATTGTTGCAAAAGAAAGCAATAAGAGCAAGAGATCCAACCTCCTCCCTGCTTTTATAGAAGAGAGCAAACCAAAGAAGGAAAGAAGAAAGAGGTAAGTGTTACTAATTAGTAACCTTACCAAAAGAAAGAGATTAGAAAGATTCTTTCCTAAAAGAAAGATATCTTGAGGGATTCTCTCCCAAATGAAATCAATGAGAGATTTTCTCCCAAAAGATAGGATCAATGAAGGATTCTTTCCCAAAAGAAAGATATCTTGAGATACTCTCTTCCAAAATAAAGGGAACATGAGAGATTCTCTCCAAGTAAAGATATTCTTCGATATTCTCTATCCAAAGGAGATATTTTTGGATATTCTTTAGAAAAATGACACCATATGAGATCTAAGCCATTTCAAAAGCTTAAGGTCCCATGGGTTAGCCCATATGAGCCAGGTTTGACCACCTAGGCACACAAAAAAAATTGGCCTTTTAGTCAAAGAGAAATCCCTTTTACCAAGAGTATACAAAAATGGTTCCACGCCTCTTTTGAGTTGATTGGACCATACAAAGAAATTTCCAAGCCCCATGAGCTTCCAACAATCAAATCATCCAGCCTCATATACCAAATTGAGCCAAAACCTTGAAATTGACATTCCACAAAAATCCAAACCAAATCCTGGTCCCCTAACTTGCCACATACAGCTTGCTAGGTCACAAGACAAAAACCAAAAACCAAAACCTGATCCCCTAACTTGCCACATACAGCCTGTTAGGTCACAAGATCAAAACCAAAATTGATCCCCAACATTCCACATACAGCTTGTTGGGTCACACGGTCAAAACCAAACCCGACCCCCTAACCTGCCACATACAGCCTGTTAGGTCACAAGGTCAAAACCCAAATCCACATCCCAGATGTCATCTTCAAAACTTTGCCTCGAGATGGTACGTGATCCCTTTCACTACCATAAAATTCCCATGGAAGCTCAAAAGGTAACAAATACCAAAAAAAAAAGACTGCTCAAGACTCTTGGTCCAGTCACAGGCTCTCCTTCAAAAATCTCTTCGAGGCACATCGACTACAAAAGTTAAGCATTTGCAAAGGGCTACACGTCAAATTTCAGGTCATTTCGACAAACATTTGACCATACTTTGACGCTCAGAAGCCAAATCAGGCCTCTCGGCGGCGAAGCTCCCCGGGACCATGGTTTCCAAGACAAAGCCCATGAATCATCTTAAAATGACTCCAAAAGGTTCCCTGTCAAATTTCAAGTCAATCGGACATTGGTTGACCGCACATCAAGTCGCGACATCTTCATCGCGACAAAGGCAAGTCTACTGGTGATAGGACCCCAAACGGCTTCAAAACTCAAATAAAAACCTACGGTTAGTCTTATTTATTGCTCAGCAGGCTTCACCCCAAATTTCAAGTCATTCCGACATCGTTTGACCCCTGTGACCCTGGGGCCTGGGATCGCTCGGTGGGCCCCTGAAACCCCGTTTTTCACCGTTTTTTTCGTGATTCGAAGCGTTTGGCCTCTGGTATTTTCCAAAATTCATACTTTTGAGACACCAAATCCTCTGACATCCGCCAAAAAAATGGGTTAATCATCAACAGTATCGAAATCAACATTGATCACCAAATGGTCAACCAAAAAAAGTGTGCTTTCTACCCGACCGATCGAGAAATCGACAGAACAGATGACACCGACCCGCTGTTGTCAACCAACACCTGAAGTTACATGGTCATCCGATGTCGATCTACTTCAAGATCCATCGATGATCATCGCCAGAAGAATCCCAAAAGACGCGGCACGGCCCGCGACTCTTCAACTGCTCAGTGACCACTTAATGTGATTAATTGACTAGCTTTATTACAGTCATTAATCCATTTCTTTGGACGGACCAATCAGAAGCAAGCATCCGGGAGTTACAAGTCAAGAGATTCATGGCATTTAACCCATGAAACTCCTCCCATCATGGCGATTAAAGGTAATTAAATGCCCTCAATCTCCTCCGGCCAATCAGAAGCCAAGAAAAAGGAGTTACAAAATAAAGAATTCAATCTTGTAACTCCTCTCTTTATGTAGCTTTATGACAATTAAGGCTCATAAACCCTCCTAAATGGCTACCTAAAAGCCTATAAATAGGAGAGCTCTCCAAGAAGAAAGGGAGACAGACAGAAAAAAAGACAGAAACACGGACAAAGCACAGAAATTCAGAGAAGGAAAAGAGAGAAAACTCTGCGGAAGTTTTACACCGACCACCACTAGAAGGTGACAAAAGTCCCTTGGGGCATACCCCCCCCCCCAAGGTCCTTTCCTTCTCCTTCTACCTCCAATTGGCTTAGACGTAGCTTTTCAGCCAGCCTACTTGGCTTTTTATTGGACATAGGACCTCCTTTTGGTCTTTGTCCTCTAAAAACCTGAGGTTATAGCCAAGTCAAGCGAATCAATAGCATCGTCTGTTCTCATCTGCAAGGATGATGGCGAAGTCCACATATGGCTTGCGACCGTCAATCTGAACGGGTCCCCCACAATCTCCTGAGAAGTTAGATCCTCCTTTTCTTGCTTTTCATTGTAGTTTATATTTTTTTTTTAAAGAGACAAAAATCACAACTCTTGTCTTTCATTATTGATAAGGATTGTAAATCGGCTATAAACGCCAAAATCGGTTATAAACGGCTAAAAATCGGCTATAAATACCAAAAAAATTGCCTATAAGGGCCTGTTGCCGAGGTCGGTGAGCCGAGGTCGGGGGCGACCTTGACTTGGCTGGAGACCTTGCAGGGACGCCGAAGTGGAGAACTGGGACGAAGTCCCCAGCCGGGCTGGGGATGCCATGGCCGAGGTGGAGCTTATGAGCGTATGGCCGAAGTGGAATTACTTGGCCGAACTGGAGGCTGGCACTATCGCCGAGACCGAGCCTCGCCGAGATGGACTAGCTGGTGCTGGAGCACGAGATGGAGCGTCAGGCCAGTATTCCGATGAGTTCGGAAATATCCCCACACAATAGCCCCCCAGCTTCTGAGCTCTGAGAGTACTCTTTGAGGTCGGAAGCTAAGAAGGGAGGAGTTATTGAGCTTGGTAGTCTTCAGTGTCTGGTTTGCTGCCACCAACTGAGAGACCGGAGACGTGATCACCAGCTGGTTTGTCGCCAGAGGCACAGTCTCGTTGGCCGGCGATCTGGTACTGTCACCGAGAATGAGTGTGGTCGAGATCAGCATGAGGCCGAGGAGGTGATATGGAACAGTTTCTTCGGCATTCTAGTTGAGCTGCCGTTGGCTGAGGTGGAGACGTGGAGCAGTCTCTTTGGCCGAGGTGGAGGAGGCTGGACGGTACGCCAGAGCAGTCCTTTTGAGAAGCCTGGGTGCATGGACCCAAAGTTTTAGGAGCGACTGGGTGTATGAACCCTAAGTCAGTCCCTGAGTGTGTGAACCCAAAGTTTAGGGAAGACTGGGTGTATGAACCCGAGGTCAGTCCCAGGGTGTATGAACCTAGAGTTTTAGGAGCGACTGGGTGTATGAACCCTAAGTCAGTCCATGGGCACGTGAACCCAAAGTTTAAGGAAGACTGGATGTGCAAATCCGAAGTCAGTCCCAGGGTGTATGAACCCAGGGTTTTAGGAGCGACTGGGTGTATGAACCCTAAGTCAGTCCATGGCGCGTGAACCCAAAGTTTAGAGAAGACTGAGTGTATGAACCCGAGGTCAGTCCCAGGGTGTATGAACCCAGAGTTTTAGGAGCGAATGGGTGTATGAACCCTAAGTCAATCCCTCTGGCGCTGGCCGAGATAGAGAAGCCTGGACGGTACGCCAGAGTAGTCTCTTTGGCACTGGCCGAGATGGAGAAGTCTGGACGGTACGCCAGAGCAGTCTCTTTGGCAATGGCTGAGACCAACATGAGGACGAACCTGTGTGAAGCGCGTAGCTAGCACGAGGGCAACACCAACATGAGGTCATGAAATGCGGTCGAGACCAGCATGAGGCCGAAACCAGCGTGAGGCGGAAACCAGCACGTGGATGGACGAGCATGAGCTCGTTAAATGTGGTCGAGACCAGCATGAGGCCGAAACCAGCGTGAGGCGGAAACCAGCACGTGGACAGACGAGCATGAGGTCGTTAAATGCGGTCGAGACCAGCATGAGGCCGAAACCAGTTGTTGACACCAAAAATGTCACTTTGCCTCTTCAAGATCCAAAGAGCTACATGAAGTCGCAACCTGCTATAAATAGGCAATGCTACTTCCAAAAAATCAAATCTTGTCAGAGTCAAAAAAAAACTGCAAGATCCTTCAAAACAGCCAAAAGAGAAGTACACAAGAAGTTTCGGGCCATTTCAAAATCATTTGGCCTAACTTCGCTTCTCCGACAGCTAAAAAGGAGCTCCCGGCGGCGAAAGCATCGGAGACACTAAATCTTCGATCAGAGCCGATGGATGGTCTCAAAATACATCCAAAAGGCACCACGTCAAGTTCCGAGTCAAACCAACAACGTCTGACCCTACATCAACCCTCGAACAGGTAAATCAAGCCTCTCGGCGGCGAGAACCATCGAGGCCATCACTCATCAGATAGAGCACATGGACGGCTTCAAAATGCTTACAAAGGGCTACACGTCAAATTTCAGGTCATTTCGACAACATTTGACCATAGTTTGACGCTCGGAAGCCAAATCAGGCCTCTCGGCGGCAAAGCTCCCCGGGACCATGGTTTCCAAGACAGAGCCTATGGATCATCTTAAAATGACTCCAATAGGTTCCCAGTCAAATTTCAAGTCAATCGGACATCGGTTGACCGGACATCAAACCGCGACGTCTTCATCGCGATAAAAGCGAGTCCACTGGTGATAGGACCCCAAACAACTTCAAAACTCAAACAAAAGCCTATGGTTGGTCTTATTTATTGCTCAGCAGGCTTCACACCAAATTTTAGGTCATTCCGACATCGTTTGACCCAGTTTCAGCTTCTGACGGAAAATCGGCAGCTCTCCGCGACAAAGTCTTCGGCTTTCTCAGGAAATTGGAAACTTTGCAAAATAAAATGCAAGGATTCTCATCAGGTTTCCTACAGGGAAATCAGGCCAATAAATAGTCAAAATTTTCAAAGGAAAAATGCAGAAGAAAAAAGAATCGAAAAACAGCAAAAACGGACACAAAATGAGACAAAAGGGGGGAAAACCCCCCAGGGTCGCAGGCCCCTGCGACCCTGGGGCCCGGGATCACCGGGAAGGCCCCGGAAACCCCGGGTTTTGCCATTTTTTCGCGATTCGAAGCGTCCAGCCTCTGGTATTTTCCAAATTCATACTTTTGAGACACCAAATCTTCTGACAACCGTCAAAAACATGGGTTAATCATCAAGAGTATCGAAAACAACATTGATCGCCACCCGGTCAAACAAAAAAAAGTGTGCTTTCTACCCGACCGATCGAGAAATCGACATGACAGATGGTACCGACCCGCTGTTGGCAACAACACCTGAAGTTACATGGTCATCCGATGTCGATCTACATGAAGATCCATCGATGATCATTGCCAAAAGAATCCCAAAAGACGCGGCACGGCCCGCGACTCTTCAACTGCTCAGCGACCACTTAATGGGATTAATTGACTAGCTTTATTACAGTCATTAATCCATTTCTTTGGACGGACTAATTAGAAGCAAGCATCCGGGAGTTACAAGTAAAGAGATTCATAGCATTTAACCCATGAAACTCCTCCCATCATGGCGATTAAAGGCGATTAAATGCCCTCAATCTCCTCCGGCCAATCAGAAGCCAAGAAAAAGGAGTTATAGAAAAAAGAATTCAATCTTGTAACTCCTCCCTTTATGTAGCTTTATGACAATTAAGGCTCATAAACCCTCCTAAATGGCTACCTAAAAGCCTATAAATAGGAGAGCTCCCCAAGAAGAAAAGAATCAACAAACACACAGACAACAGATTGCAAAAAATCCGGAAACTCAGACAGAAAAAGGCATCAGAAATCTAAGAGAGAAAACTCTGCGGAAATCCTACACCGACCACCGCTACAAGGTGACAAAAGTCCCTTGGGGGGTACCCCCCCATGGTCCTTGCCTTCTCCTTCTGCCTTCAAATGGCTTAGACGTGGCTTTTCAGCCCGTCTACTCGGCTTTTTATTGGACATAGGACCTCCTTTTGGTCTTTGTTCTCTAAAAACCTGAGGTTATAGCCAAGCCAAGCGAATCAATAGCATCCTCTGTTCTCATCTGTATGGATGATGGCGAAGTCCACATATGGCTTGCGACCGTCAATCTAAACGGGTCCCCCACAATCTCCTGAGAAGTTAGGTCCTCCTTTTTCTTGCTTTTCATTGTAGTTTGTATTTTTTCAAAAGAGACAAAAATCACAACTCTTGTCTTTCATTATTGATAAGGATTGTAAAACGGCTATAAACGCCAAAATCGGCTATAAACGCCAAAAATCGGCTATAAACGCCAAAATCGGCTATAAATGCCAAAAAAAATCGCCTTTCACGGCAAATCAAGAAAATGTCTCTTTTCTTAAATATATGTGCAATGGAAAACTTGAAAGAAGTTGATTTTCATTTTACTTGCGAAGGTTGATCTCCGGATCACCACTTGCAATTCCAAGTAAAATAGAAAATCTGGCACACCCACCCAAAAGAAATGTTGATGCACGTTGCCCCCCCGGGTCACGAAAGGGTCGGACGCAACGGACTCCCACGTCCGCCGACCTCGGTAGGACCAGGCGCCAGGAGCGCGGTCCATCAAGCTGGCACACCCGGTGGGACACGTTCATTTGAAAACAAGATGCTAGAAATGAAATATTTGCATATCATATCTATTGCTCTATGCTTATACTTCTTTTCTTGATTCTTTGGCTACTTTTTGATTGGTGGCCATGTTGGATTCCGCATCTAAAAAATGAGATGAGATTTTTTGGAAATTTCTAATTCTTTGAATTTATTTCCACTTTTTCTCTTTTCAAAAATTAATAAATAAATAAATAATCAGATTTTTCATTTTGAATTCAAATTGAGAAACCTTGATCCGTTCCTATCGTTCATCGCGCTTACAGAAATGTTGAGCCTGTTCGACTAAGGTTTTGGGCCATCGTTTCTCTTCGATGAGTTCATTAAAGAAAAAAATTAAAAAAAAAAAAAAAAAAAAAACAGATTTCTCATTTTGAATTCAAAATTGAGAAACCTTGATCCGTTCCTATCGTTCATTGCGCTTGCAGAAATGTTGAGCCTGTTCGACTAAGGTTTTGGGCCATCGTTCTCTTCGATGAGTTCATTTAAAAAAATATATATATATAAAAAAAACAAAAAATTAGATTTCTCAGTTTGAATTCAAAATTGAGAAACCTTGATCCATTCCTATCGTTCATCGCGCTTTCAGAAATGTTGAGCCTGTTCGACTAAGGTTTTGGGCCACCGTTTCTCTTCAATGAGTTCATTAAAGAAAAGAAATAAATATATAAAAACAAAAAAAGACATAGACCACTAAGGTTAAACCAACTGTGTTCTTTGATCATGGTTGATTCAAGAAAAGCATTGTCCAGAGTGTGGAGACAGCTTGACTGTTCTGGGCAAGGGTCCTCCAAACGGGTTCATTAAGTAATCCTACTCTTACCTGGGGGCAATTCTATCAATCAAGATTTCATAAGACCGGGTTAGGAGGCCTATGTGTACTCTCTCGTCTTTTAAATAAATTTTTTTCAAAAATAAAATTTTTAAAAATAAAAATTTAAAATAAAAAATAAAAAATAAAAAATAAAAAATAAAAAAATAAAAATTTTTGAAAAAAAAAATCTTAAAAAAAATAAAAAATAAAAAAATAAAAAAAATTAAAAAAAAAAAATCTTTAAAAATAAAACTTCCGTCATTTTGGGTTTAGATTGGAGAAATCTTGGTCTTCTCCGCGAACGCCAGTGCCTTTTGCTCTCTTTGATGAACCTGATATTGGCCTTTCAAAAAAAAAAAAACTCGTCTTTTTTAGATTCAGATCCGAGAAATTATGGTTCATTTCTTTCTAAGCACTGGCGCTCGCGGAAATCACTGAGCCCGTGTTCAGATTCGAATACCATCTGCTCTTTTTGATGAATCCAATCTTGACCTTTCAAAACAGAGAATCTCATCTCATAGATGCAGTCTCAAAACATTTGTGTCTAGCAGTACTAGTACGCCCTTTCAGGGTCTACTGCATTGCGACCGGCACATTTGTAACTCCAACTTTATATTCTTCTTACCACGAGCAAGCTCTGCTTCTCGATAAGTCGAATTTAAGTTCACAATTGCTTCTAGCAGTCACTCGGACGCTCATTCTGGGCTTACCATACCTGCGATCAGAACAATTGTACCCTCTATGGCATTTTGCCTTCTTCATATTGCTTGGGTCATCTCCCTCGAGCGATTTAAAAAGACAAAACCATAGAACTTCCCATTTATGATCATTATATTCTTGTGATTACTAATGGATGTGGTCTTGTTTCAGAAATTTTTTCGAAAAAAACTAACAATGGCAGCATCGCTTACCATTACTTTCGATGAGAGCAAGCACCAAGTCATGCTTCAACAGAAGCAAACTACGTGCATCTACAAGCGCCCCATCAGCTGCCGAAGCGTCAACTCCCTCGCCAACTCTCTAAGCTCCGGGTCGACCTTGACTCCCCGGACTATCGTCTTTGGGACGCTGGGACCATTCCCACTTCCCGAGGAACAAACTGCTCCTTCCAAGAAGCAGAAACTCGCCTCTCAACGTGTCACTACCGTGACACCAAAGGCGAGCACCAGAAGGCCCGAAGCCCGTGGCAGCCCCACGAAGCCTCGACCAGCAAACGACCAGGTCTATCCCAAGACTTGGTCCCCAAGACCTTCACCAAAACAAAGAAGGTCCCAAACATCCACCAAGCCAGCATTCCTGGCCCCACTCAAGGAGAACCAGTTTTACCCACTTGCTTACATGAAAGAGGAAAGACCCATCTCCAACCTGACTCCTAAGTCAAACCAGCATGAGCCGGCTTCAAGTCTCTCCCAAATGGGTCGAAAAAGAAAGACCCAACCAAGTTGCTGCCGTCCATATGGTGGGAAAAACAAGAAGGCGCCAAAAATCAGCAACAAAAATCCATGTCCGACGTCCGATGATCCGCATCGTCTCCAGGACAAGAAGACATTTAGAAGAATCCCCTGCTCCTTCAAGCAAAGGACGGCAGAGTGATCCTTCCTCAAGCTCTTCTTCAAAAAGAATGAGCCCCAGCTCAGTCACCAGGACAGTTTCTTCGTTCGAATCACGAAGGATGAACATCTTGGCTACAAATTCTGAGCCACCACCCCGCAATCCACCTCCAGATGATGCGATCACCCACATCCAACAGTTGGAACAAGGCCAGCAGAGGATTGAAACTCTGATGGAAAACCTTCTCCTCGCCTTCCAAAATCAGGCGAACAATGAACCTCCTCCGAATCATCAAGACGATGAGGTAAATGGAAAAGAAAATGAGTCACGCGCCCTCACCAAAAAGGACGTAGACAGTATCCTCACCAAAGCAAAAGAAGAGGATATACTCAAGGAGCATGGGATCAAGCCACCATATTCCTTATGGATGGACTCGGTCCCGTTCCCCACAAAATTCAAGCATCCTACTCTCCAAACATATACGGGGAAAGGGTCAGCCAGACAGCACGTCATCCACTTCAAGATCCTGACGAGAGCTATCGCGGATCAAGATACACTCAAGATCCGCCTCTTTGCAAGTACCCTAAAAGGTACGGCCTTCGATTGGTACTCCACTCTGCTGGAGGACTCTATCCAAAACTGGGCCATGCTAGAGACACGTTTCCTGACTCACTTCAAAGGTGAGGATCATCCCGCTACTATGGCTCAGCTGTGCAGCCTAAAACAGGGGGAGAATGAGTCAACATATGACTTCATTCGCAAGTGGAAAGCAATGGCCTACAAATGTTCTGATCTACTGCCACAAGCGTCGCTAGTCGACATCTGCCGAAACAACATGAGAGCCAGAATCCGCTCCATGATCATCGGCAACAAATCAAAAAACCTGGGAGAACTCCTAGAAGCTTCCATGGAAGCTGAAACGGTGATTAAAGACCTCAACAGTCAGAAATCATTAAGAAAAGAGCCAACCGCCATTGCAACCTCTAAACCATAGAAAAAAGAGGTCCTCAATGTGCAGACCAAGTCAGCTCCTCAGCCACCAAAGAAAGCTGAAAACAAAGCTGCGGGTAAGAGACCTGAACTCTCAGATGCCTTCAAAGAACGAGTAGAGAAGAAATACCCGTTTGATGAAGATGTTGATGAAATCTTCGGGGCTCTTGTGGCAAACGGCAAGCTCACCTTGCCTGAACCAAAAAGACCGGGTGATGTTGGCAAAACCAACGATCCTCGGTACTGTCCATACCACCAGATGATCTCGCATCCTCTCAATCAATGCTTTGTTGTGAGGGAGAAAATAAACGAGATGTGGAAAAACGGAGTCATCACCTTTGACAAAAACTATGGGTCTGCCTCCGTCAACATGGTGACATGTGGACAAACATCAAAATCACCGAAGAAGAAGATAACTACTTCCTTCAAGGTGATAAACTCAATCCAAGCGTCCGAGGAACTGGTTCCTTACCCGACACCAGACGGACAACCCATATGGGTACATCCCGATCTCCTCGAAGCTGAAAATTGGGAGGTCGTGAAAACAAAGCCTACAGCTCAACAGCGAAAGCAGGCTAGGAAATATCCCCTTAAGCTCAAACGGCAAGAGAAGACCCAGCCAAAACAAGAGGTCAAAGAAAAGGCAGAGGCTTCCTCTACCGCTTCACTGGAGGCAACAAAAACATCCCTTCTAGAGACTTCAAAGGGGGTAAGAAAATTCACTCTCAGTGATTTCATGCCACCTCAATTCAAGGAAGCCATGCAGGAGGCATCATACTCTTGTAATTCGGTAGTTGGATTCCCCATTGATGGATACGAGGCCAGCAACACCGATGATGGATTCGAATCCAACTACACAGAAGAATGGGAGGAGTCCCTTTAAATAGGAGAATACCTCTCCGATGAAGAATGGGTTCCTGAGACTCATCTTATGCCAGTAATCTGGTATAACCCTCTACAGCCAGAAGGATCCTGGTCTGCTGATGAAGAAGACCGAGAGGCTGTACAAGAAAATGCTGCTGACCCAGCACCTCTCATTGCTCCAGTGGAAATCAACCATGTTGAGCCACAAAGAGTTGATGAAGAAGAAGATTTGGCTCCCATGCCTGATCTTAAAGAATATGCAAGGATCTTGCAGCGTCTCGCTCTAGAACAAGAGCAAGACCGCGTCAACGAGCCTCCTCGCAATCCAGAGCCTGAAGTCCCTGAAGACCATCAGGTACATCCTCCCTTAACTCCTGAAAATGGAGAAAATTGCTGGATAGACGATCCTCTTACATCCGAGGATGAGTCTGACTCCGATCAGACAACGTCTCCCATCAGAGCTTCCTGTAATGTGATAATTCGGGATTATAGCTCTTCCGAAGCATCGTCTGATGAAAGCACTTACACTCCGGCGACGCCTAGTAATGTATCTTCTGAAGCCACCTCGTCTCACGTGACTTTCACTGAGATGACACCCTCTCAGGTTTCTTCTCCTGAGACTGTGACTTCAAAGTTTACACCCTTCCTGACTGAAGAATTCCCAGCTATTGATGCTTGGGACGATGAATTAGTCAACGAAGAAGAAAGGTTGCTGGATGCTGTTCAGGACTTGTTCCCGAAAAATGCTCTGTGCAACACAATCACTGAGGATGGCAACTCCGCTACTGATACATCCTCAGCAAATGAAAAATGACGGCCTCTTAATCCTGAAGACAATCTTCCAAATGAAGACCCTTCTCAAGAAGCTCTCGAAGTTGGTAGAGGTACCCGCTCTAGCCGGGACTACCATAAAAATTACAACCAATCTTCCTTTACATATGTAAATCCTTCGGGAAAAGATGTTGTAAGCACCCCTAGTTGCAACAATGATGAACATGCAGGCCCTAAGGAGGCTTTCAAGTATGACTTGATTGAACACTCCAAGCACATACCTGCACGTCTGCACATCCTGGATTTGTTGCGAATGTCTCCGCACACTCATGATAATCTCATCTCAGAATTACAAAAGCTGAATGAGGATGTCGACAAACATGCCCCGCAAGTCCTCCAAATTGAAATGGATTACCGGGTCAAAAAATCAGAAGCCCACTCAAAGGGAGAAAAGAAGAAAACTGAGGGATCATGCATTGAATGCCTCTCGGTTAAAAAAGCAGCCAGTACAACCATCGCCTGCACAAAGGATGACCTCCTACTTGGCGAAACAAGGCATAACCGACCCCTGTACTTCACAGGGTACATCAAGGAAATGCCTATGCATAGAGTTCAGATCGACTCAGGTTCTGCACTCAACCTCATCTCCACATCGGCTCTCGAAGAGTTGGGCATCCCACCCAGCAAACTGAGCCACACATCTGTATCTATCTTTGGATACGATGGGAGTACTCAAAGGCCTATCGGCAAAATCTGGTTCAAGTTGCAGATCGGTGATCTTATCTCTGAGGTCACTGTGTATGCAATAAAAACCCCTTCATGTTACAACATCCTTCTCGGACGCCCTTGGATCCACGAGAATGGTGTTGTCCCTTCAACTCTACATCAATGCATCAAGTTTGTTGGTGATGACGGCATGATACATCGAGTCTTTGCGGACAGAAAACCCTTCAAAGGTAAAGAAGTCCACTTCGCAGACTCACAGATGTATGAAGGTGAAAAAGAAGAAGAGGATAAGCACACAGCATCCTTTGCCGAAAATCTTCAGAAAGATAAAGGCAAGGCTCCTCAACAATCGCCGGAAGAAAACAAATCATCCGGTAAATCCGAAGAGAGCATTCAAACTCCTTTCATCATCTCCCTCAAACCTTCAAAGCCTTTGGTCATCACAACTAAAGTGAAGAAGGCAAAGCAAAAGCCTGGGGGTAAATTTGTTGTCTCTTTCGTGTCTATCATGCAAGACACGGACTCGGATTCAGAGCCAGAAGACGACACATCGTCAAGCCAAGCTGACACACAGCAAGTTCAGCCTGCTCTTACTCCAATGGAGACAACTTCTTACATAGAAGATCCTACGCCAGCTTCCTTAATTGTTCCAGCAACTTCAGCAAAGGAAAAGCCGATCTTCTTTCATAGATCGGATGCTTTTTCATCAAACTCTATGCTTGAACCTTTCCAAAATAAAGGTATGCCTCAACTATCCTTATATAGTTCTGTGGCACAAGCTATTATGAAGAAAATAGGCTACGATGCTCAAAACCCAGTCGGTTTGGGAGAAGGACGCGGTATTCTCACGCCATTGGGGCCCGTCTTGACCAAAAGCCAGCTGGAAGATTGGAGACTCTACGGCTATGTAGAAAAGTCTTCACACGGGTTAGGGTATGATCCCGACACTCCCCTGAGACAGTTGACACAAAGGCTCAAAATGTCTGAAGCTTTGTGGGCCTATCGAACAATCGTTCGAGGACCAACCCATAGCACACCATTTGTTAGTTTTATGGACTCAATCCAGTAGATGATATAATAAATTGATTAATTTCTTTATTTATCAGTATATTCATGCTTTCCTTTCATGAGATGAATGGTGATTTATTATATACTTGCACATAACCAATACGAATGACATGATGGTTCATGAGATGAACCGGGGTCCACAAGTATATTAGATGTAACACATGTGTATGGATGAGATCCACATACGGGAGACATGTGTGCCAAATCTTATACTTAAAATATATTCACAACCAGTGATGAGACTGGACATCTCATACTGACAAGGTTGCAGTACTTTGATCACTATGAGATAGTGTGACTTGTCTCGATCATCAGAATGGAAGATTCTGGATCATAGTGCTGGTACATTGGATGTATTGAAGGACCATGAGAAGCACCTTATAAACACTGTCTTTATTTTAAGGTCTGCTCTCATAATTCCCTAGCAATAGGCTCTCAATCCTGAGACATTAATGAACTCAAGTTTCTATCTATTCATTTGCTTTGAGTCACCAATGAGTGAGGCCAACTGTAGGTCAACACCTCGGTGATTTGGGTACGTGGTAGTAGAGCTGTGGGAACATTCAATAGTCAAGATGGAATCTATCTCTAATATCCCCTTGTGCCAATTAATGGATTTATCATTGGTAAGTGCGCACCCATTCCGATTAAGAGTTAATTGGAAAGGTACCTATTGATCATTATAATTAATTGGGGCTCAAGGATAATAAGATATGGATCTATTTTGGAAGACAGGTCCAATTGATCCATGGATATTGATAGAGGGGTCTACTTGTGGTAATGTGGAAGTTTAGGGTCTTCTATGTAATATTCCTAAGACTGGAGTTCAATTGCATTTATATAGTGGAGTTATTTGCAATTAACTGTGGGCCCGGATTACACATGAGTTGTGGGGTCGCGTGTCCCAGTTGGAGCCAGCTTTCTAAGGAATCCCTAGTGGTCCCCACGCTAGCCCAATTATTAGAAAGTATCTAATTCTAGTTGAACTCTAAAAGGAAAGTTACTATTTCTATTTGAAGTGAGACTTCTAATAGTGGTAATAGTAGACTTACTAATTTTAGTAGAAGTGAGACTTCTATTTTAATTAGAAAGGAATTAGAAAGTTACTAATCATATTTGAAGTGAGACTTCTAATTATGATATGGTAAGTTACTAATTATTGTGGAAGTAAGACTTCTATTATAATTAGCAAAGAGGAGGCAACTTGAAAAGGCTATAAATAAGAGGGGAGGATGCCTTGGACGTTCCATGCATAAATCCACATTGGGATTCACGCCCTAAGCCTCCCTAGTGCAATAGTTGCACATGTTCTTCCTCCTCTTCCTCTTCTAGTTCTCTTTCTAGTTCCTCCCTAGAGTTCCTAGTAGTTTTCTCTTGGAGATCCCACCATCTTCTTGAGAAAAGGAGAATCTGATACGGGTCATAGCGTGGAAGATCAAGAGGTCTTGGAGATCCCTATTTGATTAGTGAAAGCGTTTCATCATCAAAGAAAGACGCAACTCCTCCATTAGAGCACAACCGAGCTTCAAAGGTATAATCTACTTCCATGCATGTTGTAGATTTATTTGTTGCTTATATGTTGCTGTTTTTATCTTCTAGATAAATTGTTTTACTGATCATGATGACTGAGATTGAGGACATAGATCTTGGATTGGGTTTTGTAGCCTTATGGATAGTTGATCCCTGCGTCAAGTGGGTCAAAAGTTTTTGAAACCTATCCTAGAGGCCCACCCTATTTCCAACACCATTCTCCTTGGTCTACGGATGCGAAGCTGTCGTGCCCTTGGAAGTACAAATTCCTTCCTTGAGGGTATCCTTGCAAAATGACATGACTCAAGAAAGCAATGTCAAATTGCGACTCCATGAGCTGGACAATCTCGATGAGAGACGGCTCGAAGCTCAACAAAGCATTGAACTTTACCAAGCACGCATGGCAGGATCTTTCGATAAAAAGGTCAGGCAACGCGCCTACAAAAAGGGTGACTTGGTCCTTGCGGTAAAAAGACCAATGGTCTTCGCTCACAAGTCCAAAGGCAAATTTGAGCCAAAATGGGAGGGACCCTATGTCATTGACAAGGTTTTCTCCAACGGTGCATACGCACTCCTAAACATGGAAGGTGACAGATGTATGTTGCCCATCAACGGCAAGTTCTTAAAGCCGTACTACCCTTGAAGACTTACCGAAATTGGTAAGAGCAATGCCTGTACGGCCAAAACCAGTTTCCAGGTACACGCTCGCTAAACCCACTCTTTTTACAATTTTCATATCAAATGTTGAAAATTCTAGAAATTTAAACAATGCTTACTTTCATCGTTTCATTGTTCAAAAAAAAATTCCAAGTTTAGGAACCTTTCCCTAACTTGACCAAAATTCATGGTTTGAAACAAAATCCGGATTCAGGGATTTCCACCCTAGTCCACCCTGCCTTTTACCGCCAAAATGGTTTTAGGTCAAAACTTATGACCCTCGTGTCTTTAAACAAAAAAAAATGGTTTTTCAAAAAACCACGGGAAAGCGACGCTTAGTCGATACTCGCACAAATCGGAAGAATGTGAACCACGTTCGACACTTCCAGAATCGCAGGGAAGCGACATTCCGTCGATACTTGCAAAATCCAAAACCGTAGAGATGCAACATTTCAGTTGATATCCACAACCCAAATTTCAAAGGTTCGAAAAAACCTAAAAAACTATGGAGACGCAACATTTCAGTTGATATCCATAACCCAAAGGTTCGAGAAAACCACAAATTTAAAAAATCGTGGGGAAACGACATCAAGTCAGTACCCGCAAAACCAAAACTTTTGAAAACCAAGGATGCGACATTCCATCGATACTTGCACCCAAATCCACGAGGATGCGACATTCCATCGATACTCGCAACCGAATGAGCAAGGACGCGACATTCCATCGATACTTGCAAGAACATTTAGCAGGGAGGCAACTTTTAGTCGATACTTGCACTTTTGAAAACCAAACCGGCTATAAATGCCACAAATCGGCTATAGATGCCACCAAAATAGGTTATAAATGCCACAAAACGGCTATAGATGCCACCAAAACAAACCGGCTATCAATGCCACAAAATAAAATCGGCTATCAATGCCACAAACAAAAAAAAATTGGCTTTAAAAAAACCCGGCTATCAATGCCACAAACTCGACTATCAATGCCACCAAAAACCGGCCATAGATGCCACAAAAAAAAAAAAAAAAAACTCGGCTATCAATGCCACAAAAAAGCTGGCTCTCATGCCAAAATCGGCTTCTATGCCACAAACATAAATCTGGCTCCCATGCCAAAACAATCATTTGACGAAAGATTTTCAAAAAATGACAAGCTTTTGATCAAATCTCATTTAGCAATTACTTTTATCACAAAAAGCAATTACTTTTATCACAAAAAGATTTAAGTAAGCGTAGGGAAAACAAAAAAGAAAAAGAAAAAAGGGCATCCCATTTAGCAATAACTTTCATCACAAAACGATTTAAGTGAGCGTCGGGAAAACAAAAAAAAAAGTACCAGAAAATACATGTGCTACCAAAAAAAAAAAAAAGAAACTGTTCACAAGCACTACAAAACAAAAAAAAGTACCAAAAAATACATGTGGTACCAAAAAAAAAAAAGTGTTCACAAGCACTACAAAAAAAAAAATACAAGTACAAAAAAAATACAAGTGGTACTAAAAAAAAGAGAAGGATGGTTTCTGTTTTAAAAAAAAAACAACAGGAGCTCAATCAAAAATGGTCTAACAGGCTATATGGATTTGGGTTTTGACCTTGTGACCTAACAGGCTATATGTGGCCGGTTAGGGGGTCGGGTTTGGTTTTGATCGTGTGACCCAACAAGCTGTATGTGGAATGTTGGGGGATCAATTTTGGTTTTGATCTTGTGACCTAACAGGCTGTATGTGGCAAGTTAGGGGATCAGGTTTTTGTTTTTGGTTTTGGTCTTGTGACCTAACAGGCTGTATGTGGCAAGTTAGGGGACCAGGATTTGGTTTGATTTTTGTGGAATGTCAATTTCAAGATTTTGGCTCAATTTGGTAGATGAGGCTGGATGGTTTGATTTTTGGAAGCTCATGGGGCTTGGAATTTTCTTTTGTATGGTCCAATCAACTCAAAAGAGGCATGGAACCATTTTTGTATGCTCTTGGTAAGAGGGATTTCTCTTTGACTAAAAGCCCAAAATAATAAATTTTTTTTTTTTGTGCCTAGGTGGTCAAACCTGGCTCATATGGGCTAACCCATGGGACCTTAAGCTTTTGAAATGGCTTAGATCTCATATGGTGTCATTTTTGTAGAGAATATCCAAAAATATCTCATTTGGATAGAGAATATCTAAGAATATCTTTACTTGGAGAAATTCTCTCATGATTCCTTTATTTTGGGATAGGATATCTCAAGATATCTTTCTTTTGGGAAAGAATCCGTCATCGATCTCTTTTTGGGAGAAAATCCTTCAAGATATCTTTCTTTTGGGAAAGAATCTTTCTAATCTCTTTCTTTTGGTAAGGTTACTAATTAGTAACACTTACCTCTTTCTTCTTTCCTTCTTTGGTTTGCTCTTCTCTATAAAAGTAAGGAGAAGGTTGGATCTCTTGCTCTTATTACTTTCTTTTGCAATAATCTCAAGAGGGCTTCAAGACCAAGAGTTCTTCTTCTTCAAGATCTTCAAGACTTTTCTTCTTCTTCTCCATCAATGGCATCAAGTAAGTTCTCTTTTTTCAAGAAAACCCCATTGTAGGAAAAAGGTTCTTTCTTTTTTTTTGTTTCTTTCTTTTCTTTTCTTCTTTTTTTTTCTTTCACGTGTTTGCTTCTTTTTTTTTCACACGTTTTCTTTTTTTTTTTGCTTTCTTTTCTTTTTCCCTTTTTTTTTGTTTTTTTTTTTTTTTTGGTGTGGGCCGTACGGACAGAACCGAACGGATCTGGCCGTACGGCCACGTGGCCTGTGGACCATCTCCCTTTTTTTTCTTCCTTTTTTTTTTTTTTGTTTTCTTTCCCTCCTTTTTTTTGAGAAAGTTTCTTTTCTTTTCTTTTTTGTTTTCTTTCCCCCTTTTTTTTGAGAAAGTTTCTTTTCTTTTTTTTTTTTTTTTTTTTTGCTCATCATGATAATGCCCCTCTTTTTTGGCAAACCTAGATGTTCATGCATGCATTCAATTGTAAATTAAATTTGTAGCATGATGTGATAGCATACCTGAAAGTTTTCGCAAATTTGGGAATTTGGAGCTCGCAGTGATGTTGAGCCCTTCCTGATTTTGCGGAGACTTTGAGGTTTCGAAAGTTTGGAGTTTCGGAGCTCGCAGCGATGTTGAGCCTATCTTCAAGCTTTCTATTTCTTTCGGGATAGTTCCTTTTCTTCGGAATTGCCCCGTCATCATGTCAAAATTTCGCCAGATTTTTTTTAGCGAGATTCTGTCATTTTGATGTTTGATCTTTTTCCTTTCCATCCTTTTCAGGTGGTTCCTCCAGAGCGAACAAGGGTAAAGAGCCTGCTACAAGCGTACCTCGTCGATCTTCTAGATCTTCTAATCCGGCCGTTCAGCTGGCTTTTGAAAAGGTCCAGTATGTTGAGAGAAATCTGGAAGAGTGCGGCTCCCTCAACAGAGATGAGATGAGGCAGCGACTGATCGCTCTCAAGGGAGAGGAATTCTATAAGATCATGGTAAGCAGTCGTCCATGGGTGATGGAAGATCAGAGCGTTTTGCCCAAGCCTACCTTCTTCTTTGGTGATGCAGTGCCTGATGACATGACATACCAGAGGAGATGTTTTCAGTTTTCTTTCACAGCAGATGGTGAGAAGAATACTGTTGCTACCCCGGTCGACGTTTGATCGCACCGTCTCGATTCTGAGCCTTGCCCCCACGTGCCCTAAGAGGGAAGATCCTCCAAGCTGGGTGAGAAGGACAAATGTAATCAAGACCGGGGTTTTTGTTGGCGGTTCTCCTGGATATACGGAGAGGTCGCCTGTTGATATGGACCTGTTGATGCCATCCAGCGGCTACCAGGGCTCTGATTATCCGTCGGTCGATTTGAGACCGGTGGGCCTTGGTATTTTCAGCGGTGACGGCAGCAATTGGATCAAGCCTTTTCGACTTCGAGGCTGTTTCAATGCTGACTCCGAGTGGAAGTCGTGGACTGATCGCGTCCTGCTGATTGGTGGCGCCGTTTTGAAGGAAGCCGGGATTTTTGATGCGGTCCGCGCCTTTAGGGAGACCGTGATCTTTTCCGATGAGGCCTTCATGGCTATGCTGGAGTCATTCCTCCCACAAACCAATACCTTCGTTGTGACGAATGGCGAGATTGGTTTTTCTTTGAAGGAGCTGAGCGCCATTACTGGATTGCCCATCCTCGGCAAACTCTATGAGGAGTTTATGCCGATTGACAGCGTCCTCGAGGGGCAGTCTGAGGAGTTCAGGCTTCTATACTTTCAGCTCGTCGCCTTCTATGATTTTTTGAAGGAGAAGGGGGGTTTGAAAGTTAGATCCAGCAGTTGGAAGAGTTTTAGCTCTTCATTCCCCAACTTTTCAGATAGCAGGGAGTCTTCTGATAGCGTGACCCAAGAAGCCGGAGCTTAGGATCCAAGTTCAAAGAAGATCTTGGCCATGCAAGAAGAGTTGAGAGATTTCTGTGCAAGTACAAACGCCATATGTCCTGACATTGCACTGCGGAGAGATCTCGCTGTTTACCTCACTCATTGGCTTGGTGAGGCTGTTTTTGTTGGAGGAGATGGAACGCACATCAGGCCGCATTGTATTTTTCCGGCTTGTCAGATGGCGTTTGGAGAGCAGCTTGCTTTGGTGCCAGCTCTTTACTCCTACCTGTGTACCGAACTGCAGGGTGCTGCTTTTCTGGTTCGGCTTGGGCTTCCCATGAATAGGGTATTTTCAGCCCATATCTTTTATTTGTGGTATGTATACCACTGTCCTGGCTTCCATCGGCTGGGTGCTGCACAGGATGATGATCCTCTGATGATTCGACTGGCTAAGGGCAAAGCCGTGTCCGAATCACTTTTGTTTGCCCGCATGAGGATCCGACGGTTCAGGGACGTCGAGTTGGGGCAGTCTTCAGTGAAGCTTTCTCCGGAGTTGCGGAAGAAGGCTTTTGATTTTGGTGCCTCCCGAGACTCTACCAGGGCGGGGTCGGGAAGGCATTATTCCTTGACAAATGCAGAGAGAGAGTGGCTTTTCAGCATACGTGTCGGCACGATGGTGTACCGTAGACATCTTTTCGTCGACATCCAGCCGTATGTACCCTCTCGCTTTGCGTTGCAGCTGGGCTTTTCTCAAGGCGTTGTTGGAGCGCCTTCAAGCATGGTGAAGCGCTTTGGAGGTTTACAGGACGGGAAAAATGCATGGGCTTTCTATAGTGCTGAAGACACTACAGCCATGATTTCTTATCCTGTGTTGCTGACTTCCCGGACTGCCGGCTTTGCGAAGTGGTTCGCAGAGAGCTTTTCGGCATATCGGGGGCTTTCCAAGAAGGAGCTTGATGTGAAGCTGGCATCTGGAAAGGGCCTTGGAAAGTCAGATGGCGTCCGGCGAGAGGAAGTTTGGGCCTTCCTTTCTGGAGAGAAGCACAAGATAGGCTTTCTCGGTGACCAGGGCGTCATTGGTTCTGAAGTTGTTCGAGAAATACCTGATGAGGCTTTAGAGCAGCTAGAACATGAGGAAGCCGAACTTGGTGCTTGGATGCAAGCGGCACAGAGGCAAGCTTCCGTGGAGTCTACTGGCAAGAGTAGACCATCCAGTGAGGAGACAAGTGGGAAACCTGACTCTGACAGTGGGGCAGGTTCCTCTAAGAAGCGAGCCCACCGGGGTAAGAGGGGGAGGAGTCATCATCGCAGCAAGGGGCAGCATGAGGACTCTCCTGACTTGGAAGTTCCTCTTACTATCAATGAGGATGTGCCAGTGGATGCTGACGAGCCTCTAGAAAAGAGAAGTCGAGAAGAAGAGACCGTCGGTGAAGGTATGATTCTTCCTTTTTTTCTTTCCAATTCTTTTCATGGGATTTTTCCATGTTCTGATTTGCTTCTTGTTTATGCTTTTCTTTTTTTTTTAGCAGAGGAAGACTTGGTGATGCATGAGGTTTCGGTCGATGAGGTGGTGACAGATCTTGTCGAGGTACCTGAAAAAGAACCGAGGGACTCTGGAGTGAATCCAGAATCTCCAATTGGTACGACTTCTTTTGCTCTTTTTTTTTGTGTCTGTGACTCGGTTTGCTAACATTTTTTTTTTGTCAGCTGACTTGCCACAGGGTTCTGATGACTTTGAACCATCGATGGACGCAAATGTTGATGATGCTTCCGATGAGTTCATGGAGGAAGAAAGTGTTCCGCCCGTCGTCGAAGAAGGTATTTTGTAGTTATAACCCTGATAATGATTTTCAAACAGGATTATATTCATACCTTTTTGTGTTTCTTTTGGCAGGTTTTGAAGTGACAGAGGAGGGTCCGTCGCTTCCAGAGCAAGGGATGCCAGAGGTTAATCCAGAGGTAGAGACTTCTGGGACCAGGTTTGACAATGTTGAGGAGATTCCTCGTGCTGAGATTCCTTCCCGAGCAGGAGCAGCTTCAACTGGAAAGAGTTCTTTTGTTACTCTTTCAACAGATGATGACATGAGCGGCCGACCAACGGAGTTGGGCGAATCTTCAGCTGGGCCATCTCTTCTTTTTGCGAAGAAGGTGGTGGTGCGAGTTCTGAGCTCTTGGATTGAGACTCTCTTTTCTGGGCACTTGGAAGCCGGATTTAGCATGATCCAGCATGTGCGTGAGATTCTCGGTGATGCTGAAGAGGCTGGTCTGGATGTCACAGATGCCAGGGGCGATCGTTAATAGGATCATTGAGCTGGGTGACAAATGGTTTGAGACCATAGGTTTTCCTGACGATCAGTTCTTCAAAGAGATGTTCTTGGACCCTGCGGATGCGGCTCAATCTAACCTGGATGAGGCTACAGAAAGCAAGAAGCAGGCAGTCCGAGAGAGAAACTTAGAAGAGCTAACCATCATTGGGCTGACACATGACCTTAACATCCTTGATAGGGAGGTCGATGAGGCCAGGAAACGTCTTGAGCATCTGCAGGCACAAGTCGCTGCCAAGTGGACTGAAATAACAGAGGCTCGTGAAAAGGAGACTGTTTTGATTCACCGAGTTGCGGATGCCAATCGAGTTCTCAAAAGGAAGTCTGATGAGAACAAACAATGGAAAACCGCTCGAGGGAAGCTTCCCAGTGCGAAAGAAGGGTTACAGCCCACCCCAGCATCTCATGGCAGGTTCCTGAAGAAGCGTGCCTTGGAATCCTTGACGGATGAGGCCAAAAGCTTGCTTAAGGAGCTGAACTCTTGGCTGGAGACCATTTTTGATTGAGCTCCTGTATATATTTTTTTTTATAACAGAAACTATCCCTTTTTCTCTTTTTTGGTACCACTTGTATTTTTTTTTTGTACTTTTTTTTTGTAGTGCTTGTGAACACTCTTTTTTTTTTTGGTACCACATGTATATTTTTTTTTTGGTACTTTTTTTTTGTAGTGCTTGTGAACACTTTCTTTTTTTTGTTATCCCTACGCTCACTTGAATCTTTTTGTGATAAAAGTAATTGCTAAATGGGATGCTCTTTTTTTTTGTTATCCCTACGCTCACTTGAATCTTTTTGTGATAAAAGTAATTGCTAAATGGGATGCTCTTTTTTTGTTATCCCTATGCTCACTTGAATCTTTTTGTGATAAAAGTAATTGCTAAATGGGATTTGATCAAAAGGTTGTCATTTTGTGAAAATCTTTTATCAACTGATTGTTTTTGGCATGAAAGCCAGGTTTTTGTTTGTGGCATGGAAGCCAATTTTGGCATGAGAGCCAGCTTTTCTTGTGGCATTGATAGCCGAGTTTTTTTTTTGTGGCATCTATAGCCAGTTTTGGTGGCATTGATAGCCGGTTTGTTTTGTTTTGGTGGCATTGATAGCCGTTTTTTTTTTTTTTTTGAAATCCAAGTTTTTTGTTTGTGGCATTGATAGCCGGTTTTGTTTTGGTGGCATTGATAGCCGGTTTGTGGCATTTATAGCCTGTTTTGATGGCATTTATAGCCGGTTTGTGGCATTTATAGCCTGTTTTGATGGCATTTATAGCCGGTTTGGTTTTCAAAAAATGCAAGTATCGACTAAAAGTCGCCTCCCTGCTGAATGTTCTTGCAAGTATCGATGGAATGTCGCATCCTTGCTCATTCGGTTGCGAGTATCGATGGAATGTCGCATCCTCGCGGATTTGGGTGCAAGTATCGATGGAATGTCGCATCCTTGCTTTTCAAAAATTTTGGTTTTGCGGGTACTGACTTGATGTCGTTTCCCCACGATTTTTGAAATTTGTGGTTTTCTCGAACCTTTGGGTTATGGATATCAACTGAAATGTTGCGTCTCCACAGTTTTTTAGGTTTTTTCGAACCTTTGAAATTTGGGTTGTGGATATCAACTGAAATGTTGCATCTCCACAGTTTTGGATTTTGCAAGTACCGACGAAATGTCGCTTCCCTGCGATTTTGGAAGTGTCGAACGTGGTTCGCTTGCTTCCGATTTGTGCGAGTATCGACTCAGCGTCGCTTCCTCGCGGTTTTTGAAAAACCATTTTTTTTTTGTTTAAAGACACGAGGGTCATAAGTTTTGACCTAAAACCATTTTGGCGGTAAAAGGCAGGGTGGACTAGGGTGGAAATCCCTGAATCCGGATTTTGTTTGAAACCATGAATTTTGGGTTCAAGGGTTGAAAATTTTGGTCAAGTTAGGGAAAGGTTCCTAAACTTGGATATTTTTTTTTTTGAACAATGAAACGATGAAAGTAAGCATTGTTTTAGATTTCTAGAAATTTCAACATTTGATATGAAAATTCTAAAAAAGGGTGGGTTTAGCGAGCGTGTACCTGGAAACCGGCTTTGGCCGTGCAGGCATTGCTCTTACCCAGTTGGGTAAGTCTTTAAGGGTAGTACCGCTTTAAGAACTTGCCGTTGATGGGCAGCATACATCTGTCACCTTCCATGTTTAGGAGTGCGTATGCGCCATTAGAGAAAACCTTGTCGATGATGTAGGGTCCCTCCCATTTTGGCTCAAATTTGCCTTTGGACTTGTGAGCGAAGACCATTGGTCTTTTTACCGCAAGAACTAAGTCATTCTTTTTGTAGGCGCGTTGCCTGACCTTTTTATCGAAAGATCCTGCCATACGTGCTTGGTAAAGTTCAATGCTTTGTTGAGCTTCGAGCCGTCTCTCATCGAGATTGTCCAGCTCATGGAGTCGCAATTTGACATTGCTTTCTTGAGTCATGTCATTTTGCAAGGATACTCTCAAGGAAGGAATTTGTACTTCCAAGGGCACGACAGCTTCGCATCCATAGACCAAGGAGAATGGTGTGCTATGGGTTGGTCCTCGAACGGTGGTTCGATAGGCCCACAAAGCTTCAGACATTTTGTCGCTCCAGTCTCTTTTGTGACTAGAGACCATTTTTTTGAGGATTTTGCAGAGTGTCTTGTTGAAAGCTTCTGCTAACCCGTTTGCTGCCGGATTGTATGGAGTCGAAGGACAGCTTTGGATTTTGTATTTGTCGTAGAACCTGTAGAATCGATGATCCCGGAACTGTGGTCCGTTATCATGGACGAATCTTTTGGGTATGCCGAAACGACAAATGATGTTGGTGCGTAGGAACTGAAGGACTAATGAGGTCTTCATTTCGTTAAACGCAAATGCTTCTGACCACTTGGAGAAGTAATCCGTAGCGGCGAAGATGAAGCGATGACCTTTGCTTGAAGGGGGAGAAATAGGACCTATGATGTCCATATCCCAGGCTTCGAAAGGCCATGAGATCGCTGTAGGATGCAGCCATTCTGGAGGCATGTGAATGTAATCTCCATGAACTTGGCATTGTTGGCAGCGCTTAGCAAATTGCATTGCGTCAGCTACCATGGTGGGCCAGTAATATCCTAACCTTTTTATCTGATCATAGAGCTTAGGTCCAGCCTGATGAGCTCCACAAAGACCAGCATGAACTTCTTTGAGTGTTTCTTCAGCCTCTTGTTGTGATAAGCAGCGTAGAAGTACTCCGTTGAAGGATTTCCTGTAAAGGATTTTTGAAGGAATATCCAAATGGAAGCTTGGGGTTCGCCTTTGGATGCTTACCCGTTCTTTTGGATCTTCAGGTAGGATTCCGAACATAATGTAATCAATGAACGGATCCCTCCAGTCGCCGATTGAAGTTTGAAGGATTGAAATCTGACTTCCGACCACTCGGTGGCATTCAGCAACTGCTTGGTGTGTGTTAAGAGGAGGAAGGATTCTCCTTTCACACACCGTGATTTACATGTTTTCCCCTTCCTGGATTGCCATGGATGCGGCAAGTCCGGCTAGGGCATCTGCACGTATGTTTTCACCTCTACGAATGTGGGTGATGTGACAGATGTCAAACTTTTGCAGAAGTTATTGTGCCTTGTTGTGGTAGGGCAACAAATCTGGCTTCCTGACTTCAAATTTCTGATTCATCTGGTTGACGATCAGTTGAGAGTCTCCAAAGACTTCCAGCATGGTGATACCGGATTCGATGGCGAGTTCCAATCCTAAGATCAGAGCTTGATATTCAGCTACATTGTTTGTGCATGGTTCCAGTAGCGAGAAAGCGTGTGGAATCATGTATTTGTCGGGGGCTAACAAAGAGGATGCCAACTCCCGAGATCAGCTGTTCTTTTTTCATTTGTCCTGGTTGCACCGTCAAAGTACATATCCCAGGAGGCATTTTTTGAGAAAGTCTCCACATTGTAGACTGGTTCGTCTGGGAGATCATCTCTGAGTGGAGAATCTTTAGGCAATGGATGCTCTGCGAGGAAGTCCGCTAGAGCTTGCCCTTTGATTGCTTTTTGTGGTACATACCTAATATCAAATTGTGACAGAAGGATTGACCATTTTGCCAGTCGAGCATTGAGAGAACCTGCCTTTGTGACAAGGACCTTCAAGAGGTTGACCCTCGAGACCAGGTAGACTGTGTTGGAAAGCAAGTAGTGACGCAGCTTTTGTACGGCGAACATCACTGCAAGACATTCTTTTCGACTGGAGAGTAGCGATGCTCTGCACCTACTAGCATGCGGCTGAGGTAATATAGAGCAGCTTCTTTTCTTTGATCATTTTCTTGCGCAAGCAGAGCTCCCAGAGAGTGATCAAGGGCTCTTGTGTACAAGATGAATGGTTTTCCAGTGGTAGGAGCAGCTCACTCTGGAGGTTTTGTCAGGTATGACTTGATGTCTTCGAAAGCAGCTTCACAGTCAGCATCCCAGACAAAGTTTACACCCTTTTTCATCAACCGGGAGAATGGACGGCATTTCCCCGAAAGATTGGAGATGAACCGTCTGATGTAGGCCAATCTCCCTTGAAGCCCTTTGAGTTCTCTCAAGGTTCTTGGAGAGGGCATTTCTAGAATGGCTTTGACTTTTATGGGGTCAAGCTCTATTCCAGCTTTCTGAACTAAGAATCCGAGGAACTTACCCGACGAGACGCCGAAGAAGCATTTCAATGGATTCATTCGCAGTTTGTGTTTGCGAAGCCCGAGGAAGACTTCTCGAAGGTTTTCGAGATGATCTTCTTTTCTTTTGCTTTTGACGGCGAGGTCATCAACGTAACATTCAACCGTCTTGTGCTGCATATCTTGGAATATTTTCATCATAGCCCTCTGATATGTGGCACCAGCATTCTTCAGACCAAATGGCATGACAGTGTAACAATACACGCCAAATGGGGTTCGAAAGGATGTATGTTTTTCATCCTCATGATGCATCTTTATCTGATTGTAGCCAGAGAAACCATCCATGAATGTCATTCGCTCGAATCCACATGTATTATCAATCATTACCTCTGGTATGGGGAGCGGAAATTCATCTTTTGGGCATGCGCCATTCAGGTCTCTATAATCAATACAGACCCTGATCTGCCCATTTTTCTTTGTCACGGGGACAATGTTGGCCAACCATTCAGGATGTTGTTCCTCACGGATGAAGCCGACGCTTTTGAGTTTTTGAACTTCTTGTTCAATTTTATCAATCACATCTGGACGGAATCTTCTTTGGCCTTGCTTGACAGGCTTGATGTCTTCTTGAAGACTGAGTTTGTGAACTGCTATTTTGGGGTCTAAGCCTGGCATTTCAGCGTAAGACCATGCAAAGCAATCAACGAACTCACGAAGAAAGGCGATATACTCGGGTAACTCATCATCCTTTATATTCTTGCTTATGAATACAGGACGTGGGTTATCTGGTGTTCCCAAGTCTATCTTTTGAACCGGATCTTCTGTTGGAAGGTTCGAAGGTGGTTCCTCCACAATATTTTCGGAGGCTTCCAGCTCACGAAACCTTCTGGGGTTTCAAGGGCATTTCCAGACCAAGGTTTTGTTCCTTTCCACGGGTCTTCTTGATCGGTAATTTTCCCAAGGCTTGCTATGAGATGATCCCAATCGCCAGTTGAAACCGAGTCGAAGTAGGCTACTTCTTTTGGAGATGAGGATTCTTCTGGGTCAGAAGTCCCACGTCTGTGCCATCGGACAACTCCTCTTCATTTTCGGAGAAATCGTGCCAATTGGATGAGCTTCCTGGATCTTTGTCAGCTGACTCATCAAAGAGATATCCAGGGAGATCGATGTCTTCATGGATTTGAGATGTTGAGGCTTGGTCAGTATATTGACTTTTAAGCCTTTGTGTCAACTGTCTCAAGGGAGTGTCAGGATCATACCCTAACCCGTGTGAAGACTTTTCTACATAGCCGTAGAGTCTCCAATCTTCCAGCTGGCTTTTGGTCAAGACGGGCCCCAATGGCGTGAGAATACCGCGGTCCTTCTCCCAAACCGACTGGGTTTTGAGCGTCATAGCCCATTTCTTCATAATAGCTTGTGCCACAGAACTATATAAGGATAGTTGAGGCGTACCTTTATTTTGGAAAGGTTCAAGCATGGAGTTTGATGAAGAAGCATCCGATCTATGGAAGAAGATCAGCTTTTCCTTTGTTGAAGTTGCTGGGAACAACGAAGGAAGCTGACGTAGGATCTTCTATGTCCGAAGTTGTCTCCATTGGAGTAAGAGCAGGCTGAACTTGCTGAGTGTCAGCTTGGCTTGACGATGTGTCATCTTCTTGCTCTGAATCCGAGTCCGTGTCTTGCATGATAGACACGAAAGAGACAACAAATTTGCCCCCAGGCTTTTGTTTTGCCTTCTTCACTTTAGTTGTGATGACCAAAGGCTTTGAAAATTTGAGGGAGATGATGAAGGGAGTTTGAATGCTCTCTTCAGATTTACCGGATGGTTTGTTTTCTTCCGGTGATTGTTGAGGAGCTTTGCCTTTATCTTTCTGGAGATTTTCGGCAAAGGATG
The DNA here is from genome assembly GCA_012931725.1 of Litsea cubeba. NCBI lineage: Eukaryota > Viridiplantae > Streptophyta > Magnoliopsida > Laurales > Lauraceae > Litsea > Litsea cubeba. Next base: position 58,465,282 of record CM022953.1, read on the forward strand.
ATGTGTGCTTTTCCTCTTCTTCTTTTTCAACCTTCATACATCTGTGAGTCTGCGAAGTGGACTTCTTTACCTTTGAAGGGTTTTCTGTCCGCAAAGACTCGATGTATCATGCCGTCGTCACCAACAAACTTGATGCATTGATGTAGAGTTGAAGGGACAACACCATTCTCATGGATCCAAGGGCGTCCGAGAAGGATGTTGTAGCATGAAGGGGTCTTTATTGCATACACTGTGACCTCAGAAATAAGATCACCGATCTGCAACTTGAACCTGATTTTACCGATAGGCCTTTGAGTACTCCCATCGTATCCAAAGATAGATACAGATGTGTGGCTTAGTTTGCTGGGTGGGATGCCCAACTCTTCAAGAGCCGATGTGGAGATGAGGTTGAGTGCAGAACCTGGGTCGATCTGAACTCTATGCATAGGCATTTCCTTGATATACCCTGTGAAGTACAGGGGTCGGTTTATGCCTGGTTTCTCCAAGCAGGAGGTCGTCCTTTTGTGAAGGCGATGGTTGCACTGGCTGCTTTTTTAACCGAGAGGCATTCAATGCATGATCCCTCAGTTTTCTTCTTTTCTCCCTTTGAGGAGGCTTCTGAGTTTTTGACCCGGTAATCCATTTCAATTTGGAGGACTTGCGGGGCATGTTTGTCGACATCCTCATTCAGCTTTTGTAATTCCGAAATGAGATTATCACGAGTGTGCGGAGACATTCGCAACAAATCTAGGATGTGCAGACGTGCAGGTATGTGCTTGAAGTGTTCAATCAAGTCATACTTGAAAGCCTCCTTAGGGCCTGCATGTTCATCATTGTTGCCACTAGGGGCGCTTACAACATCTTTTCCTGAAGGATTTACATATGTAAAGGAAGATTGGTTGTAATTTTTGTGGTAGTCCCGGCCAGAGCGGGTGCCTCTACCAACTTCGAGAGCTTCTTGAGAAGGGTCTTCGTTTTGGAAGATTGTCTTCAGGATCAAGAGGCTGTCATTTTTCATTTGCTGAGGATGCATCAGCAGCAGAGTTACCATCCTCAGTGATTGTGTTGCATGGAGCATTTTCCGGGAACAAGTCCTGAACAGCATCCAGGCCAATCTTTCTTCTTCGTTGACTAATTCATCGCCCCCAAGCATCAATGGCTGGGAATTCTTCCAGTCAGGAAGGGTGTGAACTTTGAAGTCCCAGTCTCAGGAGAAGAAACCTGAGAGGGTGTCATCTCAGTGAAAGTCACGTGAGACGAAGGTGGCTCCAGAAGATATATTGCTAGGCTGTCGCCGGAGTGTAAGTGTTCTCATCAGACGATGCTTCGGAAGAGCTATAATCCCGAATTATCACATTACAGGAAGCTCTGACGGGAGACGTTGCCTGATCGGAGTCAGACTCATCCTCGGATGTGAGAGGATCGTCTATCCAGTAATTTTTCTCCATTTTCAGGAGTTAAGGGAGGATGTACCTGGTGGTCTTCAGGAACTTCAGGCTCTGGATTGCGAGGAGGCTCGTTGACGCGTTCTTGCTCTTGTTCTTAGAGCGAGTCGCTGCAAGATCCTTGCATATCCTTCAAGATTAGGCATGGGAGCCGGATCTTCTTCTTCATCATCTCTTTGTGGCTCAACATTGTGATTCCCACTGGAGTAATGAGAGTGCTGGGTCAGCAGCATTTTCTTGTACAGCCTCTTGGTCTTCTTCATCATCAGACCAGGATCCTTGTGGCTGTAGGGGGTTATTACCAGATTACTGGCATAAGATGAGACTCAGGAACCCATTCTTCATTGGAGAGATATTCTCCTGTTTCAAGGGACTCCTCCCACTCATCTGTGTAGTGGATTCGAATCCATCATCGGTGTCGCTGGATCGTATCCATCAATGGAGAATCCAACTACCGAATTGCAAGAGTATGATGCCTCCTGCATGGCTTCTTTGAATTGAGGTGGCATGAAATCACTGAGAGTGAATTTCCTTACCCCCTTTGAAGTCTCTGGAAGGGATGTTTTTGTTACCTCCAGTGAAGCGGTAGAGGAAGCCTCTGCCTTTTCTTTGACCTCTAGTTTTGGCTGGGTCTTCTCTTGCCGTTTGAGCTTGAGGAGATGTTTCCTAGCCTGCCTTCGCTGTTGAGCTGTAGGCTTTGTTTTCACGACCTCCCAATTTTCATCTTCCAGGAGATCGGGATGTACCCATATTGGTTGTCCGTCTGTGCGGGTAAGGAACCAGTCCTCGGAAGCTTGGATTGAGTTTATCACCTTGAAGGAAGTAGTGATCTTCTTCTTCGGTGATTTTGATGTTTGTCCACATGTCACCATATTGACGGAGGTAAGACCCATAGTTTTTGTCAAAGGTGATGACTCCGTTTTTCCACATCTCATTTATTTTCTCTCTCACAACGAAGCATTGATTAGAGAGGATGCGAGATCATCTGGTGGTATGGACAGTACCGAGGATCGTTGGTTTTGCCAACATCACCCGGTCTTTTTGGTTCAGGCAAGGTGAGCTTGCCGTTTGCCACAAGAGCCCCGAAGATTTCATCAACATCTTCATCAAACGGGTATTTCTTCTCTACTCGTTCTTTGAAGGCATCAGAGAGTTCAGTTCTCTTACCAACAGCTTTGTTTTCAGCTTTCTTTGGTGGCTGAGGAGCTGACTTGGTCTGCACATTGAGGACCTCTTTCTTCTTTGGTTTTGAGGTCGTAATGGCGGTTGGCTCTTTTCTTGATGATTTCTGACTGTGAGGTCTTTAATCACCGTTTCAGCTTCCATGGAAGCTTCTAGGAGTTCTCCCAGGTTTTTTGATTTGTTGCCGATGATCATGGAGCGGATTCTGGCTCTCATGTTGTTTCGGCAGATGTCGACTAGCGACGCTTGTGGCAATATATCAGAGCATTTGTATGCCATTGCTTTCCACTTGTGAATGAAGTCATATGTTGATTCATTCTCCCCCTGTTTTAGGCTGCACAGCTGAGCCATAGTAGCGGGATGATCTTCACCTTTGAAGTGAGTCAGGAAGCGTGTCTCTAGCATGGCCCAGTTTTGGATTGAGTCCTCCGGCAGAGTGGAGTACCAATCGAAGGCCGTACCTTTAGGGTACTTGCAAAGAGGCGGATATTGAGTGCATCTTGATCCGCGATAGCTCCCGTCAGGATCTTGAAGTGGATGACGTGCTGTCTGGCTGATCTTTTCCCCGTATATGTTTGGAGAGTATGATGCTTGAATTTGGTGGGGAACGGGACCGAGTCCATCCATAAGGGATAGGTGGCTTGATCGCATGCTCCTTGAGTATATCCTCTTCTTTTGCTTTGGCGAGGATACCGTCTACGTCCTTTTTGGTAAGGGCGCGTGACTCATTTTCTTCTCCATTTACCTCGTCGTTTTGATGATTCGGAGGAGGTTCATTGTTCGCCTGATTTTGGAAGGCGAGGAGAAGGTTTTCCATCAGAGTTTCAATCCTCTGCTGGCCCTGTTCCAACTGCTGGATGTGGGTGATCGCATCTTCTAGAGGTGGATTGCGGGGGTGGTGGCTCAGAATTTGTAGCCAAGACATTCATCCTTCGTGATTCGAATGAAGAAACTGTCCTGGTGACTGAGCTGGGGCTCATTCTTTTTGAAGAAGAGCTTGAGGAAGGATCACTCTGCTGTCCTTTGCGTGAAGGAGCAGGGGATTCTTCTGAATGTCTTCTTGTCCTGGAGACGCTGCGGGTGATCGGACGTCGGACATGGATTTTTGTTGCTGATTTTTGGCGCCTTCTGGTTTTTCCAACCATATGGACGACAGCAACTTGGTTGGGTCTTTCTTTTTCGACCCATTTGGGAGAGACTTGAAGTGTGGGAGGCTGGGTCCTTTGCTTTTCTAGTCTCTTTTGTCAGTATGACGCGCGGCGGCGTATACGACGAGCAATTTGAGCTTCGGTCAGCTCTGACTGGGCTTTGACGATGAAGGATGTGTTCCCTCGGGCGCAGCAGCCGAGCCTGTCTTCTTTGTAGCTGGGCAAGGACAGGATGCGAACCCTGTCCTTCGCCTGTTGTAGCGAAGCTTTGAATTTTTTAAGTTCGGCCCCTGTAGAGATGAAGGGTCGAACTGCAGGTTTGTAGGCCTTAGCAGGTGCTTGTAGAGGCCTTGTGATGCATGACATGATTTTGTGCTTGTAGGAACAAACCGGCTCATGCTGGGATGACTTGGAATTCAAGTCGGAGATGGGTCTCTCCTCTTTCATGTAGGCAAGAGGATAGAACTGGTTCTCCTTGAGTGGGGCCAGGAATGCTGGCTTAGTGGATGTCTGGGACCTTCTCTGTTTTGGTGAAGGTCTTGGGGACCAAGTCTTGGGGTAGACCTGGTTGTTTGCAGGTCGAGGCTTCGTGGGGCTGCCACGGGCTTCAGGCCTTCTGGTGCTCGCCTTTGGTGTCACGGTAGTGACACGTTGAGAGGCGAGTTTCTGCTTCTTGGAGGGAGCAGTTTGTTCCTCAGGAAGTGGGAATGGTCCCAGCGTCCCAAAGACAATAGTCCGGGGAGTCGAGGTCGACCCAGAGTTCAGAGAGTTGCCGAGGGAGTTGACGCTTCGGCAGCTGATTGGGCGCTTGTAGGTGCACGTGGTTTGCTTCTGTTGAAGCATGAGTTGGTGCTTATTTTCATTGAAAGTAATGGTTAGTGAAGCTGCCATTGTTAGTTTTTCAAAAATTTATGAAACAAGACCACATCCATTAGTAATCACAAGAATATAATGATCATAAATGGGAAGTTCTATGGTTTCGTCTTTTCAAATTGCTCAAGGTAGATGACCCAAGCAATATGAGGAAGGCAAAATGCCATAGAAGGTACAATTGTTCTGATCGCAGGTATGGTAAGCCCAGAATGAGCATCCCAGTGACTGCTAGAAGCAATTGTGAACTTAAATTCGACTTATCGAGAAGCAGAGCTTGCTCGAGGTAAGAAGAATATAAAGTTGGAGTTACAGATGTGCCGGTCGCAACACAGTAGACCCTGAAAGGGCGTACTAGTACCGCTAGACACAAATGTTTTGAGACCGCATCCATGAGATGAGATTCTCTGTTTTGAAAGGTCAAGATTGGATTCATCAAAGAGAGCAGATGGTATTCCGATCTAAACACGGGCTCAGCGATTTCGGCGAGCGCCAGTGCTCAGAAAGAAATGAACCATAATTTCTCGGATCTGAATCTAAAGATGACGAGTTTTTTTTTTTTGAAAAGTCAATATCGGGTTCATCAAAGAGAGCAAAAGGCACTCCAATCTGAACACGGGCTCAGCGATTTCCGCGAGCGCCAGTGCTCAGAAAGGAGAAGACCAAGATTTCTCCAATCTAAACCAAAATGACGGAAGTTTTTTTTTTTTTTTGAAGATTTTGAAGATTTTTTTTTTAAATCTTTTTTTTATTTTTTTATTTTTTTTTATTTTTTATTTTTATTTTTTATTTTAAGATTTTTTTTTTGAAAAAATTTTTATTTTTTATTTTTTTAAAAAAATTTTTATTTTTTTTTAATTTATTTTTTTTTTTTAAAAAAAGACGAGAGAGTACACATAGGCCTCCTAACCCGGTCTTATGAAATCTTGATTGATAGAATTGCCCCCAGGTAAGGGTAGGATTACTTAATGAACCCGTTTGGAGGACCCTTGCCTAGAACAGTCAAACTGTCTCCACACTCTGGACAAGGCTTTTCTTTGAATCAACCATGATCAAAGAACACAGTTGGTTAACCTTAGTGGTCTATGTCTTTTTTCTTTTTTTTTATTATTATTTTTTTTAATGAACTCATCGAAGAGAAACGATGGCCCAAAACCTTAGTCGAATAGGCTCAACATTTCTGCAAGCGCGATGAACGATAGGAACGGATCAAGGTTTCTCAATTTTGAATCCAATTGAGAAATCTAAAATTTTTTTTTATATTTTTTATATATATATTTTTTTAGATCTTTAATGAACTCATCGAAGAGAAACAATGGCCCAACCCCCGATCCGAACACGGTCTCAGCGATTTCCGTGAGCGCCAGTGCCCAGAAGGGAGAGGATCAAAGTTTCTCAATTTTGAATCCAAACTGAAAAATCTGATTTTTTTTTGTTTTTTGTTTTTTTTTTTTTTTTGAAAAGAGAAAGAGTGGAAATAAATTCAAAGAATTAGAAATTTCCAAACAAAAAATCTCATCTCATTTTTTTTAGATGCGGAATTCAACATAGGCCACCAATTATAAAGTAGCCAAGGAATCGAGAAAAGAAATATAAGCATAGAGCAAAATATATGATATGCAAATATTTCATTTCTAGCATCGTGTTCCCAAATAAACGGGTCCCACCGGGTGGAGCCAGCTTGATGGACCGCGCTCCAATGCTCGGTTCCTACCGAGGTCGGCAGACGTGGGAGTCCGTTTGGTTCCGACCCTTTCGTAACCAGGGGGCAGGGGCGTGCATCAACATTTCTTTTTTTTTTGTGTGGGTGTGCCAGATTTTCTATTTTTACTTGGAATTGCAAGTGGTGATCCGGAGATCAACCTTCGCAAGTAAAAAGGAAATCAACTTCTTTCAAGTTTTCCATTGCACATATTGTGTGGGGAGATTTCCAGAACCACAGGATTAAGCTAATCGCAGCCATCGGATGAGGCTAAGCACTCTCACGTGCCATCCTCGTGCCATCCACGTGGCACCAATCTCACCCCGGCTACCAGGACAAGGGCCTCGGCCGAAGTCAAGCAACCCCGGACCGCCAGCGCCGAACTCGGCTACCCCTGTGTCCATTCCGGCACCCATCTCGGCAGAAAACTCCACCTCGGCTGAAGAGGCCGGGACAGAAGCCGAAGCAAGAGAGAACCTTCACTTGAAGCCGAAGCAAGAGAGAACCTTCACTTGCGCCCCTCATCCCCCACGTCATCACGCACGTGGAAGAATAGGGGCGCGAGCTAGTGGGACAGATGCGACATCCAGCCGCTCACAATCTTCGCCAGATCCCTGACAGGGCGGCATCCAGCGGCTGAGGCCACATCAGGGCAGGGCCCGAGGGCAGATCCGCTGGTATCCCTACCGCCAAAGGCGCCCAACACGACCTGGCCCAACAAGATGTGCATTAAATGCGATGTGGGCTGACCCGACGGGCATTTAATGCAGAGTGGGCTGGATTGGACCGCAATTAATGCAATGTGGGCTGATCGTGACTTCCCAGTCGAATCACGGGACCCACACCACAATATCTCCCAAAGATACGTTCCAAGCTCTATAAATAGAGGCTCAAACCACTACACCAAAATAGGATATTAGTAACGCTCAATATTTTTGGTAAGTAACGGTTTTTAAGTGTAACTAATTTCCTAACGTTTATGGGTGTTAACATTGATTTTAAAGTGTTACATTAATTTTACTCGATTTTATAATTATTTTGTTACGGTATCTTCGTATTTTCCTAACGTTTTATGGGCGTTAATAAATCGTTACTTACCAACAAAAATAGATTTTTACTACCCATTACAGCAAAATAATTTCGGCCCGCCAAACCCCCTTCTCCTTTCGCGCGTTGATTTCAGACTCACCCTTTCTAGCCCATCTTATTTCGTTCATCCCTCTCACGCTCTCTCTCCCTTTCTGGCCCATCCCTCTCTCCCTCGATCTCTCTTATCCCTCTCTTCCTCTTCCCGGAATCTCTCTCGCAGGCAGTGCCCACCCCCATTCAGCAGCTTCGTTTTGCTCCATCGCCAGACCCATCTCGACCCTCCCATCATCTTCTCCTCTCCATCGTCGGACTGTGCGTCGATTGTGTTTCCTCTTCTTTTCCCTTCTTCTCTAAAATAAATCTTCCTTTTCTTTCGTTTTTTATTCTCTTTCTCTCTCTCTTGATTCTCGAATACGAGAGAGAGAATGAAGAAATTCAAGGAAAGAAAGGAGGGGCCTTGCTTGGATAAAGAGAGAAGGGAAAGATTCGATTTTTTTTTTTGGGATTTTGTTTTCTTATTTTGTTGATGGAATTGGATAACATCGAATGCATCTCTTTGACAGATGGGATGGAAGAGGAAGAGGCGACGACCCATCATCACCATCCGTTCTCCAAACCCCATGGCGGAAATGGCAACCACACACCAACATCCCGTCCCCGATTCCTCCAGCGACCAGCGTCCATGAGCTGCTTGAATGCCCCGTCTGCACGAATTCTATGTACCCACCAATCCATCAGGTCTAGTATTTCTTACTTTTTTTTTCCTAGTTCCGTTTCTGGAGTTGGGTTTTTTCTGCCTTTTTTTTTGTGGGGAAGTGGGTTTTGTGCAGATTTAGGTAATGGGGTTGATTGGGATTTGAAATCACTTTTTTTTTCTCCTTGATTGGCTTCTGGGATTGGGTTTTTCTGCCTTTTTTTTTTGGGGGGGGTGGGGGGGAAGGGGGTTTTGTGTGGATTTAGGGATGGAGTTGATTGGGATTTGAAATTGGTGGAGAACCAGTTGCAGTTTGATAAAACAGGGTTCCTTTTGCTCTTGAGATTAATTTAGAGTACCATTGTTTTTTTTTCCCAATCAACAACAATTTTTTTATTTTATAAAACTCTTTAATATTGAACCCTTTGTAGACTTGAAACTTAGGTGGCTTCGTGTTATATGTTATTGGACTTTGAATCAGTTATTATGTTTTAGCAAAATGAGTACTTCTCTCTTGTATTCGTTTGATTGAACCACACATGCTTCTCTTTTTGGTCATTTGAGGATACGAACTTTATCTTAGGTAGTTTTTTTCCCTTGGGAATATCTTTGCTTTGGATATAATGTTTCCTTTTTGTTTTCTGGGTCTGTTGTTCATGGCTTTTGCTCTGTTTTGGTTTTGTCCCTTTTAATCTTTTTAGGGGCTTTTGATGATGAATCAACACTTGCACATGCATATAACCCAACAACTCTTAAGTACTGGGGACAGGACACTATCATCATATTTCTTGCAAGATTTTTTTCATGAGCTCTTTTTTAACTTGAGTTCTGTTGGTTTTAAGTGAAATAAGGATAAGATTACTGGGAGATTTGGTTTCTTAAATGATATATGTTAAAGTAGGCATCTACATTTCAGGAAGAGATCAAAGAAATGGAAGGACAATCAAAAGATTAATATATTGAAGATAAGGTACATATGACTACTACTTTTGTACCAAGAAGTACTTTGGCACTCAACTGGGGTAGTTATTGCAAACCTAACTTTCCTGAACTCACCATTTTGGGCCATCCATCCTATACTTGCAGGTTTGTTCATCTTCCTTGTTCATTAATTAGGATATTGAAACGTAACAGAAATGCATCCATGTAAATGATACATGGGAGATCTCATAAATTTTTCGCAAATGGAACTAAGATAAATTGAAGCTCAATTTTTCGCAGGGTGTGTGCAATAATGATTGGTTAATAGTGAGAATGATTTTTGAATAAAAGTCATTGATGATTATGCCATAATGATTGGAGTCCTTCATGTGTTCCTTGGATTTATTTAATATTGCAATTGGGGGTTCACATTTGGATATGGATCCATTTGCAATGCTTTTATTCTATGGGCCACGGATGGATGGCTTCAATTAACACTTAATTATCATATATTTTTAGCCATCCATTTTTTTGTCAACATATTTGTTTAAACTAATCGGAAAAAATCCAAGACCCTACATTCATCTTTATTAATATTCACCGACCTTAGATGGTACACAATAACCAATTATGTTGTCAATACACTTGTTATCATTGGCTAGTTACACAACCATAAAACACAAAAAATAGAGAAAGCAACTGAGACACATGTCACACACATCACATTATCACAATGAGTTGTGCACTTGTGAAGATTAAACAATACATGCAGCTCACACATCACAGTATCACAAAGTGAATATTAATTGAAATAATTATTTTTATTCTTGTCAAATGAGGAAGAGGAACATAGAAATTGTTCTTGTATTTTCATATTTTGGCTTGTATTTTATTCTTGTCAAATGAGGGGAAGCTGTACAAGGGGATGTGGTAGGGAGATGATTTAAAAGTAGAGAAGTTCCCACATTTTTTGGAGAGGCAGAATTCATATGTTTCAAAGTCTATCCTTGGATCAATCTATGATACGGTGAATTCGTCTAAATTGAAAGATTTGTCATCAGAGGGTGAGGATTAGTGTCAATTAGAGATTAGTGTCACAGGTCCAAGCAAAGCCCATTTAGTCTCTCTTTTTTGTTTTTTTGGTAAAGAAAGAATTACATTAGAAACTATTGGCAGCACTCGGGAAAAAAGGAGCAAAACTGGTGTGTGCAGGTGGTGCAGGGTGTGTGCAGGTGGTGCATGGTGAGTGCAGGGATTTTTACATGATAGGATCTTTTTATTCTAACTATGATGTTGCTCTTAGAAATGTAAAGAGTAGTAAGCACTGTTTGTGGCGTATGCATGTGTATCTGTATGTGTGAAATTGTGAATGGATGGCATGTTAAATTGTGAATGGATGTCATTTTCTTTTTGTTATTAATGCTTAGACTGTCTAAATGTGGAAGATTCATGCTATGTGTTATTTCAATTTTTTAGAGGTAGTTATCTCCACTGAAATAGTAGAACAGTGGTGGTCAACACACCCATCACCATAACTAGCCTCATGGTTCTAAGTCGGGAGGTTTTTATATCAAATAGCAAAAGAAACTAGGGAAGAAATGAGAAATTGATGAACAAGAAGCCAAGCATTCTACCCCTACAAGAGCTGCAAAAGTAGATGAATTCCTATGCATTAAGAAGCAAGTCAGGAATTACTAACTTCTAATTAAGAAGAATATTTACAGATTTTGCTTCATTTTGCAACAGACCCTTTCCAAGAATTGTTGAGCTTGAGGCTTATGTACAATGCATAGCCCAATCTTTTGTTCTGATTTGGTTTATGCTATGCTTTCCTCTGCTCTCTCTCTCTTTCTTTTGAACAGGTGTATAGAACTTGCTGTCAGAAAAGAGAGAGGAGGAAAGGGTGGTTAAACAAATGGAAGGGAAGGAGTTTTGTAAGCCTTAACAGGTGGGGTGTATGCTTTATGAGCATGTTTACAGAAATAATTACATAGATTTTAAAATTTCTTAATATAAATAAAACATCAGGGTTTAGGTTGTGAAAATGTGATCTCCCTGCCTTGGAATTCTACCTTCTCTTGCATTTTCTCTAACTGTACTTGTGTTGTGTTGTGTTATGTTAGATTTGGAACGCTAGAGGAAGAAGAAGTAATTGAAAATGAAGGAGACTTATCATCCCCTGCTTTAGAATCTCACTGTTCATGTTGTTTTGTTCATGGTTAGATTGCAGGAAATGACACATACTAATCATTTAGTTTCATGCTGAATGAATCCAAACTTGATCAGACCCCTAACTCGCCAACTGCCAACAATAATTCTTTTAGATTATCTGATCTTGCCTTTGATTTTGTTCCATCGTTTCCAGTTTGTTCCTTTGTTTTTCTTCTCATTGGTGATTTTTCTCAAATGGATCTGGTGAGATTGAAACATGTGCAGCCTTTCAATTTCATCATAAACCTCTCTTATAACATAAGGTTGGTCTTTTTAGCGTGGTTATGGTGGAACAAGTAGAATATTTAGTTCCATGTTTTAGACTTATGAAATCTTGTTCATCATCGGTGAACATTGGCAGGGAACATGACTCAACTCACATGATTCAACAACATTGCTTTCCCTCCCAATCGTATGCATGTTGGTGATAAAGAACTTGGGATGGAAAGAGTATGAACATGATGGTGATAAATAACTTGATGCATCAGTGGATGTGATAATTATTGAAGTGAGTTTGCTGGTTGCCCAAATGTGATAATGTGGAATATTAGATTTTTTTTCTTTGGTAGAAGATGTGGATTATTATCAAAGTGATATCCAAGCTTTCTTGCACTATGCTTTTTGCACTATGCATCAAGATTTAAAAGCCTTCCCTGCCTTCTTTGAAGTTTTACATTCACTTCATCCCTTGATTCATATGCCAACACATTTATCATTATTTCTCATTTGACTAAAATGCCAAAATTTTCTGAATATGAAAGACAGTATGAACATGAGCAGATTAGCCATGTGACTCACTACAAGTTAGTGCTCAAAGCATGATATTGACAAATATGGAGTAGCATCGGGAACCTACAAAAGAATCAACCACCTATTGAGATGCATCTACCAATAATTGAAATGCAAACAATGTGCCTTTGATAGCAACTGTGTAGTAGTTTCATTTGACTGTTGTTATTATGTATCCATGTGTTGAGCACATTCATAATAAATAAAATCCTTTCATACATTGGTACTCCAGATTTAACAATCTTTATAACTCTACATTCTGATGATTTAACAATCTTCAGCAATCAAATGATTAAGATCTGATATCATTTCTTGGCTACGAGGATCAATTGGGATCATGACATTGCTGAAATGACCGGGGGGGAGGGGGGTGTTAGTGTTGTTATGAACTATACAAATGTCATCAAGGGAGGCCATGCACATCACTCTCTTGTTTTATACTACTAAACAACTAAATTAACTGCATGGAGAAACTTTGGAAAGGAGGCTAGCTGAAACTTGTTTTGCATTGTGTGACACAGTTACTTTTAATGGGGTTCCTAATGTTGTTGAGTCTTCATTTAAGCTAAAGTCATCACTCATGTTGTGTTTCTCCTTGTTTGTATCCACAGGTTGTAGAGAATGTAACGTTTATGGCCGAAATGGTATTGTTTTCTTCACCAAAGTTATTATAAATTTATTTGGATTTCCTTTTTGAGTTTTTTTCCCAGTTTCATTAAACTCGATGTTTTAGTAGTATGCCACTACTATGTTACATACTAGTGTATTACGTTATATATAAACAAGTATAAATAACTTCCTTTTCTTTCTACCCATTTCGCAGCATTGCTTTGGTCATTACTATCTTATCTCATTCTTACAGTTTTCGAGTTCTACAATTTCATGATCATTGGGTAATTGCATCATTCTTTTAACCCATTACTTCTTGGCTAAAAAAATAAGTTAAAAAAAGAGATGCCCTCTTTCTGTTTGATTTGCTTCCTACTAATTGCATCTGTGTTGTGTATGTTTTTAATGATTTTTTAGTGCTTTATTTAGAAACTTCAATTGAGTTGTGGGTTGAGATATTTTGTTGGTTCTAATGTCAATTTGCTTTCTTGATTATTCTTCTTGGTGTGTTTATAGTCAAAAGAGTATGATGAGATTGAGCAGACTGTTTTTAGATTTTATTCAGTTCTTTTGTTTATGGTCCTTTTGTGGTGATGACCAAAGTTAGACTTGTTTAGAAATGTCATTACAACTTACAAGTGTTACTTTTAGGCAGCATGGATGTTGATGTTATTAACAGATACTAAAAAACTATACCAACACCCCCATAAATGTATATGAATATATCTTAAAGAGTTAGTATACAATGCAAATTATAGTTGTTCTAATAAAAAAAAATGTAAATATTAATAGAGCTATGATCTATATAAATTGTACAAATGCTGCTAAAATATAGAATCAGAAGTGGAGATATGGACTTGGCTATTATTTGCACAGTTTCTTTTCTGATTTGTATGCGAAACTGACAACCGTGGAGTGCGGCATTGCAATTTTCCAACTTACAGTGGCTGAATATTCTTATGCTACTTGATATGAGCCATGAATTCTGAAGCGAGTAGGATTGGAAAGTGTTTTTTGATGCTGTATCTTTTCAAAGTGCTTGGTTTTGCTTCAACAACTGATATCGAACAAGAATTCTAAGATGCGTAGCATTGAAAAGATATGTGATATTTTTATTTTCATGTCAGATATGTAAATAAGGGAGGCCATGCACATCACTCTCTTGTTTTATACTACTAAACAACTAAATTAATTGCATGGAGAGACTTTGGAAAGGAGGCTACCTGAAACTTGTTTTGCATTGTGTGACACAGTTACTTTTAATGGGGTTCCTAATATTGTTGAGTCTTCATTTAAGCTAAAGTCATTACTCATGTTGTGTTTCTCCTTGTTTGTATCCACAGGTTGTAGATAATGTAACGTTTATGGCCGAAATGGTATTGTTTTCTTCACCAAAGTTATTATAAATTTATTTGGATTTCCTTTTTGAGTTTTTTTCCCAGTTTCATTGAACTCGATGTTTTATTGGATGAGAATGACATGAGCTTTAAATTAGGAATTTGACTAAATGGCCTTGGTGGAATCTTGCATCACGTGTTTAGTCCAAAAGGATGTCTTGGTTATTTGGATGTATCTTGAAACATGTATGCCAACATAACACATATATGCCAACACATCAAACATGTTAGGCATTTCAGGTGTGTTTGGATGTATCTTGAACTAATAAAAACAAAGAAAAATGGAATCACTTGCAAATGGGCTGATAAGAGTATACACAGAATAGTATACACATCAACATGGTTGAAGATGATTTAAAAGCAGAGAAGGTTGAATGGTGTATGACTGATGACGTAGTGGTGAATGACTTTGTAGTGTGTTGGGGCATTGGGTTGTTTATATGAAGTGTTTTTTTATCATATACAGGTACTTAACAGGTTGTAAAAAAAAATTAAATGTCACACGTACAGGGGAGACTATGCCGAAATTTCGAGAAATCTTTTATATTAGAAATTTTTACACACTTGGTATATTAAGAATATAGAGACTCTTGGAAGATCAATTGAGACTCCATTTGATTTGTCCCATGGTGTCATTATATTGTTTTTGTTGGGTAATCTGCCTGCAAATGTCTTAACAATTTGAGAGGCTTTTTGTACGAAAGGCTTTGAGTAGTTCTTTTGGATTCATTACTCTCTCTCACTTTGTGAATATTTTTGGAAAATGAGTGTTTGTCTTCTTTTTAAGTATCTGAATTTTTAGTTTATAATGCTGATAATTGTTGTATTTGGTACTTAGGTTTGGACTCTTTGGTATAGAGGTTGTCAAGGTGCTTGGTGGTGGTCTTGTACCAGGTACATTGTTTTCTTCTACATGTTTTTATATTCGTTTTCATTTTCATTTATTTCGTTTTCATGTTCATTTTCAATTGGTGGGGTCATTTTTTTTTTAAATTATAGGCTTTTAAATTATTTGATTGGATGCAAGTGTGAGATTCCTTGTTAATGTTTGAACCGTGTAAAAGGGCATTTTTATATATGCAGCAGGTTTGGTATTCAGGGGTGGTTTTGGATAATTTTTTTTTACATATGAAACAGTTTTGTAACGGTTATAAACCGTTACTAATTTGTGCGAATAGCAACATTTAAAAAACGTTACAAAAGATTTCACAAACGTTAGGAATGTTATGAATCAGTAACACAAATTTGGCACGAAAAACCGTTACAAAGTTTACAAAACCGTTACAAATATTTAAGTGTAAAATACCGTTACAAAACTTGCGAAACTGTTACTTTTTTATTTAAAATTATTAACACAAATGAGTATTAAAACCGTTAGGAACTAATTTCAGTAACGGAAATAAAGCGTTACAATTAATGTGTTTGTAACGGTTTATAACCGTTAGGAATGTTTATAACAGATTAGAAACGCCCAAACTGTGACCCAGAAAAACCGTTACAAATTTTTTTAGTAACGGTTTTAAATCATTACGTATGTCCTGAAATGGTGTAGCATTAAATGCGATGTGGGCTGACCCGACGGGCATTTAATGCATAGTGGGCTGGATTGGACCGCAATTAATGCAATGTGGGCTGATCGTGACTTCCCAGTCGAATCACGGGACCCACACCACAATATCTCCCAAAGATACGTTCCAAACTCTATAAATAGAGGCTCAAACCACCATCTAAGGTACGCACATTTTCATACACAGAGCCGTTACTCTGCCTCTCTTCTTCCTCTCCTTCCATTGTTCCAGTTCCCACACTGACTTTGGCATCGGAGAGCCTTGCGCCGCCCAGGCCAGGGTCCTCTGACCGTTTGCTCTTCCCTTTCAGGCTTCCGGACGGCACCCAGTCATCATCATCATCGGATAAGTCCTATAAGGCTCCCTCCTTATTGTGGGTCATTATTTTCTGCACCTACAATTGGCGCCGTCTGTGGGAAAGTAATATCCCATCCTTCCCAACCTTCCCAACCTTCTTAACCTCAATCTTCCAGAAGCCATGCCTCCGAAAGCTAGGAAGGGCGGAGAATCCTCGAGGCCAGTCCTCGAGCTACCAATGCCGTCAACGGACGTCCCCCCTCAAGGGCGGTCCCGCACGGTGCAAGGCACGTCTGCAGGCGAGGGCCGCTTAGGCTCTCAGCTCTTCGTCGAGTTCCCCTTCCAAGAGGGACTCGAAGCCTCGATCTCGGCGGAAGAAGTCATGCCGCCCAGACGCGATGAGCGTCGGCATGAGCGTCCTCGGAAGGACAAAGCCGTGGCCGTAGGAGAGACGCGCCACGCTCAACCCCCCGCCACTGGAGGGGTTCCCGAAGCCCAAACTGCTCTCCTCCAGAAACAATAGCAGCTGATTCGCGAGCTCCAGCAGCTCCAGCAGCAGCTGAGGGCAGCACAAACTGCCTCCTTGAGGCAGGTCTCTGAGCCTCAAGGGAAGAAGAGGGACGCCCCCAGTAGGGCAGCCCAGCCTCCCCGCGAGGACCTCAGAAGTCATCTGGACCATAAACGGAGTCAGGCTCGTGACGAAGGCTCGAGCAACAGCCGAAGTCACCATAGCCGCGACGGCCGAACTCATAGCCGTCGTAGCCCGAGCCACCCCAAGCGAAAGCCCAGAGCTCAGACTCCAGAGAAAGACGATGAGCAGGAGCGATTTGACAAACGTGTCAGATTGGCTCTCCAGCACAACTTGGACATGCGGGACCAGAAGCAGATCTGTGGTCACACTGAACTGGGAGGCTCGCCCTTCACAAAAGAGATCGAGCGCACCCCCTTGCCCAGAAAGTTCTCCGTCCCGCGGTTCGTCCCCTACGACGGACTGTCCGACCCATCCGCACACGTCCGACACTTCTCCCAGAAGATGTCCATCTGGGGGAACGAGGGTCACCTAAACTGCAAAATATTCTCCTCCAGTTTGGGTGACCTCCCCCTGAAATGGTTCTGCTCTCTCCCGGAGCAGTCGGTTTCCAGTTGGAAGGAACTCTAGCTCTCCTTCCTGAAGAAGTTCCAAGCCTACACCGTCGTCCCCAAGAAGGAAGGGGACCTCCTCGCCCTGAGAATGAAGCAAGGCGAAACCCTCGCCAAGTTCGCCCAGCGATTCTGGGCGGTCTACAGCCAGATCGAGGGCGCGAGGGAAGGGATAGCCATCTACGCCTTCCAGCATGCCCTGATCCCCGGCAACGACTTGCGAAAAGACTTGGCCGGGGACCCCCCAGAATCCATGCCACAGTTGATGTCCCGGGTGAAGCGCTTCATCGCCCAGGAGGAGGACGAGATCCGGGCCAGGGATCAGGACGGGCATCCGGAGCCCGAACAGAAGAGTGGCCAACCTCGGCAGAGAGGCGGGAGGCCCTCCCAGAAGCAGGAGCCCAAGCGGGCCTGGGTCTCCAGTTCGGCGAAGCCTTCGTCGTCCAGGACTGGGGGCACTTGGAAGCCCAGACCTCCCTCCAGCGTCAGTCAGAGCGTCAACGTCGTCTTCAAGGAGCCGATCTACCGCATCCTGACCAAGATCAGGTCCAAGCCGTTTTTCAAGTATCCTCAGCCCATGAAGAATGAACCCACCGAAGGCCCCCGAAGCAAGCTCTACTGCTCCTTCCATAGGGGCAACGGGCACAAGACCGAAGAATGCAAGACTTTGCAGGGGTATCTGGAGAAGCTGGCCGAAGAGGGCCACATCCCTGAGTTCATCAAGGCAGGTGATACCGGCAGCAGCGAGGGCCGAATTCACCAAAGCGCAGCCCAGGCTCCAGACAGCGAGGATTCAGAGAAGATCATCAACGTGATCCATCTGGCGTCCTCAGTTCCCGCCTCCTCATCCCGGGGCAGCTCTCAGGCCCGTGCCGAAGCCAGGCGGGCTTTGCACGGGAAAGAAGTAATGAAAGCCGAACTCGCTCCGGCATCCAAGAAAGCCCGCCGCGACCGACCCGCCATCTCGTTCTCGGATCGAGATCTAGAGGGAATCCAGGTCCCTCACAACGACCCCCTGCTCCTCACCATGAAGCTGAGAGACTTCACAGTGAAGAGGATCCTCGTCGACTCCGGCAGCTCCTCCGAGGTCCTCTACTACGACTGCTTCAAGAGGATGAAGCTCTCCGAAGCAGACCTCACGGAGGTCCGAGCACCCTTGCTAGGGTTATCCGCCATGCCAGTCTATCCCAAGGGTAGGATCACCTTGGAAACCCGAGTTGGCGGAGCCTCCGTGCTGGCCGACTTCCTGGTTGTGGACGCCCCTTCTCCCTATAATGTCATTCTGGGCAGAACGTGGCTCCACAAGCTAGAGGCAGTTCCTTCTTCCCTCCACCAAAAGCTGAAGTTCGTCCTTGAGAACAAGGAGGGCAAGATGGAAGTAATCACAGTGGAGGGAGACCAGCAGCAGGCCAGGCAGTGCATGCTGGCCGCAGTCCTAGCAGTGAAGGAGCCAGAGCGCGTCAACCTGGCCGAGTTCGAGAAAGGCCTCGATGAGATCGGTCGGGACCCTGAGAAGAAGAGCATCGAGGACCTGGCTGAGGTCAGGCTAGACACGGCAGACCCAGACCGGTTCTTCCTGATTGGCACCCCAGCTGCCAGACGAAGAAAGCGCCGAACTCTCTCGGTTCTTGATGCAGAATGTGGACGTCTTCGCTTGGAGCCCAAGCGAAATGCCTGGGGTCGACCCTGAGGTCATGTGCCACAAGCTCAATGTCAACCCTGACCACAAGCCGGTAGTGCAGAGGGCCCGAAGGACCGGGCTGCAGCAGACAGATGCGGTCGTCGAAGAGATCGACAACCTGCTAAAAGCAGGAGCCATCCGGGAAGTCCAGTACCCGGTATGGCTGGCCAACACGGTAGTGGTCAAGAAGAAAACTGGGAAGTGGAGGGTGTGCGTGGACTTCACCGACTTGAACAGGGCTTGCCCTAAGGACAGTTTTCCCCTCCCAAAGATTGACCAACTGATCGACGCCACCGCTGGTCATGACCGAATGAGCTTCCTTGACGCCTACCGAGGCTATCATCAGATCCCGCTCTACGAGCCTGACGATGAGAAAACATCGTTCATCACCCCCCGCGGCACTTACTGCTATAAGGTGATGCCCTTCGGGCTGAAGAACGCGGGGGCGACCTATCAGCGCCTCGTCACAAAAATGTTCAAGGCCCAGCTCGGCCGATCGGTAGAGGTATACATCGACGACATGGTCGTCAAATCTGTGTGCTCTAGCGACCATCTGGCAGATCTCGGCCAAGTCTTCAGCATCCTTCGCGCATACAAGCTCAAGCTAAACGCTTCCAAGTGCGCCTTCGGCGTAGCCTCTGGCAAGTTCCTCGGCAGCTTGGTAACGCGGAGGGGGATAGAGGCCAATCCGGACCAGATCACTGCCATCCAGGGCATCCAAAGTCCCTCTACCACGAAGGAAGTTCAGAGGCTCACAGGAATGGCCGCCGCACTCAATCGCTTCATCAGCCGGTCATCAGATAAGTGCAGGCCTTTCTTTCAGCTCCTAAAGAAAAATCTGAAATTCCAGTGGACCCCTGAGTGCGACCAGGCATTGGCCGCACTCAAAACTTATTTAATGTCACCGCCATTACTCTCCACCCCAACTTTGGGGGAGATTCTGTATTTGTACCTTGCGGTCTCGGATCACGCAGTGAGCTCCGTCCTCATCAGGGAGGACGAGGGAGTTCAAAAGCCAATCTATTACACGAGCAAGACCCTGCTCGATGCCGAGACCAGGTACCTCCTATTGGAGAAGCTTGCGTTGGCTCTCGTCACCGCCTCCCGCAAGCTCTCCCATTATTTTCATTCCCACACCATTGTGGTGATCACGGAGCACCCACTCCGTTCAGTGTTCAAGAAGGCTGACTTTTCAGGGCGCATATCAAAGTGGGCAGTTGAACTGGGGCAGTATGATATACAGTACCATCCCCGAACTGCGATCAAAGCCCAGATTCTGGCGGACTTCATAGTGGAATTCGTTTCCCCCAACCCGGCTCCGACCCAGCTCGGCACGGCACTGGGGGGCACAGGGCACGAGCCAGTAGAAACAGAGGTCCAGCAGTCTCCCACCTCGGCATGGAAGATCTTTGTCGACGGGTCGTCCACCTCCAAGAGAGCTGGCGCCGGCATAGTTCTCCAATCGCCAGAGGGACTGGTCATAGAGCAGGCCTTCACCCTGGACTTCAAAGCGACAAACAATGAGGCAGAGTACGAAGCACTGATTGCAGGGTTGAACAGCGCCCAGATCCTCGGAGCCCAGCACGTGGAGATCTTCAGCGACTCTCAACTGGTAACTAGCCAGCTCGCTGGAGACTACCAGGCCAGGGACGACAGGATGGCGGCCTACTTAGCCCTTGCGAAAAAACTGCTCTCCCATTTTCAGAAAGCCTAGGTCAGGCAAATATCCCGAGATACCAACACGCATGCAGATGCGCTTGCAAACCTGGCCTCCGCTGTCGAAGCAGGAAAGAAGAGGACCATCGAGGTCGGGTCAGTATCAAGGTCAAGTCTAGAACTCCATTCATCTCGGCTTGTCCTCTGTGCTGACCTCGGCCCTAGCTGGATGGATCCAATCGTCGCCTACTTGAAGGACGACCAGCTCCCCGAGGACAAGACTGAAGCCCACAAGATCAGGCTCAGGGCAGCTCGGTTCTGGCTCTCTCCCGAAGGCAAACTCTACAGGAAGTCCTTCACAGGTCCATACCTCCGATGCGTCCACCCGACCAAGGTGGACGACTTCCTGTATGAGATCCACGAAGGAATATGCGGCAGCCATATAGGAGGTCGGTCATTGGCCTACAGAGCAATCAGCCAGGGTTACTGGTGGCCCTACATGCAGAAGGATGCCCAAGTCTACGCCAGGAAATGCGAGAAATGCCAGAAGTTCTTCCACTCCCTCCATTAGCCAGCACAGGATCTGAGTCCCCTCTCCAGCCCATGGCCCTTCGCTCAATGGGGCCTGGACATTGTGGGGCCTCTTCACCGAGCTCCAGGGAACAAGAGATGGCTGATAGTGGCTACGGACTACTTCACAAAGTGGATAGAGGCTGAACCGTTGTCTTCCATCACGGACAGGGACTCCAGGAACTTCGTTTGGAAAAACATCCTTACGAGGTTCGGCATCCCCCGGACCCTGATTTCGGATAACGGGACTCAGTTCGATTCCAAGTCCTTCAGAGACTTCTGCCAAGAGCACGGCATCAGAAACCATTACTCCACCCCGGCATATCCGCAGGGTAATGGCCAGGCAGAAATCTCGAACAAAGTGATCCTGGACGGCCTGAAGAAGCGACTGGACAAGGCAAAGGGCAGATGGACAGAGGAGCTTCCGAGCGTGCTGTGGGCATACAGAACAACTCCAAGGAGGTCCACCTCGGCAACACCCTTCTCTCTGGCCTACGGGATGGAGGCGGTCATTCCCTTGGAAATCGGCCTTCCTACCCTGAGGACAGAGCTGGTCGACCACGGCCGAAATGAGACGAACCTGGCAATGGGCTGGAACTGGCAGACGAGCGACGAGAATCAGCAGCCCTGAGACTGACCGACTATCAGCAGCGGTTGGCCAGGGCATACAATCAAAATGTCAAAGAAAGAAGGTTCACCGCGGGAGAGCTCGTTTTAAAGAAAACCCTGCCAGCTGACAAAGAACCAAACGAGGGGAAGCTTGCCCCGAACTGGCATGGCCCGTTCAGAGTAGTCTCACTGGCAGGAAAGTCAGCCTACAAGCTCGAAGACTTGGAAGGCAAGCCGCTGCCGAGACCGTGGAATGCATCCCACTTGAAGAAATTTTATTTCTAAAGATGTAATGAATCTCAGAATCAATAAAAGCAGCTTTTGCCTTGTCATCAATCTGTCGTCTCTCTCTGGTCGACTCCGGCAGCATAGGCTCTACGCCCTGGAAATGGCCTGAAGT
Organism: Litsea cubeba; assembly: GCA_012931725.1. Lineage (NCBI taxonomy): Eukaryota > Viridiplantae > Streptophyta > Magnoliopsida > Laurales > Lauraceae > Litsea > Litsea cubeba. The sequence continues at coordinate 58,487,239 of CM022953.1, forward strand.
TCTTACACTCAGCCTTTCCTAAAGCCCCGTGTCTTGGACACACTCAAGGCTCTACGCCCTGGAAATGGCCTGGAGTTCTTACACTCAGCCTTTCCTAAAGCCCCCGTGTCTTGGACACACTCAAGGCTCTACGCCCTGGAAATGGCCTGGAGTTCTTACACTCAGCCTTTCCTAAAGCCCCGTGTTTTGAACACAATCAAGGCTCTACGCCCTGGAAATGGCCTGGAGTTCCTACACTCAGCCTTTCCTAAAGCCCCCGTGTCTTGGACACACTCCCGGGTACATACGCCCTGGAAATGGCCTGGAGTTCCTACACTCAGCCTTTCCTAAAGTCCCCGTGTTTGGAACACACTCAAGGGTTAACAGCCCTGGAAAAGGCCTCGAGTTCGGACACTCGGCTGAATTCCTAAAATCAGGGTTTCATCCCACTCTACAAGGGTCTACCACCCTGGGAATGGTCAGGAGTTCCTACACCCAGCCGTTTCCTAAAGTCCGGGTTCATAAACCCCTCACACCTCGGCGCAAGGCAGTTCGGCCAAGGTCAGTTTCCTGAAGTCCGGGTTCATACACCCCTCGGAAGGCCATTGCCGAACTCACTCTCGCCTAGCCGAGGCCAGCGGAACGATGTGGCCACCTCGGCGCAAGTCAATTCGGCCACGGTATGGGTCCACCTCGGCGCAAAGCCAACCATTTCGGCCGAGGTCAGTGCCAGCACTCAAACACAAACAGCACAGAAACAGTGTTCCAGAACAGTGCAAGAAAAACAGAAGACGATGCAAGAGCATTGTACACAGTTTGGCATTTTATTCATTGTAAACTGCTTCATCACAAGAATTACAGAACAGAAAGCAAAGTACAGAAAGGAGGATCACAGTCCTCTAAAAATAGAAAATAAAGAAAAGCTGGGAGACTGATCTTCACCGACTCTTCAGGCTGCAGGCTTGAAGACGCCGGGTCGTTGCCTGGAGGTTCTCAGAGATCCTGAATTTCACCGGGCTGTACAATACACTTTGGCTGGTCAGACCAAAGCGTCGCACAGCCCCTCCAATTCGGAGGCCCTGGACCTCGCTGAGCTCTTCAACGCCCTCCGGTCAATGAGACCAGCCAAGCTTGAAGAAACCCCAGGTCCAGCGGGGCCTCAATCCCGCCTTCCGTACGACGGTCGCGCAGGACCGTCGCGCAGGACCGTGTCGGACGAGAATGCGCCACCGTCCCCGGGTTGCGTTGCAGCGCATCCTCACTCTGTCTGGCCAGGGACGGATGGCCATGAACCCGCGTTCAGAGAGCGCGTGGTCCACGGGGAGTTCCTTCAGAGAGCGCGCAGACCACGACGGACTTCCCCCTTGGAGAAAGCCGTCCACAGGCTCAAGGGTTCCCCCCGGATCGAAGATTACAGAATGTCTGTCAGACATGGTTCCTACAGCTAAGTGAATTAAGCCATCCTACTTCCGTTTCTTTTCTTCTCCCATGGCGAGCTTGCCATCCCTATTTATAGGAAGAAGAAGGGCTCAGTCTCCGAAAGAAGTTATGAGGGCGAAGTCTCCCACGCGTTACTGGGGATGCACGACTGTTGACCAGCGATCCCTATGGCGCCACGTGGAGACATCCGTCCGGTTCCCTCGTCAGCCGTGCCACCATGTTTATTGCTATTTATGGTCTCCAGAATACGGAGAGTCAGCACTGACAGCTATGAGGACCGTTTGACCCTTTCTACCTCAAGAGCCACGCCGCACAGCAAAGGCATTCAATACCATTCAATGCACATCCAGAAATGAAAGAGAGACAAATGCAAAGAGAAAATTCACAAGTAAAGAAGCCCGTCTTTCATTGATTGCAGAAAATATTTACAAGGCCGAGAAGCAAAAGCACTACAGACAAGAAGACAAATATAAAGAGGAGCCCGGCTATTGTGGTTTCGGCTACTCCACTAGGTCAATCACCGTGTCCGCTTGACCAGTGGATTCGGCCGAAACCGCGACCTTGCTAGGAGCGTCGCTGGCAAGAGATTCTTTGACCGGAGCCTCACTTGGACCGGGGGCAGAAGAGGCCTCACCCTGAGGCACGGCAGAAGCGTCGCTGGCAACTGGGGCATCGCTCAAGACCGGGGCAGCTGGAGCATCTTCCGGAGCAGAAACGACTGCAGGAGCTTCAACTGGGGCACTTTCGGCTGCAGGCACGGAGCTCGGCTCAGGAGCCGGGTCCGAGTACTTCGGCAGGTCCCGATAGACAGGATGGTCTTCGGGGACCCCCGCACGTCTCAGTGCGGCCAGGCAACCTTCCTCGAACAGGATGGCGGTGATCTCCTCCACCTGCCTCTCATACAGCTCAGTGGCTCGATCCACCCCATCCTGGAAGGCGGATTGCACCTCGGACTGAAGAGAGGCCTTCTCCTTCTCCAGCTCGGCGTTCGCCGTCTTCAACCTTGCCGTTTCGGCGCGCCCAGCCAGCACTTCCCCTCGCAGCCTCGTCCCCTCAGCAGTAGATTCAGCCTTCAATCTGGCCAGCTCGGACTCCAGTTCGGCGGTCTTCTTGTTCCTCGCCCAGACCTCGCCTTTCAGATGATTGGCCTTCGATGTAAGTTCGGCGACATCAGCCAGAGCCGATGCCAGCCGAGCAGCCTCTTCAGCGCTGGCCTTCTTCATCCCCTCCATTCCTTTCCGCGACTCTTCCAGCTCCCTCTTCAGCTTGTCCCTCTCAGACTCCAGCCGAGTGACCCGCGTCGCGTTCTTATCGCTCCTTCCCACCACGGTCAGGAGCCTCTGCACGTTCTGCAAATGGAAACAGAGGGTCAGGTTCGACCAAGACACTTGAATAATGAAGATAAGCGTTGCAAACACTTACTAGAAGATTATCCTGGATCGCCGAGACCATCAGGCTCTCATCGTCGAACCTCTCGTGCGTCTCCATGTCTCTTGGCAGAGCACAGACCTTGGCGAGAGCTCCGATCACCTCGGCATTCCCCAACAGCCGATTCTCGACGTTCAGAGGCTTACCGGGCTGAGTCTCCATCCTCGGCCTCCATGGCGCTGGGGCACTCTGGGGTCCGGAGGCCGATCCAGACCCTTGCCCCACCGAGATCGTCAGCTCGCGGGTCGCTCCACCGGTCGGCTTGCTGACCTGCGCGCTCTTCTCAATAGGAGCCTTGGCTCCGGGGGCCCGTGCAGGGGCCTTATTCTTCGGAGGCTGTTCAGTCCCCGAGTCCTTCTCCCCGGCCTTGGACTTCTTTCTAGGCGGGGACCCCTCCCTTGGGCGCTCCGGCGAGCGTCGCCGCACTCCCGTACTCGGAGCAGGAGCAGGAGCAGAAGCTGGAACAGGAGCAGGAGCAGAAGCTGGAGTAGCGCCAGCACCACCCGAGCTCGAAGCAGCGAGGGTGCTGGCAGAAGATGGCGTCGCAGACGAAGAAGACCCCCGCCTAAACTTGGCCGCTAGGTCCCTGACGACCGGCTCCCTCGACCTTCCCGCCATGTCTTCTTCCCGATCGGAAGAATAAGCGTCCACTATTTGCCTCAGGTTCGACGGTTCCGAACTTGAAGTCGACGCCTCGGAACCAGATGCAGCTCGGCTCGCAACTGGATCGGTCACGGGGATCCCGGCAGGCACGGCGACAGAAACGGTCGGACGGTCGGGGTGCGCCTCGTCCTCCTCGGCAACTCCGGTCCTCCTGTAGTGACCGCGATATCTTGGCTCGTACCCGAGCAGCTTCCAGGCCGACCTGGTCTCGTGCCCCTTGTATCTTTCGACCTTGTCGATGTCGTCGGTGTTCCTCCTCCAACCTTCGCTGACAGCTCGGCGTCGCCTTGCACCCGCCTCTGCTCAACAGGCAAAAAAGAGTATCAGTTCGGCGTCAATGAGGTAAGCAAAGCAAAAAGGAGAAAAGCAGCGATGATTACTTGGGACTTCCCCAGGGCGACGTGGGACCGACAGCCTCCTGCTTTCACCTGGGCCGAACTCCCAGTCCCCCGAGACACAGAAGAAATCTTCCTCGGCATTCTTACTTGAATCCTCCAAGGCTAGGACGAAGCCCCTTCGCTGCGGCTTCACACGGAGATAATATCTTCCCTCCCCAGCCTTGCAGATATCATATGTATCCTCGATGTCGTGAGGTCCTAGGTTGGTCCCCAAGATCTCATTCAGCTTCACTGTGCCCATGATGACCTTGTAGCCATTGGGCATCAACTGGCCTTGGGCGAGGGACCAAAGGCTGAGGCAGGCCCTAAGCAGGGGGTGTAGTGGAAACCTGACCCCACCCTCGATCACGGAGATCAGAGGGAACGGCATCCAGCCGCCGTGACAGCGATACAGGGCACAGTCGGCGAGGTCCGCCGGTTTTAGGAGGACCCCCTCCGGAATGTTGAAGGCAGCCCTAAACTCGGCTAAGCCCTCATCGGAATCTACCCTGAATCTAGGGGTGCCCATGTCTAGAAGGGGTGACGACGAAGAAAAACCCTAGAAATCGAAAAACCCCAAGAAGAACCAGACAGAAGGACAAAGCGACTTACAGGGACAGAGGCAGATCAAGAGCAGATCCGGGCGCGTTCTACGGTCGTCCTCCTCGAACAGATCTCAGGAACCAGAGCAGAAATCGAAAGTAAAGGCGAAGGCGAAAGAAATCGGGAGCGAGAAAAAGAAGGGGACGACCCTATTTGTAGAAAGGGAACCCTCGTTCGGGTACCACCTCCGAATTCGAAAAGACACTTCAAAGCCCGTGCCCGTCCCATCAATAAGACAACGCAATCGGCGCAGAAGCTACGCGTGTAGCCGTCAACTCGGTTCCCAAGACGAACAGGGCAGGGCATTTATTGCTTTAAAGAGTTGAAGCGACACCAGGCAATGATCACCGCATCCCCAGACGGATTCTTCTAGCTTTCAACCCCTAAAGGCTAGCACACTTTAGAGGTCAAAAGCTAGGGGGCAATTGTGTGGGGAGATTTCCAGAACCACAAGATTAAGCTAATCGCAGCCATCGGATGAGGCTAAGCACTCTCACGTGCCATCTTCGTGCCATCCACGTGGCACCAATCTCACCCCGGCTACCAGGACAAGGGCCTCGGCCGAAGTCAAGCAACCCCGGACCGCCAGCGCCGAACTCGGCTACCCCTGTGTCCATTCCGGCACCCATCTCGGCAGAAAACTCCACCTCGGCTGAAGAGGCCGGGACAGAAGCCGAAGCAAGAGAGAACCTTCACTTGAAGCCGAAGCCAGAGAGAACCTTCACTTGCGCCCCTCATCCCCCACGTCATCAGGCACGTGGAAGAATAGGGGCGCGAGCTAGTGGGACAGATGCGACATCCAGCCGCTCACAATCTTCGCCAGATCCCTGACAGGGCGGCATCCAGCGGCTGAGGCCACATCAGGGCAGGGCCCGAGGGCAGATCCGCTGGTACCCCTACCGCCAAAGGCGCCCAACACGACCTGGCCCAACAAGATGTGCATTAAATGCGATGTGGGCTGACCCGACGGGCATTTAATGCAGAGTGGGCTGGATTGGACCGCAATTAATGCAATGTGGGCTGATCGTGACTTCCCAGTCGAATCACGGGACCCACACCACAATATCTCCCAAAGATACGTTCCAAACTCTATAAATAGAGGCTCAAACCACCATCTAAGGTACGCACATTTTCATACACAGAGCCGTTACTCTGCCTCTCTTCTTCCTCTCCTTCCATTGTTCCGGTTCCCACACTTTGATTTTGGCATCGGAGAGCCTTGCGCCGCCCAGGCCAGGGTCCTCTGACCGTTTGCTCTTCCCTTTCAGGCTTCCGGACGGCACCCAGTCATCATCATCATCGGATAAGTCCTATAAGGCTCCCTCCTTATTGTGGGTCATTATTTTCTACACCTACACATATATTTAAGAAAAGAGACATTTTCTTGATTTGCCGTGAAAGGCGATTTTTTTGGCATTTATAGCCGATTTTGGCGTTTATAGCCGATTTTTGGCGTTTATAGCCGATTTTGGCGTTTATAGCCGATTTACAATCCTTATCAATAATGAAAGACAAGAGTTGTGATTTTTTTGTCTCTTTGAAAAAATACAAACTACAATGAAAAGCAGGAAAATGTGGATCTAACTTCTCAGGAGATTGTGGGGGACCCGTTTAGATTGACGGTCGCAAGCCATATGTGGGCTTCGCCATCATCCATGCAGATGAGAACAGAGGATGCTATTGATTCGCTTCGCTTGGCTATAACCTTAGGTTTTTAGAGAACAAAGACCAAAAGAAGGTCCTATGTCCAATGAAAAGCCGAGTAGACGGGCTGAAAAGCCACATCTAAGCCATTGGCGGCAGAAGGAGAAGGCAAGGACCTTGGGGGGGGGGGGTACCCCCAAGGGACTTTTGTCACCTTGTTGCGGTGGCCGGTGTAGAACTTCCGCAGAGTTTTCTCTCTTTTTCCTTTCTCTGGATTTCTGTGCTTCTGTTTGTCTGTGCGTTTGTGCTTTTTTCTGATGATCTGTTCTTTTTTCTTCTTGGAGAGCTCTCCTATTTATAGGCTTTTAGGTGGCCATTTAGGAGGGTTTATGAGCTTTGATTGTCATAAAGCTACATAAAGGGAGGAGTTACAGAATTGAATTCGTTATTTTGTAACTCCTTTTTCTTGGCTTCTGATTGGCCGGAGGAGATTGAGGGCATTTAATCGCCTTTAATCGCCATGATGGGAGGAGTTTCATGGGTTAAATGCCATGAATCTCTTGACTTGTAACTCCCGAATGCTTGCTTCTGATTGGGCCGTCCAAAGAAATGGATTAATGACTGTAATAAAGCTAGTCAATTAATCGCATTAAGTGGTCGCCGAGCAGCTGAAGAGTCGTGGGCCGTGCCACGTCTTTTTGGATTCTTCGGTCGATGATCATCGATGGATCTTCATGTAGATCGACATCAGATGACCATGTAATTTCAGGTGTTCGTTGCCAACAGCGGGTCGGTGCCATCTGTCCTGTTGATTTCTCGATCGGTCGGGTAGAAAGCACACTTTTTTTGGTTGACCGGGTGGCAATCAATATTGTTTTCGATACTCTTGATGATTGACCCGTGTTTTGGACGGATGTCAGAGGACTTGGTGTCTCAAAAGCATGAATTTTGGAAAGTACCAGAGGCTGGGCTCTTCGAATCGCGAAAAAAAACGGCGAAAACCGGGGTTTCCGGGGCCTTCCCGGCGACCCCGGGCTCCAAGGTCGCCGGCGACCCTGGGCCTGCGACCCTGGCCAGGGTCGCAGGCCCCTGCGACCCTGGCCAGGGTCGCAGGGGTCTGCGACCCTGGGGGGGTTTTCCCCCCTTTGTGTCCCGTTTTGTGTCCGGTTTTGCTGTTTTTCGATTCTTTTTCCTTCTGTATTTTTTCCTTGACATTTTGACCATTTATTGGCCTGATTTCTTTGTAGGAAACCTGATGAGAATCCTTGCATTTTATTTTGCAAAGTTTCCAATTTCCTGAGAAAGCCGAAGACTTTGTCGCGCAGAGCTGCCGATTTTCCGTCAGAAGCTGAAACTGGGTCAAACGATGTCGGAATGACCTGAAATTTGGTGTGAAGCCTCCTGAGCAATAAATAAGACCAACCATGGGCTTTTGTTTGAGTTTTGAAGCCGTTTGGGGTCCTATCACCAGTAGACTTGCTTTTTATCGCGATGAAGATGTCGCGGTTTGATGTGCGGTCAACCGATGTCCGATTGACTTGAAATTTGACAGGGAACCTATTGGAGTCATTTTAAGATAATTTATAGGCTCTGTCTTGGAAACCATGGTCCCAGAGAGCTTTTGCCACCGAGAGGCCTGATTTCGCTTCCGAGCGTCAAACTATGGTCAAATGTTGTGGAAATGACCTGAAATTTGACGTATAGCCCTTTATAAGCATTTTGAAGCCGTCCATGTGCTCTATCTGATGAGTAATGGCCTCGGTGGTTCTTACCGTCGAGAGGCTTGATTTAGCTGTTCGAGGGTTGATGTAGGGTCAAACGTTGTCGGTTTGACTCGGAACTTGACGTGGAGCCTTTTGGAAGTATTTTGAGACCATCCATCGGCCCTGATCGAAGATTTGGTGTCTCCGATGCTTTTGCAGCCGAGAGCTCCTTTTCGGCTGTCGGAGAAGCGAAGTTAGGCCAAATGATTTTGAAATGGCCCGAAACTTCTTGTGTACTCCTCTTTTGGCTGTCTGGAAGAATCTTGCGGTTTTTGTTTGATTCTGACAAGATTGATTTTTGGAAGCAGCATTGCCTATTTATGGCAGGTTCCGACTTCATGTAGCTCTTTGGATCTTGAAGAGGCAAAGTGACATTTTTGGTGTCAACAAGGGTTATTACTGCAAAATACCTTCTTCGACGACTGGCGGAAGACTCTCTTCCTCCATGAACTCATCGGAAGCATCATCAACATTTACCTCCATCGATGGTTCAAAGTCATCGGAATCCTGTGGCAAGTCAGCTGGCAAGAAAAATGTTAACAAACCAAGTCACAGACAGAAAAAAAAAAGAAAGCAAAAGAAGTCATACCAATTGGAGATTCTAGATTCACTCCAGAGTCCCTCGTTCTTCTTCAGGTGCCCCGACAGGATCCGTCACCACCTCATCGGTTGGAACTTCAGGCATCACCAAGTCTTCCTCTGCTAAAAAAAAAAAGAAAAGCAGAAACAAGAAGCAAATCAGAACATGGAAAATCCCATGAAAAGAAATGGAAAGAGAAAATGGAAGAATCATACCTTCACCGGCAGTCTCTTCTTCTCGGCTTCTTTTCTCTGGAGGCTCGTCAGCATCCACTGGCACATCCTCATTGATAATAAGAGGAACTTCCAAGTTAGGAGAGTCCTCATGCTGCCCCTTGCTGCGATGATGACTCCTCCTCCTCTTACTCCTGCGGGCTCGCTTCTTAGAGGAACATGCCCCGCTGTCAGAGTCAAGTTCCCCACTTAACTCCTCACTGGATGGTCTACCCTTGTTAGTAGACTCCACGGAAGCTTGCCTCTGTGCCGCTTGCATCCAAGCACCAAGTTCGGCTTCCTCCTGTTCTAGCTGCTCTATAGCCTCATCAGGTATTTCTCGAATAGCTTCAGAACCAATGACGCCCTGGTCACCGAGAAAGCCTATTTTGTGCTTCTCTCCAGAAAGGAAGGCCCAAACTTCCTCTCGCCGGACGCCATCCGACTTTCCAAGGCCCTTTCCAGATGCCAGCTTCACATCAAGCTCCTTCTTGGAAAGCCCCCGATATGCCGAAAAGCTCTCCGCGAACCACTTCGCAAAGTCGGCAGTCTGGGAAGTCAACAACACAGGATAAGAGATCATGGTTGTAGTGTCTTCAGCACTATAGAAAACCCATGCATTTCTCCCGTCCTATAAACCTCCAAAGCGCTTCACCATGCTTGAAGGCACTCCAACAACGCCTTGAGAAAAGCCTAGCTGCAAAGCAAAGCGAGATGGTACATACAGCTGGATGTCAACGAAAAGATGTCTACGGTACACCATTGTGCCGACACGTATGCTGAAAAGCCACTCTCTCTCTGCATTCGTCAAGGAGTAATGCCTTCCCGACCACGCCCTGGTAGAGTCTCGGGAGGCACCAAAATCAAAAGCCTTCTTCCGCAACTCCGGAGAAAGCTTCACTGAAGACTGCCCCATCTCGACATCCCTGAACCGTTGGATCCTCATGCGGGCAAACAAAAGTGATTCGGACACGCCTTTGCCCTTAGTCAGTCGAACCATCAGAGGATCATCATCCTGTGCAGCACCCAGCCGGCGGAAGCCAGGACAGTGGTACACGTACCACGAATAAAAGATGTGGGCTAAAAATACCCTATTCATGGGAAGCCCAAGCCGAACCAAAAAAGCAGCAGCCTGCAGTTCGGTACAAAGGTAGGAGTAAAGAGCTGGAACCAAAGCAAGCTACTCTCCAAACGCCATCTGACAAGCCGAGAAAATACAGTGCGGCCTGATGTGCGTTCCATCTCCTCCAGCAAAAATAGCCTCAACAAGCCAATAAGTGAGGTAAACAGCGAGATCTCTCCGCAGTGCAATGTCAGGACATATGGCGTTTGTACTCGCACAGAAATCTCTCAACTCTTCTTGCATTGCCAAGATCTTCTTCGAACTTGGATCATGAGCCCTGGCTTCCTGGGTCACACTATCAGAAGACTCCCTGCTATCAAAAAAGTTGGGGAACGAAGAGCTAGAACTCTTCCCACTACTGGATCTAACTTTCAAACCCTCCTTCTCCTTCAAAAAATCATAGAAGGCGACGAGCTGAAAGTACAGAAGCCTGAACTCCTCAGACTGCCCCTCAAGCACGCTGTGAATCGGCATAAACTCCTCATAGAGTTTGCCAAGGATGGGCAATCCAGTAATGGTGCTCAGCTCCTTCAAAGAGAAACCAATCTCACCATTCGTCACAACGAAGGTATTGGTTTGTGGGAGGAATGACTCCAGCATAGCCATGAAGGCCTCGTCGGAAAAGATCACGGTCTCCCTAAAGGCACGGACCGCATCAAAAATCCCGGCTTCCTTCAAAACGGCACCACCAATCAGCAGGACGCGATCAGTCCACGACATCCACTCGGAGTCGGCATTGAAACGGCCACGAAGTCGAAAAGGCTTTATCCAATTGCTGTCGTCACCGCCGAAAATACCAAGGCCCACCGATCTCAAATCGACCGACGGATAATCAGAACCCTGGTAGCCGCTGGATGGCATCAACAGGTCCATGTCAGCAGGCGACCTCTCCGTATATCCAGGAAAACCGCAAACAAAAACCATGGTCTTGATTACATTTGTCCTTCTCACCCAGCTTGGAGGATCTTCCCTCTTAGAGCACGTGGGGGCAAGGCTCATGATCGAGACGGTGCGATCAAACGTCGACCGGGTAGCAACAGTCTTCTTCTCACCATCTGCTGTGAAAGAGAACTGAAAACATCTCCTCTGGTATGTCATGTCATCAGGGACTGCATCACCAAAGAAGAAGGTAGGCTTGGGCAAAACACTCTGATCTTCCATCACCCATGGACGAATGCTTAACATGATCTTATAGAATTCCTCTCCCTTGAGAGCGATCAGTCGCTGCCTCATCTCATCTTTATTGAGGGAGTCGCATTCTTCCAAATTTCTCTCAACATACTGGACCTTCTCAAAGGCCTGCTGAAATGCCGGATTAGAAGATCTAGCAGATCGACGAGGTATGCTTGTAGCAGGCTCTTTACCCTTGTTCGTTCTGGAGGAACCACCTGAAAAGGATGGAAAAAAAAAGATCAAACATCAAAAATGACAGAATACCGCCAAAAAAAAATTTGGCAAAATTTTGACATGATAACGGGGCAATTCCGAAGAAAAAGAACTATCCCGAAAGAAATAGAAAGCTTGAAGATGGGCTCAACATGGCTGCGAGCTCCGAAACTCCAAACTTTCGAAACCTCAAAGTCTCCGCAAATCAGGAAGGGCTCAACATCGCTGCGAGCTCCAAATTCCCAAATTTGCGAAAACTTTCAGGTATGCTATCACATCATGCTACAATTCAATTTTCAAAAAAATATATATATACATGTATGAACATCTTGGTTTGCGAAAAAAAAGCATTATCATGTTGAGAAAAAAAAAAAAGAAAGAAACTTTCTCAAAAAAAAAGGGAGGGAAAGAAAACAAAAAAAAAAGAAAAGAAAAAAGGGCTGGCCCACAGGCCGTGGCCCATAGGCCACGTGGCCGTACGGCCAAATCCGTACGGATCTGTCCGTATGGCCCCAAAAAAAAAAACATGCAAAAAAAAAAAGAAGAAGAAAGCAAAAAAAAAAAAAAAAAACGTGTAAAAAAAAAGAAGCAAACATGTGGAAAAAAAAAGAAAAGAAAAGAAAGAGACAAAAAAAAAAAGAAAGAACTTTTTTTTCCTACAATGGGGTTTTCTTGGAAAAGGGAACTTACTTGAAGCCATTGATGGAGAAGAAGAAGAAACGCCTTGAAGATCTTGAAGAAGAAGAACTCTTGGTCTTGAAGCCCTCTTGGGATTGTTGCAAAAGAAAGCAATAAGAGCAAGAGATCCAACCTCCTCCTTGCTTTTATAGAAGAGAGCAAACCAAAGAAGGAAAGAAGAAAGAGGTAAGTGTTACTAATTAGTAACATTACCAAAAGAAAGAGATTAGAAGGATTCTTTCCCAAAAGAAAGATATCTTGAGGGATTCTCTCCCAAAAAGAAATCAATGAGAGATTTTCTCCCAAAAGATAGGATCAATGAAGGATTCTTTCCCAAAAGAAAGATATCTTGAGATATCCTATCCCAAAATAAAGGGAACATGAGAGATTCTCTCCAAGTAAAGATATTCTTAGATATTCTTTATCCAAATGAGATATTTTTGGATATTCTTTACAAAAATGACACCATATGAGATCTAAGCCATTTCAAAAGCTTAAGGTCCCATGGGTTAGCCCATATGAGCCAGGTTTGACCACCTAGGCACAAAAAAAAAAAAAAAAGGGCTTTTAGTCAGAGAAATCCCTCTTACCAAGAGCATAGAAAAATGGTTCCATGCCTCTTTTGAGTTGATTCGACCATACAAAAAAAAAGAATTCCAAGCCCCATGAGCTTCCAAAAATCAAACCATCCAGCCTCATCTACCAAATTGAGCCAAAATCTTGAAATTGACATTCCACAAAAATCAAACCAAATTCTGGTCCCCTAACTTGCCACATACAGCTTGTTAGGTCACAAGACCAAAACCAAACACCAAAACCTGAACTCCTAACTTGCCACATACAGCCTGTTAGGTCATAAGATCAAAACCAAAATTGATCCCCCAACATTCCACATACTGTTTGTTGGGTCACGCGGTCAAAACCATACCCAACACCCTAACCTGTCACATACAGCTTGTTAGGTCACAAGGTCAAAACCCAAATCCACATCCCTGATGTCATCTTCAAAACTTTGCCTCGAGATGGTATGTGATCCCTTTCACTACCATAAAATTCCCATGGAAGCTCAAAAGGCTACAAATATAAAAAAGAAAGACTGCTCAAAGACTCTTGGTCCAGTCACAGGCTCTCCTTCAAATATCTCTTCGAGGCACATCGACTACAAATGATAAGCAACTCGTCGCTGTACCTCGAGGGGGCATTTGTTGACACCAAAAATGTCACTTTGCCACTTCAAGATCCAAAGAGCTACATGAAGTCGCAACCTGCTATAAATAGGCAATGCTACTTCCAAAAATCAAATCTTGTCAGAGTCAAACAAAAACTGCAAGATCCTTCAAAACAGCCAAAAGAGGAGTACACAAGAAGTTTCGGGCCATTTCAAAATCATTTGGCCTAACTTCGCTTCTCCGGCAGCTGAAAAGGAGCTCCCGGAGGCGGAAAGCATCGGAGACACTAAATATTCGATTAGAGCCGATGGATGGTATCAAAATACATCCAAAAGGCTCCACGTCAAGTTCCGAGTCAAACCGATAACGTTTGACCCTATATCAACCCTCGAACAGCTAAATCAAGTCTCTCGACGGTGAGAACCACCGAGGCCATCACTCATTAGATAGAGCACATAGGCAGCTTCAAAATGCTTACAAAGGGCTACACGTCAAATTTCAAGTCATTTCGACAACATTTGACCATAATTTGACGCTCGGAAGCCAAATCAGGCCTCTCGGCGACAAAGCTCCCCGAGACCATGGTTTCCAAGACAGAGCCTATGGATCATCTTAAAATGACTCCAATAGATTCCCTGTCAAATTTCAAGTCAATCGGACATCAGTTGACTGCACATCAAACCGCGACATCTTCATCGCGACAAAAGCGAGTCCACTGGTGATAGGACCCCAAACGGCTTCAGAACTCAACAAAAGCCTATGGTTGGTCTTATTTATTGCTCAGCAGGCTTCACACCAAATTTCAGGTCATTCCGACATCGTTTGACCCAGTTTCAGCTTCTGACGGAAAATCGGCAGCTCTCCGCGACAAAGTCTTCGGCTTTCTCAGGAAATTGGAAACTTTGCAAAATAAAATGCAAGGATTCTCATCAGGTTTCCTACAGGGAAATCAGGCCAATAAATAGTCAAAATATCAAGAAAAAATATAGAAGAAAAAAGAATCGAAAAACAGCAAAAACGGACACAAAACAAGACAAAAGGGGGGAAACCCCCCCACCCCCCAGGGACGCCGGCGACCCTGGGGCCCGGGATCGCCGGGAAGGCCCCGGAAACCACAGTTTTCACCGTTTTTTCGCGATTCGAGCATCCAGCCTCTGGTATTTTCCAAAATTCATACTTTTGAGACACTAAATCCTCTGACATCCGTCAAAAACATGGGTTAATCATCAAGAGTATCGAAAACAACATTGATCGCCACCCGGTCAACCAAAAAAAAGTGTGCTTTCTACCCGACCGATCGAGAAATCGACAAGACAGATGGTACCCGACCCGCTGTTGGCAACAAACACCTGAAGTTACATGGTCATCCGATGTCGATCTACATGAAGATCCATCGATGATCATTGCCAGAAGAATCCCAAAAGACGCGGCACGGCCCGCGACTCTTCAACTGCTCAGCGACCACTTAATGCGATTAATTGACTAGCTTTATTACAGTCATTAATCCATTTCTTTCGACGGACCAATCAGAAGCAAGCATCCGGGAGTTACAAGTCAAGAGATTCATGGCATTTAACCCATGAAACTCCTCCCATCATGGCGATTAAAGGCGATTAAATGCCCTCAATCTCCTCCGGCCAATCAGAAGCCAAGAAAAAGGAGTTATAAAATAAAGAATTCAATCTTGTAACTCCTCCCTTTATGTAGCTTTATGACAATTAAGGCTCATAAACCCTCCTAAATGGCTACCTAAAAGCCTATAAATAGGAGAGCTCTCCAAGAAGAAAAGAATCAAAAAACACACAGACAACAGACTGCAGAAAATCCGGAAACTCAGACAGAAAAAGGCATAAGAAATTTAAGAGAGAAAACTCTGCGGAAATCCTACACCGACCACCGCTATAAGATGACAAAAGTCCCCCCCCCCAGGGTCCTTGCCTTCTCCTTCTGCCTTCAAATGGCTTAGACGTGGCTTTTTCAACCTGTCTACTCGGCTTTTTATTGGACATAGGACCTCCTTTTGGTCTTTGTTCTCTAAAAACCTGAGGTTATAGCCAAGCCAAGCGAATCAATAGCATCCTCTGTTCTCATCTGCATGGATGATGGCGAAGTCCACATATGGCTTGCGACCGTCAATCTGAACGGGTCCCCCACAATCTCCTGAGAAGTTAGATCCTCCTTTTTCTTGCTTTTCATTGTAGTTTGTATTTTTTCAAAAGAGACAAAAATCACAACTCTTGTCTTTCATTATTGATAAGGATTGTAAAACGGCTATAAACGCAAAAAATCGGCTATAAATGCCAAAAAAATCGCCTTTCATGGCAAATCAAAAAAATGTCTCTTTTCTTAAATATATGTGCAATGGAAAACTTGAAAGAAGTTGATTTCCATTTTACTTGCGAAGGTTGATCGCCGGATCACCACTTGCAATTCCAAGTAAAATAGAAAATCCGGCACACCCACCCAAAAGAAATGTCGGACCCAACGGACTCCCACGTCCGCCGACCTCGGTAGGACCAGGCGCCAGGAGCGCGGTCCATCACCAGCGTGAGGCGGAAACCAGCATGTGGACGGACCAGCTTGAGGTCGTTTGGAGGCCAAGAAGCCTGGGTGTATCACCCCGAGGACTTGGTGGCCCTGTTTCCGAACGTGAGTCACGCCCGAGTGTATAAAACGACCCAGTGTGAGCTCGGTGGCTTTGGATGACTGATGGCGATAGGGGACCGTGCGATCAAGGCTGACAGCAGAGGACCGTGCCGTCGAAATGACGGTAGAGGGTCGTACGATCGAAGCCGACAGTATAGGGTTGTGCCGGTGTCATCGAAGCTGACAGTAGAGGATCGTGCCGCCAGAAATGACGGTAGAGGGTCGTGCGATCGAAGCTGACGGGCGGTCAAAGCTACGTGATGATAGAAGGCATCTAGCTACCTCCCGAGTAGGAAGAGGCATCCGCCGAGATGGGGCTTTGGCCGAGATGGAGGCTCATACAAATGCCGAGCTGGAGAATGCATTGTTGCTGAAAGCCAAGAGATGATGGCTCATCACCAATGGTGTACTCTTGTTTAGGAGTATTGTGCTACTGCTGCTGAGAAGGAGGCGAGCTATAGACTGGTGCTGCTGCCAAGCTAGAGACCGGCACTGCTTGTCGAGAATGCATGTGGCCGAGACCAACATGAAGTTGAGACCAGCATGAGGCTGAGCCAGCGTGAGGCCGTAGCCAACACGTGGACAGACCAGCATGAGGTCGAGATCATCATGAAGCTGAGCCAGCATGAGGCTGTAACTAGCACGTGGACAGACCAGCATGAGGTTGAGACCATCATGAGGCTGAGCCAGCGTGAGGTCGTAGCCAGCACGTGGACAGACCAGCATGAGGTTGAGACCAGCAAAAGGTTGAGCCAGCGTGAGGCCGTAACCAGCATGTGGTTAAACCAACATGAGGTCGTAAATGCGGTCGAGACCATCATGAGGCCGAGCCAGCGTGAGGCCATAGCTAGCTCGTAGACAGACCAGCAAGAGGTCGTAAATGCGGTCGAGACCATCATGAGGCCGAGCCAGCGTGAGGCCGTGGCCAGCACATGGACGAACCAACAAGAGGTCAGGGCCCATAGCCTGAGATCTTCATGAGGCCGAAACTGCGTGAAGCACGTAGCTAGCACGAGGGCGACACCAGCACGAGGTGGGGAATCTGGCGCTGCTACCGCGATGCACGAAATCGAGATCTGGCACGTAGCCGAGATGCAAGAGATCGAGATCTGGCGTGCGACCGAGATGTAGGAGCACGGGGCTCTGGACGACTGACGGTGGTAGAGGACCGTGCGATCAAGGCTGACAGTAGAGGACCGTGCCGTCGAATATGATGGTAGAGGGTCGTGCGATCGAAGCCGACAGTAGAGGGTCGTGCTGATGTCGTCGAAGCTGACGACGCCATCGAAGCTGACAGCAGAGGATCGTGTTGTATGACACGTACGATCGAAGCTGAAAATGTTATATGGGCTGATCACGCCGTCGAAGCTGACAGTAGAGGACCGTGCCGGGAGACGATAGAGGGTCGTACGATCGAAGCTGACGGGGATCGAAGCCGAAGGATGATAGGAGGCTTCAGTAGCCCCCCGAGCTAGAGGAGACTTCTGCCGAGCTGTGCATGTCTGCTGAGATGGAGATATCAGCCGGTTGCTTTCATAGAGGTCGAAGCGTTCCAGAGCTCGGGCTCCGTCTAGCTGAGGACCCTTCTGTCGAGAGAGCCTCAGTCAAAGGTTATCTCGTCAGGAAGGTGCTGTGACCCCCTTAGAGGATGAACCTGACTGAGTTTCCGGCTTGTGGACGCTTGCTGGACCAGATCTTGCTGCGGACCTTTCTTGTCGGAGGTTCGCCATAAGCTGTGTCGACAGTGTCAGTGGTTCCTTTCCATTTCTGGTTCTTCGAGGCATAGTGTTTGGGAATATGACTTTTTGTAGCCGTTTCCCACAGACGGCGCCAATTGTAAGTGCAAAAAATGTGACTTACAAGAAAAGGAGGGTGCTTGCACGGACTTATCCAAAGAGATTAGGAACACCGATGCCTGTGCCTGAAACCTGAGAAAAGGAAAAAGAAACGTAGGTCAGAAGATCCTGGCTTGGGCAGCGCAGGGCTCTCCGATGCCTAAGTCAGTTTAAGAACTGAACAGTAGGAGGAGATTTTTGGGGAAGAAGATGATAGTGTGGTGTCGTTGTTGGCTCTTTTTGCTTGTGGATTGTTCTTGTGTTTATATAGAGGAAGAGAGGAGGCAAAGGGGTGGTTGACTGTCTTGTCATAGCCCACTCTGTCAGGTACTAGGGAGGCGCAAGTCCCATCGTAGCCTACTTTTCTTTAATTGCAGTTCCATCAAGCCTTGTCATGGCGTTTTGGGAGCTATGGACGGCGATCTGTCAGGGACTCTGGGGGTGCCCCTGTCTTGTCGCACTTGCTGTGGCGTGCTTGAGCGTCCATGGGAGGACAGCTGTCAACCCCTGCCTTGGCTAGCTCTGTCATTGTGACCGAGGTTAGGGCCTGTTGTCGAGGTCGGTGAGCCGAGGTCGGGGGCGACCTTGACTTGGCTGGAGACCTTGCAGGGATGCCGAAGTGGAGAACTGGGACGAAGTCCCCAGCCGGGCTGGGGATGCCATGGCCGAGGTGGAGCTTATGAGCGTATGGCCGAAGTGGAATTACTTGGCCGAACTGGAGGCTGGCACTATCGCCGAGACCGAGCCTTACCGAGATGGACTAGCTGGTGCTGGAGCACGAGATGGAGCGTCAGGCCAGTATTCCGGTGAGTTCGGAAATATCCCCACACAGGTACCATTCGGATTATCTGTTATCTGTTTCATGCTCACACCAGTCACCCAGTATGCAACCAATGTTGGGAGAATATGGTACATGTGAAATGCCATTTTGTTAGGATACACCTGTTAGATGCCGCCACACAAGATTTAGGCTTATTCATGCACGATTATACCTAGTATACACTTCAATGATATCTTTATGATCATTTGTTATTTTATTCATTTGATGCTACATGTATATGCTTATTATATCTGTTTTACTTGCTATATTATATGATCTAATGGTGCTATATTAGACGTTATATATAGACGATGATGTTGATGTCTTTGCCCCGAAGACTGAGGAGGTCATGGAGACACCTCAGTGGCCGGGTAGTTGAGTGAATCCCTAATGGTATCCTCTCGCTATCATGTTACGTAAGACCTAGTCACATGGATCATCTTTTTTTATGTTCGACCATGATGGTTGGCCTATATATATGTTGGCCATTTGGATTTTTAAAACATCAGTCTATGTTTTGTAATCCTTAACCTGATGCTTCCGCTACACATTTTACTATAACTTGAACTTTAATATCATCTATGAACTTGTTTATGCTTCATATCCCTTAATTTAAATATGCCATGGATTGTGGATGCGCGCATACCATGCCTTAATGTTGTTTTTGTGGAATGTATGAGTTTACACAGGCTTTCGCCAGAAAGTTTTGAGTTGTGACGGGTTTGTACAGGCCTCACACGTGTAATCCTATGGGAACTCACGCATGGGGGTAACCTGCGCGTACGAGTTGGGTCGACTCAAATCTCCATCACAGATTGCACCTCGGGTCTTGTGCAGGAACGGATTTCCTAATTAAAAAACTGCATGAAAAATTACTAATAATAAACTTTTTCATGAATTTCAATTCTTTCTACAAGATAAGAATCTTTCAAAATAACGATTACAACGTGGTAGAGTACTAAAGTAAAGACTTTAGTTCACCAAATCCATTATAATGTGTTCGTTTACATATATAGTAAAGTAAAGTACAGTAAATATCACAGCACGGTTAAGGTGGGGTAAAGTAAAGGTGGCATAAAGTATATGGTGAAGTAAAGTGAGAAGGAATCACTACAAGAAGTAGCACTTTTAGCGACGTTTTTTTTTTTGACGCTAAAAGTCCACAAAACGTCAGTAAAACCATTTACCGACGAAAATAATTTCGACGAACAGACATCGGTAAAAAAACATCAGTAAAAACAATTACCGACGCAATTGTTTCCCGTCGGCAAAAATAAATTTTTACGGACGATTATTTAAATTTTACCGACGTTTTTTTTCGTCGGTAAAATAAAAAAGAAACATAAAATAAAATAGAAAAACTATTACTGACGTTTTATTTTCGTCGGTAAAATAAAAAAGAAAATAAATAAAAATAGAAAAATTATTACCGACGTTCTTATTTAGTGGGTAAAATAAAAAAGAAAAATAAATAAAAATAGAAAAATTATTACCGACGTTTTTATTTCGTCGGTAAAATAAAAATGAAAAAAAATAAAAAAATAAAAAAATCTTTACCGACGTTTTTATTTCGTTGGTAAAAAACAAAAAATAAATAAATAAGAGAAAAAGTATTACCGACGTTTCTATTTCGTCGGCAAGATAAATTGAAAAATAAATTAAAATTAAAAAATCTTTACCAACGTTTTTATTCCGTCGGTAAAAAAAACAAAAAATAAATAAATAAGAGAAAAAGTATTACCGACGTTTCTATTTCGTCGGTAACATAAAAATGAAAAATAAATAAATAAATCTTGACCGACGTTTTTATTTCGTCGGTAAGAAAAAAAAAGAGAAAAAGTATTAAAGACGTTTATATTTCATCAGTAACATAAAAACGAAAAATAAATTAAAAAAATAAAAATTATTACCGACATTTTTATTTCGTCGGTAAAAAATGTTTTTTATTTTTTATTTTTTTCTTTGCCGACGAACAAAAACGTCGGTAAATTTTTTATTTAATGTAATATTTTTTTTTTGAAATAATTTTCCTTTAAACCTGTTTTTTATATACTTGTATCAAAGATAAACCTGTTCATTTACCTATACTCAATATAAAAATTGCATGCATGCAAACAAAATTTGCTAAATAAACAAACCATTGCCATTTTTCATTAAATCATTCATCTCATTAAAAAATATTACAATTATCTATTTTCGAGAATAAGTATTAAGAATAAAACGTTTTTAGGTCTAATTCGTCAACCGCCAGTCCGATTTACGAGCCGTCAATTCCTGCAAGTTAATTTAGACTCGAGCGAGGTGCTCGTGCCCGTTTCGGATTTTTCCGGAGCCTTTTCCTATTTCGGACCCCCAGCTGGCCATTTTTGAGCCTATGTTGGAATATCATCGATTTTCACTTCTAATTCTGTAACCGAGAGTCCTATCTGCAAACCGTCAGTTCCTACAAGTTACTCTACCCTCTAGGGAAGTGCTTGTGCCGATTTCAGCTTTTTCCGGGGGGTGTTTCCCATCCAGGACACCCGGCGGGCCGTTTTCGAGCCTTGGTGTCGGAAAATCCTACGTTCTCGCTTCTAATTCTTTAACCGGGAGTCCTATTTGCGAATCGTCAGTTCCTAATAGTTACTCTACCCTCGAGCGAAGTTCTCGCACCGGTTTTCGATTTTTTGGGAGCCATTTCCCGTTCCAGACCCTGGCGGGCCGTTTTCGATCCCAAGTGTTGGAAAATCCTATGTTTGCTTCTAATTCTCTAACCGTCCTATCTGCGAACCGTAAGTTCCTACGAGTTCCTCTACCCTTGAGTGAAGTGTTCGTGCCGGTTTCCAATTTTTCCGAGGGCCGTTTCCTGATCCCGACCCCCGGTAGGCCATTTTCGAGCCAAAGTGTTGGAAAATCCTATGTTTTCGCTTCTAATTTTCAAATCGGGAGTCCTATTTGAGAACCGTGAGTTCCTACGAGTTACTCTACCCTAGAGCGAAGTGCTCGTTCAGGTTTCAGATTTTTCTGGGCCGTTTTCCGTCCAAGACCCCCGGCGGGCCGTTTTCGAGCCTAAGTGTTGGAAAATACTACGTTTTCAGATTTTTCTAGGGCCGTTTTCCCTCCAAGACCCACGGTGGGCCGTTTTCGAGCCTAAGTGTTGGAAGATACTACGTTTTTGCTTCTAATTCTCACACTGGGAGTCCTATTTGCGAACCGTCAGTTCCTACAAGTTACTTTACCCTCGAACGAAGAGAGTGAAGTGCTCATCCCGATTTTTCATTTTTTCGGGGCTGTTTCCCGTCCAAGACCCCCGGCGGGGCGTTTTCGAGCCAAAGTGTTGGAAAATCCTATGTTTTCGCTTCTAATTCTCACACCGAAAGTTATATTTGCGAACCGTCAATTCCTACAAGTACTCTACCCTCGAGCGAAGAGAGCGAAGTGCTTCCCGTTCCAGACCCCGGCAGTCCATTTTCGAGCCTAAATGTTGGAAAATCCTATGTATTCGCTTCTAATTCTCTAGCCGGGAGTCCTACTTGTGAACCGTCAGTTCCTACTAGTTACTCAACCCTCGAACATAGTGCTCGTGCCGGTTTCTAATTTTTTAGGGGGCCGTTTTCCGTTCCGGACCTCCGGCGGGCCATTTTCGAGCCTAAGTGTTTGAAAATCTTATGTTTTCGCTTCAATTCTTTAATCGGGAGTCCTATCTACGAACCGTCAGTTCCTACGTGTTACTCTACCTTCGAGCGAAGAGAGCGAAGTACTTGTGCCGGTTTCTGATTTTTTGGGGGCCGTTTCCTTCCAGACCCCAAGTTTTCGAGCCTAAGTGTTGGAAAATCCTATATTTTTACTTCTAATTCTCTAATTGGGAGACCTACTTGCGAACCATCAATTCCTACGAGTTACTCTACCCTCGAGCAAAGTGCTCGTGCCGGTTTTCAAGTTTTCCGGGGGCCGTTTCCCGTTTCGGACCCCCGGCGGGTCGTTTTCAAGCCTAAGTGTTGGAAAATCCTATGTTTTCGCTACTAATTCTCTAACCGGGAGTCCTATTTGGAAACCGTCCATTCCTACGGGATACTCTACCCTCGAGCGAAATGCTCATGCCGGATTTAGATCTTTCCAGGGGCCGTTTCTCGTCCAGGACCCTCGAAGGGCCGTTTTCGAGCCTAAGTGTTGGAAAATCCTACGTTTTCGCTTCTAATTCTCTAACCGGGAGTCTTATTTGCGAACTGTCGGTTCGTACGACTTACTCTACCCTCGAGCGATGTGTTCGTGCTGGTTTTCAATTTTTTCGAGAGCGTTTCCCATTCCGGACCTCCGGCGGGCCGTTTTCGAGCTTAAGTGTTCGAAAATCCTATGTTTTCACTTCTAATTCTCTAACCAATAGTCTTATTTGCGAACCGTCAGTTCCTACGAGTTACTCTACCCTCGAGCGAAGTGCTCATGCCGGTTTCCAATTTTTCCGGGGGCCGTTTCCCGTGCCGGACCTTCGGCAGGCCGTTTTCGAGCCTAAGTGTTCGAAAATCCTTTATTTTCGCTTCTAATTCTCTAACTGGGAGTCCTATTTGTGAATCGTAAGTTGTTACGAGTTACTCCACCCTCAAACGAAGTGATCGTTGCCGGTTTCTGATTTTTTCGGGGAGCGTTTTCCGTTCTGGACCCCCAGCGGGCCATTTTCGAGCCAAAGTGTTGAAAAATCCTATATTTTCGCTTCTAATTCTCTAACCGGGAGTCCTACTTGCGAACCGTCAGTTCCTACAAGTTACTCAACCCTCGAGCGAAGTGTTCATGTCAGTTTCCGATTTTTTCGGGGGATGTTTCCCATTTCGGACCCCCAGCGGGCCGTTTTCGAGCCTAAGTGTTGGAAAATCATATGTTTTCGCTTCTAATTCTCTAACCGGGAGTCCTATCAGCGAACCGTCAGTTCCTACGAGTCCTCGAGCGAAGAGAGCGAAGTGATCGTGCCGGTTTCAATTTTTTTGGGGGCCGTTTCTCATTCCAGACCCCCAGCGAGCCGTTTTCAAGCCTAAGTATTGGAAAATCCTATGTTTTCACTTCTAATTCTCTAACCGGGAGTCCTACTTGCGAACCGTCAGTTCCTACGAGTTACTCTAATCTCGAGCTAAGTGCTCGTACTGGTTTCCATTTTTTCGGGGGCTGTTTCCCATTTTGGACCCCTGGCGGTCCGTTTTCGAGCCTAAGTGTTGGAAAATCTTATGTTTTTGCTTTTAATTCTCTAACCGGGAGTCCTATCTGCGAACCGCCTGTTCCTACGAGTTACTCTACCCCATTGGTTTCTTGCTTCCACATTTCAATCCCCATTATAAAAGACCTAGAAGAATTACCTGGTACATTAAGAGAGCATAGTTCATTAATCTTTACAAATAAGTATTTTGATGAAAGGGGATAAGATGAAACAGTGGGCAATCAAATGGATGCTCTTGGGTCTCAACAATCACCTCTAGTGAATCAAATGGCATTCTAGGTAAAATAAAAGTATCTGCAAGACCCTAAACTCCTATCCCAACTGGCCTGTGACGCCCCTTTGATGTCCTTGCAGTTTCAGTTGGATAGTGACATCAATTATTTTGTTAAGTAACATCATTAGAGAAGACATGTGAATATGATTATATATGCATTGCAATAAATAGATTTTAAAGATGACAATAGTTTGCAATTTCACATTGTGTTTTACAATGCACATAAATTTACATGTCAAATTTGATTGGTGTGCAATACGTAATAGGAGTATCACACTATGTTTAGACTTCAGAGTTCCAGCATTTACCCATAAAGATCCATTAAAAAGGTCAAACTATAAACATAGGTTATCTGTGCCACATAAAACAAATAAAAATGCGACTTACAAGACAAAAAAAGGGAGGGAGACAGAGAGCCAAAAATGCATCCAAATAGAAGGTTATAATCTCTGTAATCAAAACATTCCAATTTCAATAAGTACAGAAGTATTTAAAAAGCTACACACAGCAAAAAGCAATGCTAATTATTAACTACAGCCTATCCCCACTCATACATTTTTTTTTTTGCTAAAGGTTAATTTGTATTGATAAAAGAGAAAAGGGCAAGAAGCCCCCAAATTACAAAAGACTGCACAAAGACAGAATCGACCCAGAAACCAAACCAACTCAGAAAATTACACTTGGAACATCAAAACAGACCAAAAGAGGTAGACTGCCAGAAGAGAGGCAGAGCAAAATGAAAAGATTTAAATGGAACCAGCTCCCCTCCAGGCGAATCCCCACTCATACATTGGTATCATGATTCTGCGAAAACCCAATACACATGGTTTACTAACTGAGAGCTAAAATCATTATTGTTCAGTCCAACTTACATCAGCATCTTAACCCAGTTTTCATTGACTCATTGTGCTACTATCCTCAAATTCTCAGTGGGACAAAGTGCCAACAACCTAGTAGTGAATTACCAACACAATTGGCCATTGGGGTTCCTTCAAAACTTCAAGATGGATGTAAAAACAAACTAGAGCATCTGCATCGACCGCCAAGCATCATGTTTGCAGCAGCATGTAACACTATTTTTATTTTTGCAACATTTTAGTAAGGAAAAAACACAACACACCATCAATTGTAAATTCAGCAATACAACACAAGCTTTAAAAAACTGATCTTTCAAGCGCCGCACATAGAGAAGAGTTTAAAGAAGGAAGGAAAAAAAAAAAAAAAAAAACAAACACATAGAGACACAAATTAAGATATCAAGTGTAGCTTTCCTTAAACTGAACTTTGTGCAGAAATCCTTAGAGGGATCAATCATTGTATATAGCTAGAATAAGAAAGTCTTTTCCACCTATTCATTAAGAAAAGCACATGACTAACAATTACTAGTTCCTACCAATCACAGAACAACAGAGAGAGAGATTAACAGAGCACATAAAACACTAACCCCCAATTCATCCCATCTTTCACCCTAACCAAAATCCCCAATTCTGCAAGTAAGGAAAGGAGAAAGAGAGTGAGAGAGAGAGAGAGCAAAATAGAATCCAGAATTCACCAAATCAAATCAAGCCCTCAATATCTGCAGCTTGCTAGAGAAGGCAATGACGACCCAATCCGGCTGGGAAAACGACCACTGCAGCTGCTCGATCTCTGCAACAGCGGTATAGGCCAGAATTGGATCCAGGCCCCCCTCCACCGGGTGCCCCATCAACGACAAGTCCCAAATCAGAGCCCGGGAGTCATCCCCCGCGATGCAAATTTGGCAGGAGCTGTGCGGCGCCCAAGCGATGGCATTGACAATAGACTCGTGGCGCTGCAACTCCACCACCGACAGCGTCGGGAACCGAATGTCAAGCATGACAACCATGGCACTGTCCATGATGATGGTGGCCATGTAGCGTGACTCCTAATTGTTCCATCCGAGTAAGAGAGAGTAGAGAGATCGAGCGAGAGTGAGAGAGAGCAAAGAGATTGAGTGAGAGAGCAGAGAGAGCGATAGTGAGAGTGAGAGAGCAGAGAGAGAAATAGCAGAGAAAGCGCACTGAACGAGAAATAGCAGAGAGCAGAGAGAGTGAGAGAAGAACAGGAGAGAGGGAGTGTGTGAAAAGAGGGGTTTCAATGGCGGGAGTGGGAAAAAAAGGGGGGGAAATTTACCGACGATTTTTTTTTCGTCGCACAAAATAGAATTTTTATCGGTAAAAATTTTTTTTTTTTTGAAAATAAGTAAAAAAGTCTACCAACCTTTATCGATGTTTTATATTAAACGCCGGTGATAAATTTTTCGATGCTAATTTTCGTCGGTAAAAAAAAAATTTGTCGGTAAAGGACTCTGATTTTTAATTTTCCTAAAAATAAAATTAAACATTACCGACGTTTTATAAAAAATGTCGCTAAATTTTCGTTTTAACTGACGGCATATAATTCGTCGATAATTTTCTCTGATAGTTTTACCGACGTAAAATAGAAATAAAAAAGGATTCTCCAACAGTTAGGCTCGAAAATGGCCCGCCGAGGGTCCGGAACGGGAAAAGGCTCCGGGAAAATCAAAAACCGGCACGAGCACCTCGCTCGAGGCGAACTTAACTTGTAGGAACGTGGATGGCCAAAAATGATCCCATGTCAAAAAATGAGCCTCTAAATCCAAATGGATCTTGAGATATTTATAAAAACGTTTTTCACCGTTGATGTACCATCATTATTGACTGAGTTTTGAAATTGTACATGGGTAGTGTGGTTTTTTCATTTTTTTCTGTAAATTCAGCCACCAAAAATCATGATCCAAACCATTGGATATATTCAGAGGATCATGCATGATTATGGGTCCAAATTTTAGTCGTTGGATCATCAAAGATTTTGAGATATTTATAAAAAAAGACCACTAACATATATATCTACCTTTTTTAAAACCATGGGCCCCAAATGCAAGATCCAAACCATTAATTCTCTTTGTAAGGTTAAACACAACTACAACGTCGAATTTCAATGCTTGAATCCTCATGGATCTTGAGATATTTCTGAAAAAATCTCAACCATTGCTTTAAAAATGTCTATTTCAATCATTTCTTCTGTGTAACCAAACAAACTAATTCTACACCATCTATTTCAAACAGGGCTATTTGAAACAGATCTGTTACATATAGATAAGAGACGCCAAACAAACCCTTAGTTTCGAAAATAGTCCGTCGGAGGTCGAAAACGAAAACAGCCATCAGACAGCCCAAAAACTAGCACGGGTGCCTTGTTCAAGGTTAGAGCAAGTGCCTAAGTTAAGCGGGCTACAAGAGTTGCAATATCAAATAGCGTATTATCAATTCCATCTTTATGAACCCTTTGTAATTCAAACACCACATTTTGGCAAAAACTTAAAATGATATCATCAATCTATAATTATTGGATTTCAACAATTTTTTTAATATAAAATCTCTCACTTTTACTATAAACCAAGTCTGGATTTACTCTTTTTTTTTATGAAAAGTTTTTCTAAGCAACTGTTACCACTAATCAAGTAGAGCTCATATTGCTAGTCTCTTTACCACACTTCATGTAAATGGAAA
This sequence comes from Litsea cubeba, assembly GCA_012931725.1. Taxonomy (NCBI): domain Eukaryota; kingdom Viridiplantae; phylum Streptophyta; class Magnoliopsida; order Laurales; family Lauraceae; genus Litsea; species Litsea cubeba. The sequence continues at coordinate 58,514,592 of CM022953.1, forward strand.
GAGTGAAGCTCTGCAACGGGGCTCGCCTATTTAAAACTTAAGCCACTCAGAACGAATGTCTTTACACAGTGTAACTTTATGTACCCAGAGGTCCTAGACCCATGGTTAATTCATAAGATGAATAAAACTAATTGTAAAGAGGTTAGCCAAAGGTGAGATTTGAAAAGGTTGCAGAACAGGTGCCTTCATGGTTTTTATATATAGATAAATATGAACAATGAAGAAAGAAAAAAAATAAAAAAAGAGGAGAACTGATTTAAGCTTTTAAAGAAAGGCAGTGTGAAAAGATAACATTGGTTGTTATACTAAAGATGGTAGGAAGAGGGTAACATAAAAAATAAAAAATAAATAAAAAAACTTTTTTTGATGTTTTTTTTTCATCGGTAAAATAAAAAAAACTTTCGCCGACGTTTTTTTCGTCGGTAAGAAAAAAAGAAAAATAAATAAAATCAAAAACAGTTTTACCGAAGTTTTTTTTTATCGATAAAATAAATAAAATAAAACTTTCGCCGACGTTTTTTTTAGTCTGTAAAATAAATACAAAAATTGACAAGATCAGAAAATGTATCGCTGCAAAGTGCACAAATCCGCAACCTTTTTCGATTTGTATTTTTATAGAGACAATCTCACCATTTTGAGAGAAGGCTTATTTGAGATCCTCGTCACTGCAATTTGGATCAAGTCCTCCAACAAATATCTACAAGAAGAAATGGGTTAACAACTATAAAAGATATAGCAGACCAACACCGAAGTATGATTAGGACTCACTGTTGTGTTACTCGAATCACCATCACCTTGGGCAGAGGAACCATTCGATGCATAACCACCTAGTAATCAACATTACAAAGACCAGTTATTGAGAGAGATGCCAAAACATGATTACCAAATGTAAAAAAAAAATAGAAAATGAATGTAAAATCTGTATGAATAATTGATATATAAAAAGCAAATTCATAAAAAGCCTGCACTGACTCAGCTTACCTTACTCAACTACTCCAAGGAGAGTAAATGCATAAAAAATCAGCTCATTCTCTTCATGTTGAAGTCAAACAAAGTTGCCCAGGGAGTGAGGGTTCTATCGACGTTTACGTCGGTAAAATAAAAAAATAAATAAATAAAAATTTAAAAATAGTTTTACAAATGTTTTTTCTTCATCGGTAAAATAAATAGAATAAAAATAAAAAACCTTTTACCGACGATTTTTCTTGTCAGTAAAATAAAAAATAAATAAATAAAAATTAAAAAGAGTTTTATCGACGTTTTTTTTCGTAGGTAAATAAATAAAATTAAATTAAAAAACCTTTCACCGACATTTTTTTTCGTCGGTACAATAAAAGAAAAAATAAATAAAAATTAAAAAAACAATTTTACCGACGTTTTATTTTGTCATAAAATAAATAAAATACAAATAAAAAACCTTTTACCAACGTTTTATTTCGTCGGTAAAATAAAATAAAATAAATAAAAATTAAAAAAACAATTTTATCGACGTTTTATTTCGAGGGTACAATAAATAAAATTAAAAATTGAAAAACCTTTTACACACGGTTTTTTCATCGGTAAAAAAAATAAAAAAAAATAAAAATTAAAAACGAGTTTTACCGAGTTTTTTTTTTATCGATAAAATAAATAAAATAAAAATAAAAAAAACTTTCGCCGACGTTTTTTTTTTCGTCGGTAAAGAAAAATAAAATAAATAAAAATTAAAAAAAAACAACTATGTTTATTTTCTTTGGTAAAATAAATAAATTAAAAATTAAAAAAACATTTTACCGACGTTTTTTTCGTCGGTACAATAACAGAAAAATAAATAAAAATTAAAAAATTTTTACCGACATTTTTTTTCGTCAGTAAAACAAATGAAATAAAATAAATACACTTTTACAGATGTTTTTTTTCGTCGGTAAAAATCTTTGTTTTTTAAAAATAAAGTTAATTTGAGTATGAACTTTGCCGACGTTTTTTAGTAAAACGTCGGTAAAATATAGTCTTTTACCGACGTTTTATTAAAAAAAGTCGGTAAAAGTCAAATTTTTACCAACGTTTTTGTATACGTCGGTAAATACTTATCTTTACTGACGAATTTAGAAAAACGTCGCTAAAAGATGTCGTTAAAAGTGCAACTTCTTGTAGTGAATGGTAAAATAGCTTCTTCTTTTTTTACTTTAATTATCATATTTTATCGTAGTTTTGTATGGTAAATAAAAAGTGATTTATTTACAGGTGTGGTAAAGTAAAATAAATATTGATGTCATATTATGGTAAAAGGTGAGGTAAAGTAAGGTAAAATGAAGTACGTGGTAAAGCAAAGTGGGAGAGAGAGTTGTAAAGTAGTTATTTTTTTGTATTGGCTTTACTTTACTATACTTTACCATGGTTTTATGTGATAAAAAGAAAATGACTTATGAATAAAAAAAAATACGGCAGTTGAACTTTACTTTACTACACTACTTTTTTTATGCAGACGTGGTAAATTACATATAGATTAAAATATTTAATAAAAACTATTTTAATAATATAATTTAGTTTAATCATAACACCTTCCAAACAACTCAATCTAAAATCTGTAATATTCTTCAAAAATTGCCAAAAAGTAAAAATATTATAACATTATAATATTATAATATTCTATTCTATACTATTTTATTCTGTAAACAACCAAACGGACCCTTAGAAATAAACCCACATTTGAGAAGATCATATTCCAAATAAGAAGTCTTATGTTGTTGGAACTTGGAAGCTATAACATTGGGAGCTTTTCATTATGATATCTTCCTCTAAAATACATGATAGATGTATAGTCTAATAAGTCTCCTACAAAACATCTACTAATTGTGTGGGGCAAATTTCTTTTGAGCATATCTTTCGTTCCCGTGAACGTTGGCATAATGCCCACTTTTTCAATGCCTTTTCTTGTCTCATGATATTGGTTGTCTACACTAAATCAATGACTCATTTATCTTGTCATCTACTTAAGAAGATTAGTAGTGAGTGTGGGGCTAATGATTTCACTTCATCAAGTACTCTCACCCTTTTATTGGATCACTTCTATTGCAAGGTAAGTGCCCACGGGTCCTCCACTTAATGGTCATGAGGAGCATCATAAAAACCAGTAGGGAAAACTATCGGAAAAGTCCCCTTAGTATGTCATTGGTAGGATGACAATCCACTAGGAGTTTAGAGACGGGAGGGGTCCTTCGGTGTGTTTTAGTCTTTTTTTTTATCATTTAGGACCTTGTCGATATCGGCCACTATACAGGTTGTTATTGATTTGCAGAACTCAAATAAAAAGTGGGGTTTTCTTTGTTTATTTCCAGTAGTGCTCTAGAGTGGTGGATGTGGCTAGGGGAGGCAGGGAGAGGGATGATATGAAGAAATGGAGGGCGGCGATTATGGGGTCATCTTCATTGGAGGAGGAGGGACGATCGCCATGGAGGGAGGGAGGAAGAGGAGGGAGAAGAGGGGAGGGGGGACAGAGCCAAAGTTGTAGGAGGAGAAGAGGAAGAGGGCCTGGGCCTATAGGTGGTGGGGGAGGGAGGGGATGAGGGCCAGGGACCTGCAGATCCAAGGGGAGTGAGAGGAAGCGAGGTTGGATGATCCTTAGGTGAACCTGCAGATTCAACGTTAATGTTGTCATCTTTTTTTTTTTTATTCAGGATTAGAGGTGGCAATCGGGTCGGGTTGTACTAAACGGGTCGGACCCGTTTATTAAACGGGTCCAAGTATAACCCGCATCCAACCCGTTTATTAAACGGGTCAGAAACCCCTAACCCGCACCCACCACGGGTCAACCCGACCCGACCCGCTTAACCCGCTAACCATTGCGGGTTATACGGGTCAGGTCGACCCGCATAACCCACATCGATCTAGTAAATAAATCGACTCAACTATGGTTCCATGCTTGACCAAAACTAACTTTTAAGATCAAATTTGGTCTAATCTCATTTCAACGATCATTTGATGCGCATTACCTTGCTTTCCATTAATAAAAAGCATGGGGTTGAATTGGTTAAGGTCCAATTTTTTTTTTTTAGCCAACGCATTAAAATAATCAAATTCAATTTTAGCTTAAATAAGCGGGTTATGCGGGTTAAGAGGGTCAACCCTAACCCGTCCCGCTTAATGGCGGGTCATGAATGCTTGACCCGTGACCGACCCGCCTATTAAACAGGTCGGGTTAAACGGGTAATACGCGGGTTGGGTAGGGTCGGGTTGGCGGGTCGGGTCATATTTTGCCACGTCTATTTGGGATATTGTCGATATCGACAACTTTTATCTGTTCCAGCAGCATCTTTCTTACAACTTTTAATTCATCCTACTGACGAAACTAGTCGATATCGACAACTTAATGTTATCGCTATCGACAACTTTTATCTGTTCCAGCAGCTGCCTACTTACAACTTTTAATTCATTCCACTGACGAAAGTAGTCGATATCGACAACTTAATGTTATCGCTATCGACAACTTTTATCTGTTCCAGCAGCTGCCTACTTACAACTTTTAATTCATTCCACTGACGAAACTAGTCGATATCGACAACTTAATGTTGTCGCTATCGACAACTTTTATCTGTTCCAGCAGCTGCCTACTTACAACTTTTAATTCATCCCACTGACGAAACTAGTCGATATCGACAACTTTTATCTGTTCCAGCAGCTGCCTACTTATAACTTTTAATTCATCCCACTGACGAAACTAGTCGATATCGACAACTTAATGTTGTCGCTATCGACAACTTTTATCTGTTCCAGCAGCTGCCTACTTACAACTTTTAATTCATCCCACCGATGAAACTAGTCGATATCGACAACTTAATGTTGTCGCTATCGACAACTTTTATCTGTTCCAGCAGCTGCCTGCTTACAACTTTTAATTCATCCCACTGACGAAACTAGTCGATATCGACAACTTAATGTTGTCGCTATCGACAATTTTTATTTGTTCTTGCGAATTCTGAAGGCTGTGGAAATGACAACAACAGCATCAAACAACTTCATGCAATTCATAATAAACAACTCATTTATCAATCCACCCCCAACATAGCAAAAAACCCACCACCCCCCTTCTCTTTCTTTTCCTCTTCGGCAGCAACTGACAACCTGCTTGTCACTCCTTTATCAATCATTCTATATACATGTATTCAACCATTCTATATACATGTTGTGGAACTCTAACACATACATTCAACTATTCTATATACAATCTGTTAACAGTAAAGAAAAAAATACCATCAAACGCAAAGTATATATGATCCAACAAAAGGATTCTATAAAGAAATACAATTCATTCTGTATAATGGCAAAAGGAGGCTAAGTACAAGTCTATCAACTGGACAGACTGATGAAACATAACCGTATCAAAGCCAATGTTACAATTTCCAATAAAAAAGTACAACAAAGAGGTAGTCCCATAAGCAGTATCCACCAAAAAGTGAAGGAAACAAAATAGGGATACCATGAAAATAAGGGAGCATACCTATGAAAATCGAGAGGCCAGCAACCCGGGATACCATTTTCTAGCATGGTTGAAGATATATTTCACCAAACAACTACCAGACTATAACTTTTATCTAATAGCTAATCGACTGGTTTGCATGATCTTATAGTGTGAATCCAACATATTAAACCTAACTTATGGTCATTAGAAATGTCTTAAAAAGCAAACACCATAGAATAACATATGCCACAGTTCAAGTACATGACACATTACATCAAACACCTACAGGGCAACAACATATGCCTCTTTTTAACTACAAGACATATTTCATCAACTACAATGAATCCAGAAATTGGTATAGTTTCAGAAGAGAAAATACAAAAAATATTCTAGACATGTAGTATACAAATCTCACTATACTCAAGAGGGATCACAAAAAAAACCACTATCCATACAGCCAAAGAATCAAACTTACATTTAATTTCTAGTGATTTAATAGACACTTAACATAAGCATGGAAAACAACCATCATTCCCCAAAAGACATCTAATGGAAACATCTAAAAAAAAGCCTAATTTCCCAAACAACTCCAGCAGAATCAAGAATTTCAATAGGCTCTCAACATTCTTCAATCAATAGCCCTTAATCCCCCACGGCACAAAGACGCCAACAGAGTGTTATAGGCGACCACATCTAGAGCGTAACCTCTCTCAAGCATTTTGTCGAACACCCTCAAGGCGTCCTCCCCATTTCCACGATCGCCCCATCCCTTCATCAAAATGTTGTAACGTTTTGCCCCTATCTCGAACTCCGACTTCACCTCCTCAAATAACTCCTCCGCCTACCCAACAAGACCATTTCGACATAGAACTGAAAGCAAATGATTGAGATCGTCGACGCGCGCTTGGAGGCCGAATTCACCCATCTTGGAGGTTGCGAAAATCATTTAGGACTCTGCAGATTTCGTTCACGTCCTCAGCTATTAGATTGGGGGGTTCTGAGGCAATGGTTAAAGAGACATTAAGTTGTGGAGTCTAGGAAGAGAAGTAGATATGGGGGGTTTTGAGAGATTTAAGAGATGTGAGGGTTTAGGTGGTGAAGGAGATGATGGGTTAGTGTCACGACCCTCGAACCCGACTAAATAATAAACCAGATCCGGATAGTGAAATTTATGACTAATTAAAAATTCTGTCTTTTGGGCCCACGTATCGTAAGTCCGCGGTGAGGATATAATATTTCAAGCCTCATGTAGTACAATATATGTAGAGTTCATACAACTCTAGGCAAATGGAACATCAATAGTGAATGATAATTCTCATTAAATTTAAAGTTGCAGGAATAGTAAACAAGAACTAAGAGTTAAGTTAATTTATTACATTGGCCATCCCAATAAACAAGGCCAATAAAAGAAATGAGTCAATGTAGTAAAGGTCAAACGACAGAAATAATAAAAGAAGTAAATAAATCTAATGAGTATCCCCCCGTGTGACTCTCTAGTGCCAGGTAAGATGACGCTACTCTACATCATCGGCACGCCACTCTCGTGCCTCTTCTGCTGGTTGGAGATCCTCTGGGATCTCCTCACCGGCCTGCTCCTCGTAGTAGTAGTACTCACCTGAGGAGTCTGCATACCAAGGAACAGAGTCAACGACATGTTGAGTAATAGATAAGCAAATAATAATAAACATGAGATGCTTTAATATAGAGTAATGACAAGTATAAACTGATTATATGAATATAAGGATTGAAGTTAGGCATAAAGCAAGAATAATAATAATGAGAAACAATAACCGGAATCCTAGCAATCATCTAACAATAACCACTATCCATTCAATGCAATACAAGAACAAGAGGGAGACTCCGAGAATGTCCAAGCCACCTCCCGGGGTACCAGTAACAATTCAAACAAGACTACTGACACCAAAGTTCGGCTCCAGTAGGATCCAAGCTCCCGGTCCCGGGAATAGTAGCACGGTCCAAGCCCGCTCCCAGCTATTCAACGCCATGGACGCCGTCCAACGCCGACTGCCCACCCAGACAACCGAGTAACCGGTTCGTCATTAAAACCCCAAACTGCAGATGGCCATGTTATGCAACAATAATAAAGTGGTTCTGACACGAGGACAACAAGACAAGCAAGTCTGGCTAGTTCTATGTACAAGACAATATCAAAGGGATTATCTCATTCAAGACAATACAAGACAAACAAACCACGTGATAATCCCATTTCATTGCTAGCCAGTCATGTTTATCAATAAATGACACAGGTTCCTAAGTACACTCTAAGTCAGGTCCAAGTCCTAAATTCTATAAGAATTTATGTTTCATAATTAGTTAAGTATTTTATGTCAAGAGAGTGTGCAAGGGATATAAACAACGGATACAAGTCACAAGTCAAGGAAGAATTACAATCCAATCCTAGGCAAGTGGTGTCATCCATGTATTCCACAAGTTCTAACAAAGCACGTGTGGAATTTGGAATGATGATACTCTTAGGAGAATCCCTTTGTGTACAATCATGTTAAGAATCGAACGATTAAGTTCCATACGTATTCGGTTATCATATGTAATACATGAATACCTAGACAACCCATTGAATCCACACCAAGCCACGTGTTTCGATTTCAATCCCATATATGGTCATGTGATAATAGATTAGAGGTTTCCAACATCTAAGTCCCAAACCTAGGTTACAATCTTAGTCCAGAATAAAACAAAGCAAAATGACAATTTTGGTTAACCCCTCGGTTAGCCTTTGGCTAATCTAATGCATCAGTTCGGTTAATCGAACATGGAAATTCGGCTGACCGAACTCAGAAGAGCTAAAAATTAGCTCTCTAGAATTCTGACCGACAATGGGTCTACGGCTGACCGAACTCCTGAGCTCGGTTAACCGAACACTGACCGTGAGCTTAACCAATGTTCACTAGAAGCTAAATAATAGCTCTCTGATTTTGGAACCGAGAACAGTGTCGGCTGACCGAAGCTAAGGTGTCGGCTGACCGACGTAAAGTTACCGGCTGACCGACGCTCCAAAAGGCCAAAATATGGCTCTCTAGTTTTCTGACCGATATGAGGCTCGGCTGACCGACACCCTGATGTCGGTTGACCGACACTGAACCGACAGCTAATCGACAGTATGGAATTCGTACGGGTTCAGGCCGTTTCTAAACTCTTCCTTCTCAATTCGTTTTCCTCCATTCCCAAGCCTTTCCAAAGGCTACAACCTGTATAAAATAAAGCCTCCTGCTCTCCCCTTCATTCCATTCCATCCATTCATTCCATTCCATTCTATCAAATCAAAAACCTCCAAAGCTACTCTTTTAACTATTATTTCAAACCAAATATTTCCAAATCCTAATCTATCAAATAAATCCCAAATCAAAACATAACCACAGCTTGGAATTTGGGTATTCTAACAAGAAACTATTGCAATCAATAGAAAACCATACACACATGTTTGTTTATAAAATGCATATCTACTTGCGTCAACCAAGAAGTAGATAGAAATCGGGTGAAACTCGAGGAGAAGCCTTTTCTACCCCCAAAGTCACAATCTAACCCGAACAAATACAACCTAGAACGCAAAGGAGAAAAAAGAAAGGAAAAAGATCAAGATTGGGCTATGTCTAAACCGAGAGGAAGATGATTGGAAGGATGAAGTTTGGGGAAATCTTACCAAATTGGTACCGAAAGAAAGAAAAGTTCGAGAGAATGAATACTAGCGGTTTGGATCTTCGAGATGATCTCTCTCGGCTAGAGTTTCGAGCTTGAAAAGAGAAGAGGGAGAAGAAAGGGGCTGTGGTTGTTTTCATTGTAGAGAACGAATATGGATTAGGGCTAATCCCTAATTAAGTAGAAGAGAAGGAGGAAAAAGACTAAGTTGCCCCTTTAAGTGGGTCCGGTGAAATCCAAACACATGCACTGATGAGATCCTCCAGTGTCTGAATGGTACGTTCTGACTGTCCATCTGTCTAAGGGTGGTAAGTTGTACTGAATTTCAACTGAGAACCCATTGATGACTGGAAAGTAAACCAAAACTGAGAGACAAACTTAGTGTCTCGATTGGACACTATGGACTTAGACATTCCATGCAACTTGACTATATTGTCCCTGTACATCTTAGTCATCTTACCCATAAACTGTCCTGTCTTGAATGGCAGGAAATGTGCTGATTGAGTCAATCTATCCACAATCACCCAAATAGCATCATTGCCTTTCTTGGTATTCGGCAACCCTGACACGGAATCCATAGTGATATTCTCCTATTTCCACTGTGGAAACCCCAACGGGTGAAGCAAACCAGGAGGCTTCTTGTGCTCTGCCTTAATCTGCTGATAAGTCATACACTTGGAGACTAATTCTGCAATCTCTTTCTTTATTTTCACCCACTAATAGTGATTCTTCAAATTCTGATACATCTTGGTGCTCCCTGGGTGAATAAAATATCTGGTGTGGTGCGCATCTGTCATCAACTCGGACTTGATGTCTTGAACATCAGGCACACACAACCTATCCTTGCAGTAGAGAACTCCATCAATCAATCTGAACTCTGGCTTGTCATCCATATGATCAATGATTCTCTGCAAATCTGGGTCATCCTTATGAACTTCCTTGATTCTGTTTACTATCTCTGGCTCCCAAACTCCCAGAGTAGCAACTAGAACTTTCTCATTAACTGGCCAGACTTCCACATCCATGTCCCTGAACTGCTCCATCCATCTCCATTCAGGCATTATAAAACCACTGAATGCTACCTTCCTACTGAGAGCATCTGTTACCACATTCACTTTTCCAAGATGGTACTTTATCGGAAAATCATAATCCTGTATATACTCCATCCATCTCCTCTGCCTGTTATTCAGATTACCTTGTGTAAACAGGTATTGCAGACTCTTATGATCTTTATGCACCTCAAATCTCTCACCATACAAATAATGCCTCCACAACTTCAATGCAAACACCACTGCTGCTAGTTTCAAATCATGTGTGGTATATTTGTTCTCATGATCCTTCAACTGCCTCGACCCATAGGCTATCACCTTATGATTCTGCATGAGAACAATCCCAAACCAATCCCTGATGCATCTGTAAAAATCACAAATCCTCCACTTCCTGCGGGTAAGGCAAGTATGGATGCTGTCGTCAACCTGGTTTTCAGCTCCTGGAAACTCTTTTCACATCCTTCCGTCCATACAAATGGAATATCCTTCCTCGTCAACTTAGTGAGTGGAGAAGCTATGGTAGAGAATCCTTTCACAAACCTCCTGTAGGAACCTACAAGTCCAAGGAAACTGCGAATCTCCGCTACATTCCTCGAACTACTCCAATTTACAACCGCTGCAATCTTCTTAGGATCCACTGTCAGTCCTTCCTTAGAGATAATGTGACCCAAAAATGCCACTTGCTCCAACCAAAACTCACATTTGCTCAACTTAGCATATAGTTGGTTCTCCCTCAGAAGCTGCAAAGATGTTCTCAACTGATGCTCATGCTCCTCCTTAGTCTTCGAGTACATCAATACATCATCTATGAAGACAACTACAAACTGATCCAAGAAAGGAGAAAATGCCTTAATCATCAATGCCATAAAAACTGCTGGAGCGTTTGTTAACCCGAAAGGCATCACTAGAAATTCGAAATGTCCACATCTCGTCCGGAATGCAGTCTTAGGAACATCCTCCTTTCTGACTTACAACCGATGATAACCGGAACGCAAATCTATCTTCGAAAAGAATTGGGCTCCCTGCAACTGATCGAATAGCTCATCGATCCTCGGTAATGGGTACTTGTTCTTAACAGTTACCTGATTTAGCTGTCTTTAGTCTATGCACATCCTCACAGTTCCGTCCTTTTTCATCACAAATATCACCGGAGCTCCCCACGGTGAAACACTGGGCCTGATAAAACCCTTATCCAACAGATCTCCAATCTGAGTTTTCAACTCCTTCAATTCTGCTGGTGCCATCCTATAAGGGGCCTTCGAAATAGGTGTTGTCCCTGGCTGCAATTCTATCGTGAAATCCAACTCACGAACAGGTGGCAAACCAGGAATCTCATCCGGAAACACATCCGGGAATTCTCGCACCACTGAAATCTCATCAACAGACTTGGACTCCTTGTCTTCCGTAATAAATGCGATAAACCCTTCGCAACTGCTCCTCATCAACCGCTTTACCTTCAATGTAGAAATCATCCGACTGGAGATGGGCTTTTCAGCTCCAATAAACTCAACACTACGGTTTGCACTCTGCACCTTCACGGTCTTGTTAAAACAATCTAACACCGCTCGGTTCGTAGCTAACCAATCCATACCAAGTTTCACATCAAACTCCACCATTGGTAAGATGATCAAACTGACGGTCAGCTTAACTTCTCCAATCTAAATACTACACGTAAGGTAGATAATATTACAAGCTACATGTCTACCTACTGGGGTGGCTACTATCAAATCATATGGTAGTATCTCCTTATCCTCCCCCAAATGCAGTACAAATGTTGTTGCAAACAAACGAGTGTATGGATCCAGGATCAAACAGAACTTTAGCATCAAATCCACAAACTAAAAGTGTACCTTTGATAACATTTCCTGTAAAATATTCAAAGTTAGTTTCTATATGCCCAAGCTAACAAACAATACTAAAAAATAAAACTAAGAGATTAACCTAGTGACTAACGTAATCCTTGCACGCGTCCTATGGTTTTTGCAATGTTTACCCTGAGAAACCATCCACTGCTCTGATACCATCATGTCACGTCCCCCGAACCCGATTAAAAAATAAATCGGATCCGGAGAGTGAGATTTAGGACTCATTAAAAATTTTATCCTTTGGGCCCACGGATCGTAAGCCCGCGGTGAGGATATAATATTTCAAGCCTCATGTAGTATAATATATGTAGAGTTCATACAACTCTAGGCAAATGGAACATCAAAGTGAATGATAATTCTCATTAAATTTAAAGTTGCACGAATAGTAAACAAGAACTAAGAGTTAAGTTAATTTATTACATTGGCCATCCCAATAAACAAGGTTAATAAAAGAAACGAGTCAATGTAGTAAAGGTCCAACGAGAGAAATAATAAAAGAAGTAAATAAATCTAATGAGTATCCCCCCATGTGACTCTCTAGTACCAGTTAAGATGACGTTACTCTACTCATCAGCACGCCACTCTCGTGCCTCCTCTGCTGGTTGGAGATCCTCTGGGATCTCTTCACCGGCCTGCTCCTCGTAGTAGTAATACTCACCTGAGGAGTCTGCACACCAAGGAACAGAGTCAACGACATGTTGAGCAATAGATAAGCAAAGCATAATAAACATGACATGCTTCAATATAGAGTAATGACAAGTATAGAATTGATGGACCGCGCCCCGAATGCTCGAGTTCCTACCGAGGTCGGCGGACGTGGGAGTCCGTTTGGTTCCGACCCTTTCGTAACCAGGGGGCAGGGGGCGTGCATCAACATTTCTTTTTTTGTGGGTGTGCCAGATTTTCTATTTTTTACTTGGAATTGCAAGTGGTGATCCGGAGATCAACCTTCGCAAGTAAAAAGGAAATCAACTTCTTTCAAGTTTTCCATTGCACATATATTTAAGAAAAGAGACATTTTCTTGATTTGCCGTGAAAGGCGATTTTTTGGCATTTATAGCCGATTTTGGCGTTTATAGCCGATTTTTGGCGTTTATAGCCGATTTTGGCGTTTATAGCCGATTTACAATCCTTATCAATAATGAAAGACAAGAGTTGTGATTTTTTGTCTCTTTTGAAAAAATACAAACTATAATGAAAAGCAAGAAAAGGAGGACATAACTTCTCAGGAGATTGTGGGGGACCCGTTTAGATTGACGGTCGCAAGCCATATGTGGGCTTCGTCATCATCCATGCAGATGAGAACAGAGGATGCTATTGATTCGCTTGGCTTGGCTATAACCTCAGGTTTTTAGAAGACAAAGACCAAAAGGAGGTCCTATATCCAATAAAAAGCCGAGTAGACGGGCTGAAAAGCCACATCTAAGCCATTGGAGGCAGGAGGAGAAGGCAAGGACCTTGGGGGGTACCCCCCAAGGGACTTTTGTCACCTTGTTGCGGTGGCCGGTGTAGAACTTCCGCAGAGTTTTCTCTTTTTTTTCCTTTCTCTGGATTTCTGTCTGTGTGTTTGTGCTTTTTTCTCTGATGTTTCTGCTTTTTTCTTCTTCTTGGAGAGCTCTCCTATTTATAGGCTTTTAGGTAGCCATTTAGGAGGGTTTATGAGCCTTGATTGTCATAAAGCTGCATAATGGGAGGAGTTACAAAATTGAATTGTTTATTTTGTAACTCCTTTTTCTTGGCTTCTGATTGGCCGGAGGAGATTGAGGGCATTTAATCGCCTTTAATCGCCATGATGGGAGGAGTTTCATGGGTTAAATGCCATGAATCTCTTGACTTGTAACTCCCGAATGCTTGCTTCTGATTGGGCCGTCCAAAGAAATGGATTAATGACTGTAATAAAGCTAGTCAATTAATCGCATTAAGTGGTCGCCGAGCAGCTGAAGAGTCGCGGGCCGTGCCACGTCTTTTGGGATTCTTTTGTCGATGATCATCGATGGATCTTCATGTAGATCGACATCAGATGATCATGTAATTTCAGGTGTTTGTTGCCAACAGCGGGTCGGTGCCATCTGTCCTGTCGATTTCTCGATCGGTCGGGTAGAAAGCACACTTTTTTTTTGGTTGACCGGGTGGCGATCAATACTGTTTTCGATACTCTTGATGATTGACCCATGTTTTGGACGGATGTCAGAGGACTTGGTGTCTCAAAAGCATGAATTTTGGAAAGTACCAGAGGCTGGGCTCTTCGAATCGCGAAAAAACGGCAAAAATCGGGGTTTCCGGGGCCTTCCCGGCGACCCCGGGTTCCAAGGTCGCCGGCGACCCTGGCCCAGGGTCGCAAGGGTCTGCGACCCTGGGGCGGTTTTCCCCCTTTCGTGTCCCGTTTTGTGTCCGTTTTTGCTATTTTTCGATTCTTTTTTCTTCTGTACTTTTCCTTAACATTTTGACCATTTATTGGCCTAATTTATTTGTAGGAAACCTGATGAGAATCCTTGCATTTTATTTTGCAAAGCTTCCAATTTCCAGAGAAAGCCGAAGACTTTGTCGCGCAGAGCTGCCGATTTTCCGTCAGAAGCTGAAACTGGGTCAAACGATGTCGGAATGACCTGAAATTTGGTGTGGTGTGAAGCCTCCTGAGCAATAAATAAGACCAACCATAGGCTTTTGTTTGAGTTTTGAAGCCGTTTGGGGTCCTATCACCTGTAGACTTGCTTTTTGTCGCGATGAAGATATCGCGGTTTGATGTGCGGTCAATCGATGTCCGATTGACTTGAAATTTGACAGGGAACCTATTGGAGTCATTTTAAGATGATCCATAGGCTCTGTCTTGGAAACCATGGTCCCGGAGAGCTTTGCCGCCGAGAGGCCTGATTTGGCTTCCGAGCGTCAAACTATGGTCAGATGTTGTGGAAATGACCTGAAATTTGACGTGTAGCCCTTTATAAGCATTTTGAAGCCGTCCATGTGCTCTATCTGATGAGTAATGGCCTCGGTGGTTCTCGCCGCCGAGATGCTTGATTTAGCTGTTCGAGGGTTGATGTAGGGTCAAACGTTGTCGGTTTGACTCGGAACTTGACGTGGAGCCTTTTGAAAGTATTTTGAGACTATCCATCGGCCCTGATCGAAGATTTGGTGTCTCCGATGCTTTTGTCGTCGAGAGCTCCTTTTCGGCTGTCTGAGAAGCGAAGTTAGGCCAAATGATTTTGAAATGGCCCGAAACTTCTTGTGTACTCCTCTTTTGGCTGTCTGGAAGAATCTTGCAGTTTTTGTCTGATTCTGACAAGATTTGATTTTTGGAAGCAGCATTGCCTATTTATGGCAGGTTGCGACTTCATGTAGCTCTTTGGATCTTAAAGAGGCAAAGTGACATTTTTGGTGTCAACAAATTCCCCCTCGAGGTACAGCGACGAGTTGCTTAACTTTTGTAGTCGATGTGCCTCGAAGAGATTTTCGAAAGAGAACCTGTGACTTGACCAAGAGTCTTTGAGCAGTCTTTCTTTTTGGTATTTGTAGCCTTTTGAGTTTCCAGGGGAATTTTATGGTAGTGAAAGGGATCACATACCATCTCGAGGCAAAGTTTTGAAGATGACATCAGGGATGTGGATTTGGGTTTTGACCTTGTGACCTAACAGGCTATATGTGGCAGGTTAGGGGGTCGGGTTTGGTTTTGATCGTGTGACCCAACAAGCTGTGTGTGGAATGTTGGGGGATCAATTTTGGTTTTGATCTTGTGACCTAACAGGTTGTATGTGGCAAGTTAGGGGATCAGGTTTTGGTTTTTGGTTTTGGTCTTGTGACCTAACAGGCTGTATGTGGCAAGTTAGGGGACCAGGATTTTTTGTGGAATGTCAATTTCAAGATTTTGGCTCAATTTGGTAGATGAGGCTGGATGGTTAGATTTTTGGAAGCTCATGGGGCTTGGAATTTTCTTTTGTATGGTCCAATCAACTCAAAAGAGGCATGGAACCATTTTTGTATGCTCTTGGTAAGAGGGATTTCTCTTTGACTAAAAGCCCAAAAAATTTTTTTTTTTTTTTTTGTGCCTAGGTGGTCAAACCTGGCTCATATGGGCTAACCCATGGGACCTTAAGCTTTTGAAATGGCTTAGATCTCATATGGTGTCATTTTTGTAAAGAATATCCAAAAATATCTCATTTGGATAGAGAATATCTAAGAATATCTTTACTTGGAGAGAATCTCTCATGATCCCTTTATTTTGGGATAGGATATCTCAAGATATCTTTCTTTTGGGAAAGAATCCGTCATAGATTTATTTTTGGGAGAAAATCCTTCAAGATATCTTTCTTTTGGGAAAGAATCTTTCTAATCTCTTTCTTTTGGTAAGGTTACTAATTAGTAACACTTACCTCTTTCTTCTTTCCTTCTTTGGTTTGCTCTCCTCTATAAAAGCAAGGAGAAGGTTGGATCTCTTGCTCTTATTACTTTCTTTTGCAATAATCTCAAGAGGGCTTCAAGACCAAGAGCTTTTCTTCTTCAAGATCTTCAAGACTTTTCTTCTTCTTCTCCATCAATGGCTTCAAGTAAGTTCCCTTTTTCAAGAAAACTCCATTGTAGGAAAAAATAAAAAGTTCTTTCTTTTCTTTTTTTTTTTTGTTTCTTTTTTTCTTTTCTTCTTTTTTTTTCACGTGTTTTCCCCTTTTTTTTTCACATGTTTTTTTTTCTTCTTTATTTTTTTTTTCTCATGTTTTTGTTGTTTTTTTTTTTTGTTTGTGGGCCGTACGGACAGATCCGTACGGATCTGGCCATACGGCCACGTGGCCTGTGGGCCAGCCCTTTTTTTTTCTTTTTTTTCTTCTTCTTTTTTTTTCTTTCCCTCCCTTTTTTTTTTGAGAGAGTTTCTTTTCTTTCTTTTTTTTTGTTTTCTTTCCCCTCTCTTTTTTTTAGAGAAAGTTTCTTTTCTTTTTTTTTTTTGCTCATCATGATAATGCATTTTTTTTTCGCAAACCAAGATGTTCATGCATGCATTCAATTTGTAAATTAAATTTGTAGCATGATGTGATAGCATACCTGAAAGTTTTCGCAAGTTTGGGAATTTGGAGCTCGCAGTGATGTTGAGCCCTTCCTGATTTTGCGGAGACTTTGAGGTTTCGAAAGTTTGGAGTTTCGGAGCTCGCAGCGATGTTGAGCCCATCTTCAAGCTTTCTATTTCTTTCGGGATAGTTCCTTTTCTTCGAAATTGCCCCGTCATCATGTCAAAATTTCGCCAGATTTTTTTAAGCGAGATTCTGTCATTTTGATGTTTGATCTTTTTCTTTTCCATCCTTTTCAGGTGGTTCCTCCAGAGCGAACAAGGGTAAAGAGCCTGCTACAAGCGTACCTCGTCGATCTTCTAGATCTTCTAATCCGGCCGTTCAGCAGGGAGTCCGGGAAGGTCCAGCATGTTGAGAGAAATCTGGAAGAGTGCGACTCCCTCAACAGAGATGAGATGAGGCAGCGACTGATTGCTCTCAAGGGAGAGGAATTCTATAAGATCATGGTAAGCAGTCGTCCATGGGTGATGGAAGATCAGAGCGTTTTGCCCAAGCCTACCTTCTTCTTTGGTGATGCAGTCCCTGATGACATGACATACCAGAGGAGATGTTTTCAGTTTTCCTTCACAGCAGATGGTGAGAAGAAGACTGTTGCTACCCCGGTCGACGTTTGATCGCACCGTCTTGATTCTGAGCCTTGCCCCCACGTGCCCTAAAAGGGAAGATCCTCCAAGCTGGGTGAGAAGGACAAATGTAATCAAGACCGGGGTTTTTGTTGGCGGTTCTCCTGGATATACGGAGAGGTCGCCTGTTGACATGGACCTGTTGATGCCATCCAGCGGCTACCAGGGCTCTGATTATCCGTCGGTCGATTTGAGACCGGTGGGCCTTGGTATTTTCAGTGGTGATGGTAGCAATTGGATCAAGCCTTTTCGACTTCGAGGTCGTTTCAATGCTGACTCCGAGTGGAAGTCGTGGACTGATCGCGTCCTGCTGATTGGTGGCACCGTTTTGAAGGAAGCCGGGATTTTTGATGCGGTCCGCGCCTTTAGGGAGACCGTGATCTTTTCCGACGAGGCCTTCATGGCTATGCTAGAGTCATTCCTCCCACAAACCAATACCTTCGTTGTGACGAATGGCGAGATTGGTTTTTCTTTGAAGGAGCTGAGCGCCATTACTGGATTGCCCATCCTCGGCAAACTCTATGAGGAGTTTATGCCGATTGACAGCGTCCTCGAGGGGCAGTCTGAGGAGTTCAGGCTTCTATACTTTCAGCTCGTCGCCTTCTATGATTTTTTGAAGGAGAAGGGGGGTTTGAAAGTTAGATCCAGCAGTTGGAAGAGTTTTAGCTCTTCATTCCCCAACTTTTTTGATAGCAGGGAGTCTTCTGATAGTGTGACCCAAGAAGCCGGAGCTCAGGATCCAAGTTCAAAGAAGATCTTGGCCATGCAAGAAGAGTTGAGAGATTTCTGTGCAAGTACAAACGCCATATGTCCTGACATTGCACTGCGGAGAGATCTCGCTGTTTACCTCACTTATTGGCTTGGTGAGGCTGTTTTTGCTGGAGGAGATGGAACGCACATCAGGCCGCATTGTATTTTTCCGGCTTGTCAGATGGCGTTTGGAGAGCAGCCTGCTTTGGTGCCAGCTCTTTACTCCTACTTGTGTACCGAACTGCAGGCTACTGCTTTTTTGGTTCGGCTTGGGCTTCCCATGAATAGGGTATTTTCAGCCCATATCTTTTATTCGTGGTATGTATACCACTGTCCTGGCTTCCATCGGCTGGGTGCTGCACAGGATGATGATCCTCTGATGATTCGACTGGCTAAGGGCAAAGCCGTTTCCGAATCACTTTTGTTTGCCCGCATGAGGATCCGACGGTTCAGGGACGTCGAGATGGGGCAATCTTCAGTGAAGCTTTCTCCGGAGTTGCGGAAGAAGGCTTTTGATTTTGGTGCCTCCCGAGACTCTACCAGGGCGGGGTCGGGAAGGCATTATTCCTTGACAAATGCAGAGAGAGTGGCTTTTCAGCATACGTGTCGGCACGATGGTGTACCGCAGACATCTTTTCGTCGACATCCAGCCGTATGTACCTTCTCGCTTTGCTTTGCAGCTGGGCTTTTCTCAATGCGTTGTTGGAGCGCCTTCAAGCATGGCGAAGCGCTTTGGAGGCTTACAGGACGGTAGAAATGCATGGGCTTTCTATAGTGCTGAAGACACTACAGCCATGATTTCTTATCCTGTGTTGCTGACTTCCCGGACTGCCGGCTTTGCGAAGTGGTTCGCGGAGAGCTTTTCGGCATATCGGGGGCTTTCCAAGAAGGAGCTTGATGTGAAGCTGGCATCTGGAAAGGGCCTTGGAAAGTCGGATGGCA
This sequence comes from Litsea cubeba, assembly GCA_012931725.1. Classification (NCBI taxonomy): domain Eukaryota; kingdom Viridiplantae; phylum Streptophyta; class Magnoliopsida; order Laurales; family Lauraceae; genus Litsea; species Litsea cubeba. The sequence goes on from CM022953.1 coordinate 58,533,984, forward strand.
TCCGGTGAGAGGAAGTTTGGGCCTTCCTTTCTGGAGAGAAGCACAAGATAGGCTTTCTCGGTGACCAGGGCGTCATTGGTTATGAAGCTGTTCGAGAAATACCTGACGAGGCTTTGGAGCAGCTAGAACAGGAGGAAGCCGAACTTGGTGCTTGGATGCAAGCAGCACAGAGGCAAGCTTCCGTGGAGTCTACTGGCAAGAGCAGACCATCCAGTGAGGAGTCAAGTGGGAAACCTGACTCTGACAGCGGGGTAGGTTCTTCTAAGAAGCGAACCCGCCGGAGTAAGAGGGGGAGGAGTCATCATCGCAGCAAGGGGCAGCATGAGGACTCTCCTGACTTGGAAGTTCCTCTTACTATCGATGAGGATGTGCCAGTGGATGCTGACGAGCCTCCAGAGAAGAGAAGCCGAGAAGAAGAGACCGTTGGTGAAGGTATGATTCTTCCTTTTTCTCTTTCCATTTCTTTTCATGGGATTTTTTCCATGTTATGATTTGCTTCTTGTTTCTGCTTTTCTTTTTCTTTTTTTTTTTTTAGCAGAGGAAGACTTGGTGATGCCTGAGGTCCCAACCGATGAGGTGGTGATGGATCCTGTTGAGGCACTTGAAGAAGAACCGAGGGACTCTGGAGTAAATCCAGAATCTCCAATTGGTACGACTTCTTTTGCTCTCTTTTTTTTTTTTTTTTTTTTGAGTTTGTGACTCGGTTTGCTAACACACATTTTTTTTTGTCAGCTGACTTGCCACAGGGTTCTGATGACTTTGAACCATCGATGGACGCAAATGTTGATGATGCTTTCGATGAGTTCATGGAGGAAGAGAGTGTTCCGCCAGTCGTCGAAGAAGGTATTTTGTAGTTATAACTCTGATAATGATTTTCAAACAGGGTCATATTCATACCTTTTTGTATTTCCTTTGTAGGTTTTGAAGTGGCAGAGGAGGATCCGTCGCTTCCAGAGCAAGGGATGCCAGAGGTTAATCCAGAGGTAGAGACTCCTGGAACCAGTTCTGACAATGTTGAGGAGATTCCTCGCGCTGAGATTCCTTCCCGAGCAGGAGCAGCTTCAACTGGAAAGAGTTCTTTTGTTACTCTTTCAACAGATGATGACATGAGCAGCCGACCAACGGAGTTGGGCGAATCTTCAGCTGGGACATCTCTTCTTTTTGCGAAGAAGGTGGTGGTGCGAGTTCTGAGCTCTTGGATTGAGACTCTCTTTTCTGGGCACTTGGAAACCGGATTTAGCATGATCCAGCATGTGCGTGAGATTCTCGGTGATGCTGAAGAAGCTGGTTTGGATGTCACATATGCCAGGGCGATCGTTAATAGGATCATTGAGCTGGGTGACAAGTGGTTTGAGACCATGGGTTTTCCTGACGATCAGTTCTTCAAGGAGATGTTCTCGGACCCTGGGGATAAGGCTCAATCTGACCTGGATGAGGCTACAGAAAGCAAGAAGCAGGCAGTCTGAGAGAGGAACTTAGAAGAAATAACCGTCATTAGGCTGACACATGACCTTAACATCCTTGATAGGGAGGTCGATGAGGCCAGGAAACGTCTTGAGCATCTGCAGGCACAAGTCGCTACCAAGTGGACTGAAATAACAGAGGCTCGTGAAAGGGAGACTGCTCTGATTCACCGAGTTGCGGATGCCATTCGAGTTCTCAAAAGGAAGTCTGATGAGGACAAACAATGGAAAACCGCTCGAAGGAAGCTTCCTAGTGCAGAAGAAGGGTTACAGCCCACCCCAGCATCTCATGGCAGGTTCCTGAAGAAGCGTGCCTTGGAATCCTTGACGGATGAAGCCAAAAGCTTGCTTAAGGAGCTGAACTCTTGGCTGGAGACCGTTTTTGATTGAGCTCCTGTATACAGAAACCATCCTTCTTTCTTTTTTTTTTTGTACCACTTGTATTTTTTTGGTATATTTTTTTTTGTAGTGCTTGTGAACACTTTCTTTTTTTGGTACCACATGTATTTTTTTTTTGGCACTCCCCCTTTTTTTTTGTGTAGTGCTTGTGAACACTTTCTTTTTTTTGTTATCCCTACGCTCACTTTTTTTTTGTTATCCCTACGCTCACTTGAATCTTTTTGTGATAAAAGTAATTGCTAAATGTGATGCTCTTTTTTTTGTTATCCCTACGCTCACTTGAATCTTTTGTGATATAAGTAATTGCTAAATGGGATTTGATCAAAAGGTTGTCATTTTGTGAAAATCTTTTGTCAAGTAATTGTTTTGGCATGAAAGCCAGGTTTTTGTTCGTGGCATGGAAGCCAATTTTGGCATGAGAGCCAGCTTTTCTTGTGGCATTGATAGCCGAGTTTTTTTTTTTTTTTTTTTTTTGTGGCATCTATAGCCAGTTTTGGTGGCATTGATAGCCGGTTTGTGGCATTGATAGCCGGTTTTTGGTGGCATTGATAGCCTGTTTTGTTTTGGTGGCATTGATAGCCGTTTTTTTCTTTTTGAAATCCAAGTTTTTTTGTTTGTGGCATTGATAGCCGGTTTTGTTTTGGTGGCATTGATAGCCGGTTTGTGGCATTTATAGCCTGTTTTGATGGCATTTATAGCCGGTTTGTGGCATTTATAGCCTGTTTTGATGGCATTTATAGCCGGTTTGGTTTTCAAAAAATGCAAGTATCGACTAAAAGTCGCCTCCCTGCTGAATGTTCTTGCAAGTATCGATGGAATGTCGCATCCTTGCTCATTCGGTTGCGAGTATCGATGGAATGTCGCATCCTCGCGGATTTGGGTGCAAGTATCGATGGAATGTCGCATCCTTGCTTTTTCAAAAATTTTGGTTTTGCGGGTACTGACTTGATGTCGTTTCCCCATGATTTTTGAAATTTGTGGTTTTCTCGAACCTTTGAGTTATGGATATCAACTGAAATGTTGCGTCTCCATGGTTTTTTTTTTTTTTTTTTAGGTTTTTTCCGAACCTTTGAAATTTGGGTTGTGGATATCAACTGAAATGTTGCGTTTCCACGGTTTTGGATTTTGCAAGTATCGACGAAATGTCGCTTCCCTGCGATTTTGGAAGTGTCGAACGTGGTTCGCTTGCTTCCGATTTGTGCGAGTATCGACTAAGCGTCGCTTCCTCGTGGTTTTTGAAAAACCATTTTTTTTTGTTTAAAGACACGAGGGTCATAAATTTTGACCTAAAACCATTTTGGCGGTAAAAGGCAGGGTGGACTAGGGTGGAAATCCCTGAATCCGGATTTTGTTTCAAACCATGAATTTTGGGTTCAAGGGTTGAAAATTTTGGTCAAGTTAGGGAAAGGTTCCTAAACTTGGATTTTTTTTTTTTGAACAATGAAACGATAAAAGTAAGCATTGTTTTAGATTCCTAGAAATTTCAACATTTGATATGAAAATTCTAAAATAGATGGTGGGTTTAGCGAGCGTGTACCTGGAGACCGGTTTTGGCCGTACAGGCATTGCTCTTACCCAGTTGGGTAAGTCTTCAAGGGTAGTACCGCTTTAAGAACTTGCCGTTGATGGGCAGCATACATCTGTCACCTTCCATGTTTAGGAGTGCGTATGCGCCGTTGGAGAAAACCTTGTCGATGACGTAGGGTCCCTCCCATTTCGGCTCAAATTTTCCTTTGGACTTGTGAGCGAAGACCATTGGTCTTTTTACCGCAAGAACCAAGTCATTCTTTTTGTAGGCGCGTTGCCTGACCTTTTTATCGAAATATCCTGCCATACGTGCTTGGTAAAGTTCAATGCTTTGTTGAGCTTCGAGCCGTCTCTCATCGAGATTGTCCAGCTCATGGAGTCGCAATTTGACATTGCTTTCTTGAGTCATGTCGTTTTGTAAGGATACCCTCAAGGAAGGAATTTGTACTTCCAAGGGCACGACAGCTTCGCATCCATAGACCAAGGAGAATGGTGTGCTATGGGTTGGTCCTCGAACGGTGGTTCGATAGGCCCACAAGGCTTCGGACATTTTGTCGCTCCAGTCTCTTTTGTGACTAGAGACCATTTTTTTGAGGATTTTGCAGAGTGTCTTGTTGAAAGCTTCTGCTAACCCGTTTGCTGCCGGATTGTATGGAGTCGAAGGACAGCTTTGGATTTTGTATTCGTCGCAGAACCTGTAGAATCGATGATCCCGGAACTGGGGTCCGTTATCATGGACGAATCTTTTGGGTATGCCGAAACGACAAATGATGTTGGTGCGCAGGAACTGAAGGACTGATGAGGTCTTCATTTCGTTAAACGCAAATGCTTCTGACCACTTGGAGAAGTAATCCGTAGCGGCGAAGATGAAGCGATGACCTTTGCTTGAAGGGGGAGAAATAGGACCTATGATGTCCATACCCCAGGCTTCGAAAGGCCATGAGATCGCTGTAGGATGCAGCTATTCTGGAGGCATGTGAATGTAATCTCCATGAACTTGGCATTGTTGGCAGCGCTTAGCAAATTGCATTGCGTCAGCTACCATGGTAGGCCAGTAATATCCTAACCTTTTTATCTGATCATAGAGCTTAGGTCCAGCCTGATGAGCTCCACAAAGACCAGCATGAACTTCTTTGAGTGTTTCTTCAGCCTCTTGTTGTGACAAGCAGCGTAGAAGTACTCCGTTGAAGGATTTCCTGTAAATGATTTTTGAAGGAATATCCAAATGGAAGCTTGGGGTTCGCCTTTGGATGCTTACCCGTTCTTTTGGATCTTCAGGTAGGATTCCGAACATAATGTAATCAATGAACGGATCCCTCCAGTCGCCAATTGAAGTTTGAAGGATTGAAATCCGACTTCCGACCACTTGGTGGCATTCAGCAACTGCTTGGTGTGTGTTAAGAGGAGGAAGGATTCTTCTTTCGTACACTGTGATTTGCATGTTTTCCCCTTCCTGGATTGCCATGGATGCGGCAAGTCCGGCTAGGGCATCCGCACGTATGTTTTCACCTCTACGAATGTGGGTGATGTGACAGATGTCAAACTTTTGCAGAAGTGATTTGTGCCTTGTTGTAGTAGGGCAACAAATCTGGCTTCCTGACTTCAAATTTCTGATTCATCTGGTTGACGATCAGTTGAGAGTCTCCAAAGACTTCCAGCATGGTGATACCGGATTCGATGGCGAGTTCCAATCCTAAGATCAGAGCTTGATATTCAGCTGCATTGTTTGTGCATGGTTCTAGTAGCGAGAAAGCGTGTGGAATCATGTATTTGTCGGGGCTAACAAAGAGGATGCCAACTCCCGAGATCAGCTGTCTTTTTTCATTTGTCCTGGTTGCACCGTCTAAGTACATGTCCCAGGAGGCACTTTGTGAGAAAGTCTCCACATTGTAGACTGGTTCGTCTGGGAGATCATCTCTGAGCGGAGAATCTTTAGGCAATGGATGCTCTGCGAGGAAGTCCGCTAGAGCTTGCCCTTTGATTGCTTTTTGTGGTACATACCTAATATCAAATTGTGACAGAAGGATGGACCATTTTGCCAGTCGAGCATTGAGAGAACCTGCCTTTGTGACAAGGACCTTCAAGAGGTTGACCCTCGAAACCAGGTAGACTGTGTTGGAAAGCAAGTAGTGACGCAGCTTTTGTACGGCGAACATCACTGCAAGACATTCTTTTTCGACTGGAGAGTAGCGATGCTCTGCACCTACTAGCATGCGGCTGAGGTAATATAGAGCAGCTTCTTTTCTTTGATCATTTTCTTGCGCAAGCAGAGCTCCCAGAGAGTGATCAAGGGCTCTTGTGTACAAGATGAATGGTTTTCCAGTGGTAGGAGCAGCTAACACTGGAGGTTTTGTCAGGTATGACTTGATGTCTTGGAAAGCAGCTTCACAGTCAGCATCCCAGACAAAGTTTACACCTTTTTTCATCAACCGGGAGAATGGACGGCATTTCCCCGAAAGATTGGAGATGAACCGTCTGATGTAGGCCAATCTCCCTTGAAGCCCTTTGAGTTCTCTCAAGGTTCTTGGAGAGGGCATTTCTAGAATGGCTTTGACTTTTATGGGGTCAAGCTCTATTCCAGCTTTCCGAACTAAGAATCCGAGGAACTTACCCGACGAGACGCCGAAGAAGCATTTCAATGGATTCATTCGTAGTTTGTGTTTGCGAAGCCGGAGGAAGACTTCTCGAAGGTTTTCGAGATGATCTTCTTTTCTTTTGCTTTTGACGGCGAGGTCATCAACGTAACATTCAACCGTCTTGTGCTGCATATCTTGGAATATTTTCATCATAGCCCTCTGATATGTGGCACCGGCATTCTTCAGACCAAATGGCATGACAGTGTAACAATACACGCCAAATGGGGTTCGAAAGGATGTATGTTTTTCATCCTCAGGATGCATCTTTATCTGATTGTAGCCAGAGAAACCATCCATGAATGTCATTCGCTCGAATCCATAGGTATTATCAATCATTACCTCTGGTATGGGGAGCGGAAATTCATCTTTTGGGCATGCGCCATTCAGGTCTCTATAATCAATACAGACCCTGATCTGCCCATTTTTCTTTGTCACGGGGACAATGTTGGCCAACCATTCAGGATGTTGTTCCTCACGGATGAAGCCGACGCTTTTGAGTTTTTGAACTTCTTGTTCAATTTTATCCATCACATCTGGACGGAATCTTCTTTGGCCTTGCTTGACAGGCTTGATGTCTTCTTGAAGATTGAGTTTGTGAACTGTTATTTTGGGGTCTAAGCCTGGCATTTCAGCGTAAGACCATGCAAAGCAATCAACGAACTCACGAAGAAAGGCGATATACTCGGGTAACTCATCATCCTTTATATTCCTGCTTATGAATACAGGACGTGGGTTATCTGGTGTTCCCAAGTCTATCTTTTGAACAGGATCTTCTGTTGGAAGGTTCGAAGGTGGTTCCTCCACAATATTTTCGGAGGCTTCCAGCTCAACGAAACCTTCTGGGGTTTCAAGGGCATTTCCAGACCAAGGTTTTGTTCCTTTCCACGGGTCTTCTTGATCGGTAATTTTCCCAAGGCTTGCTATGAGATGATCCCAATCGCCTGTTGAAACCGAGTCGAAGTAGGCTACTTCTTTTGGAGATGAGGGTTCTTCTGGGTCAAAAGTCCACACGTCTGTGCCATCGGACAACTCCTCTTCATTTTCGGAGAAATCGTGCCAATTGGATGAGCTTCCTGGATCTTTGTCAGGTGACTCATCAAAGAGATATCCAGGGAGATCGATGTCTTCATGGACTTGAGATGTTGAGGCTTGGTCAGTATATTGACTTTTAAGCCTTTGTGTGAACTCTCTCAAGGGAGTGTCAGGATCATATCCTAACCCGTGTGAAGACTTTTCTATATAGCCGTAGAGTCTCCAATCTTCCAGCTGGCTTTTGGTCAAGACGAGCCCCAATGGCGTGAGAATACCGCGTCCTTCTCCCAAACCGACTGGGTTTTGAGCGTCATAGCCCATTTTCTTCATAATAGCTTGTGCCACAGAACTGTATAAGGATAGTTGAGGCGTACCTTTATTTTGGAAAGGTTCAAGCATGGAGTTTGATGAAGAAGCATCCGATCTATGGAAGAAGATCGGCTTTTCCTTTGCTGAAGTTGCTGGAACAACGAAGGAAGCTGACGTAGGATCTTCTATGTCAGAAGTTGTCTCCATTGGAGTAAGATCAGGCTGAACTTGCTGAGTGTCAGCTTGGCTTGACGATGTGTCGTCTTCTGGCTCTGAATCCGAGTCCGTGTCTTGCATGATAGACACGAAAGAGACAACAAATTTGCCCCCAGGCTTTTGTTTTGCCTTCTTCACTTTAGTTGTGATTACCAAAGGCTTTGAAGATTTGAGGGAGATGATGAAGGGAGTTTGCATGCTCTCTTCAGATTTACCGGATGGTTTGTTTTCTTCCGGTGATTGTTGAGGAGCTTTGCCTTTATCTTTCTGGAGATTTTCGGCAAAGGATGCTGTATGCTTCTCCTCTTCTTCTTTTTCACCTTCATACATCTATGAGTCTGCGAAGTGGACTTCTTTACCTTTGAAGGGTTTTCTGTCTACAAAGACTCGATGTATCATGCCGTCGTCGCCAATAAACTTGATGCATTGATGCAGAGTTGAAGGGACAACACCATTCTCATGGATCCAAGGGCGTCCGAGAAGGATGTTGTAGCATGAAGGGGTCTTTATTGCATACACTATGACCTCAGAGATAAGATCACCGATCTGCAACTTGAACCTGATTTTGCCTATAGGCCTTTGAGTACTCCCATCGTATCCAAAGATAGATACAGATGTGTGGCTCAGTTTGCTGGGTGGGATGCCCAACTCTTCAAGAGCCGATGTGGAGATGAGGTTGAGTGCAGAACCTGGGTCGATCTGAACTCTATGCATAGGCATTTCCTTGATATACCCTGTGAAGTACAGGGGTCGGTTATGCCTGGTTTCGCCAAGTAGGAGGTCATCCTTTGTGAAGGCGATGGTTGCACTGGCTGCTTTTTTAACCGAGAGGCATTCAATGCATGATCCCTCAGTTTTCTTCTTTTCTCCCTTTGAAGAGGCTTCTGAGTTTTTGACCCGGTAATCCATTTCAATTTGGAGGACTTGCGGGGCATGTTTGTCGACATCCTCATTCAGCTTTTGTAATTCCGAAATGAGATTATCACGAGTGTGCGGAGACATTCGCAACAAATCTAGGATGTGCAGACGTGCAGGTATGTGCTTGAAGTGTTCAATCAAGTCATACTTGAAAGCCTCCTTAGGGCCTGCATGTTCATCATTGTTGCCACTAGGGGCGCTTACAACATCTTTTCCTGAAGGATTTACATATGTAAAGGAAGATTGGTTGTAATTTTTGTGGTAGTCCCGGCCAGAGCGGGTGCCTCTACCAACTTCGAGAGCTTCTTGAGAAAGGTCTTCGTTTGGAAGATTGTCTTCAGGATCAAGAGGCTGTCGTTTTTCATTTGCTGAGGATGTATCAGCAGCAGAGTTACCATCCTCAGTGATTGTGTTGCATGGAGCATTTTCCGGGAACAAGTCCTGAACAGCATCCAGCAATCTTTCTTCTTCGTTGACTAATTCATCGTCCCAAGCATCAATGGCTGGGAATTCTTCAGTCAGGAAGGGTGTGAACTTTGAAGTCACAGTCTCAGGAGAAGAAACCTGAGAGGGTGTCATCTCAGTGAAAGTCACGTGAGACGAGGTGGCTCCAGAAGATATATTGCTAGGCGTCGCCGGAGTGTAAGTGCTCTCATCAGACGATGCTTCGGAAGAGCTATAATCCCGAATTATCACATTACAGGAAGCTCTGACGGGAGACGTTGCCTGATCGGAGTCAGACTCATCCTCGGATGTGAGAGGATTGTCTATCCAGCAATTTTCTCCATTTTCAGGAGTTAAGGGAGGATGTACCTGGTGGTCTTCAGGGACTTCAGGCTCTGGATTGCGAGGAGGCTCGTTGACGCGTTCTTGCTCTTGTTTTAGAGCGAGTCGCTGCAAGATCCTTGCATATTCTTCAAGATCAGGCATGGGAGCCGGATCTTCTTTTTCATCATCTCTTTGTGGCTCAACATTGTTGATTTCCACTGGAGTAATGAGAGGTGCTGGGTCAGCAGCATTTTCTTGTACAGCCTCTTGGTCTTCTTCATCATCAGACCAGGATCCTTGTGGCTGTAGGGGGTTTATACCAGATTACTGGCATAAGATGAGACTCGGGAACCCATTCTTCATCGGAGAGATATTCTCCTGTTTCAAGGGATTCCTCCCACTCATCTGTGTAGTTGGATTCGAATCCATCATCGGTGTCGCTGGATTCGTATCCATCAATGGAGAATCCAACTACCGAATTGCAAGAGTATGATGCCTCCTGCATGGCTTCTTTAAATTGAGGTGGCATGAAATCACTGAGAGTGAATTTCCTTACCCCTTTTGAAGTCTCTGGAAGGGATGTTTTTGTTACCTCCAGTGAAGCGGTAGAGGAAGCCTCTGCCTTTTCTTTGACCTCTAGTTTTGGCTGGGTCTTCTCTTGCCGTTTGAGCTTGAGGAGATGTTTCCTAGCCTGCCTTCGCTGTTGAGCTGTAGGCTTTGTTTTCACGACCTCCCAATTTTCATCTTCCAGGAGATCGGGATGTACCCATATCGGTTGTCCGTCTGGTGTCGGGTAAGGAACCAGTTCCTCGGACGCTTCGATTGAGTTTATCACCTTGAAGGAAGTAGTGATCTTCTTCTTCGGTGATCTTGATGTTTGTCCACATGTCACCATGTTGACGGAGGCAGACCCATAGTTTTTGTCAAAGGTGATGACTCCGTTTTTCCACATCTCATTTATTTTCTCTCTCACAACGAAGCATTGATTGAGAGGATGCGAGATCATCTGGTGGTATGGACAGTACCGAGGATCGTTGGTTTTACCAACATCACCCGGTCTTTTTGGTTCAGGCAAGGTGAGCTTGCCGTTTGCCACAAGAGCCCCGAAGATTTCATCAACATCTTCATCAAACGGGTATTTCTTCTCTACTCGTTCTTTGAAGGCATCAGAGAGTTCGGGTTTCTTACCAACAGCTTTGTTTTCAGCTTTCTTAGGTGGTTGAGGAGCTGACTTGGTCTGCACATTGAGGACCTCTTTCTTCTTTGGTTTTGAGGTCGTAATGGCGGTTGGCTCTTTTCTTGATGATTTCTGACTGTTGAGGTCTTTAATCACCGTTTCAGCTTCCATGGAAGCTTCTAGGAGTTCTCCCAGGTTTTTTGATTTGTTGCCGATGATGATGGAGCGGATTCTGGCTCTCATGTTGTTTCGGCAGATGTCGACTAGCGACGCTTGTGGCAATACATCAGAGCATTTGTATGCCATTGCTTTCCACTTGTGAATGAAGTCATATGTTGATTCATTCTCCCCCTGCTTTAGGCTGCACAGCTGAGCCATAGTAGCGGGATGATCTTCACCTTTGAAGTGAGTCAGGAAGCGTGTCTCTAGCATGGCCCAGTTTTGGATTGAGTCCTCCGGCAGAGTGGAGTACCAATCAAATGCCGTACCTTTTAGGGTACTTGCAAAGAGGCGGATCTTGAGTGCATCTTGATCCGCGATAGCTCCTGTCAGGATCTTGAAGTGGATGACGTGCTGTCTAGCTGATCCTTTCCCCGTATATGTTTTGAGAGTAGGATGCTTGAATTTGGTGGGGAACGGGACCGAGTCCATCCATAAGGGATATGGTGGCTTGATCCCATGCTCCTTGAGTATATCCTCTTCTTTTGCTTTGGCGAGGATACCGTCTACGTCTTTTTTGGTAAGGGCGCGTGACTCATTTTCTTCTCTATTTACCTAGTCGTCTTGATGATTCGGAGGAGGTTCATTGTTCGCCTGATTTTGGAAGGCGAGGAGAAGGTTTTCCATCAGAGTTTCAATCCTCTGCTGGCCCTGTTCCAACTGCTGGATGCGGGTGATCGCATCTTCTGGAGGTGGATTGCGGGGTGGTGGCTCAGAATTTGTAGCCAAGACATTCATCCTTCGTGATTCGAACGAAGAAACTGTCCTGGTGACTGAGCTGGGGCTCATTCTTTTTGAAGAGGAGCTTGAGGAAGGATCACTCTGCTGTCCTTTGCTTGAAGGAACAGGGGATTCTTCTGAATGTCTTCTTGTCCTGGAGACGCTGCGGGTCATCGGACGTCGGACATGGATTTTTGTTGCTGATTTTTGGCGCCTTTTGGTTTTTCCAACCATATGGACGGCAGCAACTTGGTTGGGTCTTTCTTTTTCGACCCATTTGGGAGAGACTTGAAGTGTGGGAGGCTGGGTCCTTTGCTTCTCTAGTCTCTTTTGTCGGTACGACGCGCGGCGGCGTATACGACGAGCAATTTGAGCTTCGGTCAGCTCTAACTGGGCTTTGACGATGAAGGATGTGCTCCCTCGGGCGCAGCAGCCGAGCCTATCTTCTTTGTAGCTGGGCAAGGACAGGATGCGAACCCTGTCCTTCGCCTGTTGCAGCGAAGCTTTGAATTTTTGAAGTTCGGCCCCTGTAGAGATGAAGGGTCGAACTGCAGGTTTGTAGGCCTTAGCAGGTGCTTGTGGAGGCCTTGTGATGAATGACTTGATTTTGGGCTTGTAGGAACAAGCCGGCTCATGCTGGGATGACTTGGAAGTCAGGTTGGAGATGGGTTTCTCCTCTTTCATGTAGGCAAGAGGATAGAACTGGTTCTCCTTGAGTGGGGCCAGGAATGCTGGCCTAGTGGATGTTTGGGACCTTCTTTGCTTTAGTGAAGGTCTTGGGGACCAAGTCTTGGGATAGACCTGGTTGTTTGCAGGTCGAGGCTTCGTGGGGCTGCCACAGGCTTCAGGCCTTCTGGTGCTCGCCTTTGGTGTCACGATAGTGACACGTTGAGAGGCGAGTTTCTGCTTCTTGGAGGGAGCAGTTTGTTCCTCAGGAAGTGGGAATGGTCCCAGCATCCCAAAGACGATAGTTCGGGGAGTCGAGGTCGACCCGGAGTTCAGAGAGTTGCCGAGGGAGTTGACGCTTCGGCAGCTGATTGGGCGCTTGTAGGTGCGCGTGGTTTGCTTCTGTTGAAGCATGAGTTGGTGCTTGTTTTCGTCGAAAGTAATGGTTAGTGAAGCTGCCATTGTTAGTTTTCGAAAATTTCTGAAACAAGACCACATCCATTAGTAATCACAAGAATATAATGATCATAAATGGGAAGTTCTATGGTTTCGTCTTTTCAAATTGCTCGAGGTAGATGACCCAGGCAATATGAGGAAGGCAAAATGCCATAGAAGGTACAATTGTTCTTATCACAGGTATGGTAAGCCCGGAATGGGCATCCCAGTGACTGCTAGAAGCAATTGTGAACTTAAATTCGACTTATCGAGAAGCAGAGCTTGCTCGAGGTAAGAAGAATATAAAGTTGGAGTTACAGATGTGCCGGTCGCAATACAGTAGACCCTGAAAGGGCGTACTAGTACCGCTAAACACAAATGTTTTGAGACTGCATCCATGAGATGAGATTCTCTGTTTTGAAAGGTCAAGATTGGATTCATCAAAGAGAGCAGATGGTATTCCGATCTGAACACGGGCTCAGCGATTTCCGCGAGCGCCAGTGCTCAGAAAGAAATGAACCACAATTTCTCGGATCTGAATCTAAAGATGACGAGTTTTTTTTTTTTTTGAAAAGTCAATATCGGGTTCATCAAAGAGAGCAAAAGGCATTCCAATCTGAACACGGTCTCAACGATTTTCGTGAGCGCCAGTGCTCAGAAAGGAGAAGACCAAGATTTCCCCAATCTAAACCCAAAATGACGAAATTTTTTTTTTTTGAAGATTTTGAAGATTTTTTTTTTTTTTAAATCTTTTTTTTTTTTTTTTTTTATTTTCTTTTATTTTTTTATTTTTTTATTTTAAGATTTTTTTTTTGAAAAAATTTTTTATTTTTTATTTTTTATTTTAAAATTTTTATTTTTTTTTTTAAATTTATTTTTTTTTATTTATTTAAAGACGAGAGAGTACACATAGGCCTCCTAACCCGGTCTTATGAAATCTTGATTGATAGAATTGCCCCCAGGTAAGGGTAGGATTACTTAATGAACCCGTTTAGAGGACCCTTGCCTAGAACAGTCAAGCTGTCTCCACACTCTGGACAAGGCTTTTCTTTGAATCAACCATGATCAAAGAACACAGTTGGTTTAACCTTAGTGGTCTATATCTTTTTTTTTTTTATTTTTTTTTTATGAACTCATCGAAGAGAAACAATGGCCCAAAACCTTAGTCGAACAGGCTCAACATTTCTGCAAGCGCGATGAACGATAGGAACGGATCAAGGTTTCTCAATTTTGAATCCAAATTGAGAAATCTAAAAAAAAAAATTTATACTTTTTTATATATATATATATTTTTTTAGATTTTTAATGAACTCATCGAAGAGAAACAATGGCCCAACCCCCGATCCGAACACGGTCTCAACGATTTCCGTGAGCGCCAGTGCCCAGAAGGGAGAGGATCAAAGTTTCTCAATTTTGAATCCAAAAATGAAAAATCTGATTTTTTTTTTGTTTTTTGTTTAAAATTTTTTTTTTTTGAAAAGAGAAAGAGTGGAAATAAATTCAAAGAATTAGAAATTTCCAAACAATAAATCTCATCTCATTTTTTTTAGATGCGGAATTCAACATAGGCCACCAATTATAAAGTAGCCAAGGAATCGAGAAAAGAAATATAAGCATAGAGCAAAATATATGATATGCAAATATTTCATTTCTAGCATCGTGTTCTCAAATAAACGGGTCCCACCGGGTGGAGCCAGCTTGATGGACCGCGCCCCGAATGCCCGAGTTCCTACCGAGGTCGGCGGACGTGGGAGTCCGTTTGGTTCCGACCCTTTCGTAACCGGGGGGCCGGGGGCGTGCATCAACATTTCTTTTTTTGTGGGTGTGCCAGATTTTCTATTTTTTACTTGGAATTGCAAGTGGTGATCCGGAGATCAACCTTCGCAAGTAAAAAGGAAATCAACTTCTTTCAAGTTTTCCATTGCACATATATTTAAGAAAAGAGACATTTTCTTGATTTGCCGTGAAAAGGCGATTTTTTTTTGGCATTTATAGCCGATTTTTGGCGTTTATAGCCGATTTTGGCGTTTATAGCCGATTTCCAATCCTTATCAATAATGAAAGACAAGAGTTGTGATTTTTTGTCTCTTTTTAAAAAATACAAACTACAATGAAAAGCAAGAAAAGGAGGATCTAACTTCTCAGGAGATTGTGGGGGACCCGTTTAGATTGACGGTCGCAAGCCATATGTGGGCTTCGCCATCATCCATGCAGATGAGAACAGAGGATGCTATTGATTCGCTTGGCTTGGCTATAACCTCAGGTTTTTAGAAGACAAAGACCAAAAGGAGGTCCTATATCCAATAAAAAGCCGAGTAGACGGGCTGAAAAGCCACATCTAAGCCATTGGAGGCAGGAGGAGAAGGCAAGGACCTTGGGGGGGGTACCCCCCAAGGGACTTTTGTCACCTTGTTGCGGTGGCCGGTGTAGAACTTCCGCAGAGTCTTCTCTTTTTTTCCTTTCTCTGGATTTCTGTCTGTGTGTTTGTGCTTTTTTTCTCTGATGTTTCTGCTTTTTTCTTCTTCTTGGAGAGCTCTCCTATTTATAGGCTTTTAGGTAGCCATTTAGGAGGGTTTATGAGCCTTGATTGTCATAAAGCTGCATAATGGGAGGAGTTACAAAATTGAATTGTTTATTTTGTAACTCCTTTTTCTTGGCTTCTGATTGGCCGGAGGAGATTGAGGGCATTTAATCGCCTTTAATCGCCATGATGGGAGGAGTTTCATGGGTTAAATGCCATGAATCTCTTGACTTGTAACTCCCGAATGCTTGCTTCTGATTGGGCCGTCCAAAGAAATGGATTAATGACTGTAATAAAGCTAGTCAATTAATCGCATTAAGTGGTCGCCGAGCAGCTGAAGAGTCGCGGGCCGTGCCACGTCTTTTGGGATTCTTCTGTCGATGATCATCGATGGATCTTCATGTAGATCGACATCAGATGATCATGTAATTTCAGGTGTTTGTTGCCAACAGCGGGTCGGTGCCATCTGTCCTGTCGATTTCTCGATCGGTCGGGTAGAAAGCACACTTTTTTTTGGTTGACCGGGTGGCGAACTCTTGATGATTGACCCGTGTTTTGGACGGATGTCAGAGGACTTGGTGTCTCAAAAGCATGAATTTTGGAAAGTACCAGAGGCTGGGCTCTTCGAATCGCGAAAAAACGGCGAAAACCGGGGTTTCCGGGGCCTTCCCGGCGACCCCGGGTTCCAAGGTCGCCGGCGACCCTGGCCCAGGGTCGCAGGGGCCTGCGACCCTGGGGGGGTTTTCCCCCTTTCGTGTCCCGTTTTGTGTCCGTTTTTGCTGTTTTTTTTATTCTTTTTTCTTCTGTACTTTTCCTTAACATTTTGACCATTTATTGGCCTAATTTCTTTGTAGGAAACCTGATGAGAATCCTTGCATTTTATTTTGCAAAGCTTCCAATTTCCTGAGAAAGCCGAAGACTTTGTCACGCAGAGCTGCCGATTTTCCGTCAGAAGCTGAAACTGGGTCAAACGATGTCGGAATGACCTGAAATTTGGTGTGAAGCCTCCTGAGCAATAAATAAGACCAACCATAGGCTTTTTTTTGAGTTTTGAAGCCGTTTGGGGTCCTATCACCTGTAGACTTGCTTTTTGTCGCGATGAAGATATCGCGGTTTGATGTGCGGTCAATCGATGTCCGATTGACTTGAAATTTGACAGGGAACCTATTGGAGTCATTTTAAGATGATCCATAGGCTCTGTCTTGGAAACCATGGTCCCGGAGAGCTTTGCCGCCGAGAGGCCTGATTTGGCTTCCGAGCGTCAAACTATGGTCAGATGTTGTGGAAATGACCTGAAATTTGACGTGTAGCCCTTTATAAGACGTGTGCTCTATCTGATGAGTAATGGCCTCGGTGGTTCTCGCCGCCGAGAGGCTTGATTTAGCTGTTCGAGGGTTGATGTAGGGTCAAACGTTGTCGGTTTGACTCGGAACTTGACGTGGAGCCTTTTGGAAGTATTTTGAGACTATCCATCGGCCCTGATCGAAGATTTGGTGTCTCCGATGCTTTTGTCGTCGAGAGCTCCTTTTCGGCTGTCTGAGAAGCGAAGTTAGGCCAAATGATTTTGAAATGGCCCGAAACTTCTTGTGTACTCCTCTTTTGGCTGTCTGGAAGAATCTTGCAGTTTTTGTCTGATTCTGACAAGATTTGATTTTTGGAAGCAGCATTGCCTATTTATGGCAGGTTGCGACTTCATGTAGCTCTTTGGATCTTGAAGAGGCAAAGTGACATTTTTGGTGTCAACAGAATGATTATATGAATACAAGGATTGAAGCTAGGCATAAAGCAAGAATAATAATAATGAGAAACAATAATCAGAATCCCAGTAATCATCTAACAATAACCACTATCTATGCAATGCAATACAAGAACAAGAGGGAGACTCTGAGAATCTCCAAGCCACCTCCCGGGGGGGTACCAGTAACAATCCAAACAAGACTACTGATACCAAAGTCCGGCTCCAGTAGGATCCAAGCCCCCTGTCCTGAGAACAGCAGTACGGTCCAAGCCCGCTCTCAGCTATTCAACGCCATGGACGCTGTCCAACGCCGACTGCTCACCCCGACAACCGAGTCACCGGTTCGTCATTAAAACCCCAAACTACAGATGGCCATGTTATGCGACAATAATAAAGTGGTTCTGATACGAGGACAACAAGACAAGCAAGTCTGGCTAGTTATGTACAAGACAATATCCAAGGGATTATCTCATTCAAGACAATACAAGACAAACAAACCACGTGATAATTGTCAGACCCCGACCCAGGTTCAGTATATTTGATTTTATTTTAATCGTGATTAGTTGATAAGTGGGGTTAGTGGATGATTAGCTTAATTTTTAAGCTAGATTAGGATGTTTGAATAGCTTTGGGAAGTTTCGAGAATCGTTGATTTAGGCTTGACGCGGGCCGGGGTGCCCGTGTATTGTGTGTGAAACGTGGGGGTTTAACCTCGATTTTTATAAAATCCCAGCTTTTATTTATTTTGACTCATTTCACTTAGATTATCAACTTGCATATTTTGAGCATTTTGATTTAACGATCCGAAATTGCGTTTTTCGAGAAAAAGGGCAAAATTGACCTTTCACACAAAATCTGTACTCAAATTTCATAAATTTCAGAAATTCACAAAAATATACTTTTTGGACAGTAGAAATTTCGTTGATCGTTTTTATCTTCTTCGTCGTTTTCATTCGAGACCCGCAAATACCATTTTCAACCCTATGAAGATTGGGACCCACAAACCCATCTTATAAAAAGAAGAGTTCTCTTCTCCTTTCATTCTATCTTTTTCCTGCAACTCTTTGAGCCAAGGATTTTTCCTCTCCCAGCAACTTTCTCTCTCTTATTGTGTGCTTCCCTCTTGAGTGCTAAAGGAAGCCATGATCTCCAAATCATCTTCCTCCCTCTCCAAGCTTTGCAAAGATATACTTTTCAAAGGATTTAAGCTAGGGCAAAGCTCTCTTTCAAGCTTCTCTTCATTGTTTGAGCTCTTCAAGGTTAGCAATGGTTTTCCAATCTTGAAATCTTTGTTTTTCCTCATCGTTTAGAGTGTTTTCATCACACATGCAAGAGTTTTCCCTTGAGATTTACAAATGATTGATTTTAGGGTTCTTATTGGGAAACTTTTGGGGGTTTTTGTAGATTTGGAGCTTTAGGCCCTAGAGAGTTGTTTGAAGAGTGTTTTATCTCTCCTTTGATTTGAGGCAAGTGGATACTACAATTAATATGATAATTCTATTTAATAAGTTTCACTTCATGGCATTTTCTTTCTATGTTCTAATCTCTTTATGATTCATAGATTTACCTTGGAGAAATGGGGTAATGTTTATGTTTGATTTCACTTGTGTTATTGTTTTGCAATAAATTAGAAATTTGTTTTCAATTTGGTCATCTTGGAAATCAGCATTCTTTATGTCAAAGTCTTTGTGTTCAAAGAATGGAGAAGACCTTTGATTAATAGTGTTTTGTATGGTAGATTGGAGTGATTAATTGAATGATGGATTTTAAGAGTTGAGGAGGTCAAGAAAGGGCCCAAATAATTATGAAAATGTGTATGAAAGAAGGGGAAATAAAAAGAAATTGAAAGGGGTTGAAAAGGGGAAAGAACCCCAGCTGAGCCGGACTGGACAGAGCCCAGTCCGCTCGAGCGACCCAGTGAGCCGCTCGAGCGGACCAGGTTCTGCCTGGTCCGAGCGAACCAAAGTCTAGTTCGCTCGAGCGACCTAGCTTCTGGATGGGCTTCGCTCGAGCGGACCTTGGGTCGCTCGAGCGAGCCCAGTCCAAAGGGGGCCTGTTTCAAGGCTTGTTTGGGCCCATTTCAGAACTGTTTTGGGCCTGGTTTGTGGTCTGTTTTGGGCTTGGTCTAAGGCCAAATTTTGGGCCTGTTTCAAAGAGGTTTTAAATAAGTTTTAAGGGGAATTATTGGACTATTTTTCAAGTTCACTTCAAGCCCATATTCAAGTCTAATTCAGCCCAATCCCTTTTCTACATTTGATGCCCATTCAGCTCTTTTGAAATCATAGAGCCATTATGTGAATTAGTTTGAATTATTAATAAAATCAATTGGGGAATCTTTCAAGTCTCAATGTACACTTCATCCCTTTCGATTGTCAAGGATCTTCAGTGGCACCAAATTCCTATTAATTAATGACAATGGGGGTTAAAATGTGCATCAAGACGACCCGCGATAGATTGTCGAATCATCACTCACTAAATTCATTCCATGTTAGAAAGTTTTTTTCAGAGTCCATTTATAAATCAATTTGAATGCCTTGGGGTGGTTTACCACAATTATGAACATTGATAAGACTACTCATCTTATTTTGCTCGGATTTGTCAGTGTGTTGGATATGTATTTGTTCGGAGTAGTTTTCTTATCGATTTTGGAAATGTATCTTTATGAATGGACTTGTATTATTTCGAAGTTCCGAATTTTTACTCTAATAGCACCACTAAGCTTAGGTTACCTTGTCGGGCTGATCACCCGGCTTGAAATCTTTAAGTTATATGCCAGCTACAGCTTGGATTCTGTCTGTATCGACCATGGCAACGGTTTTGTATCCGGTCCCACGCGTAGTGGCTATGGTTCTATTTGATAACGACCTTGTTCGTTCCGGTCAACGATTAGTGGCTACGGTTTCTGTCTGCTCTTGTTAGTTTGGTAACAGGAGAATATAGCTATACGTGGTTCGCCAATGTTTTATCCGTTTGATGTTTTATTTTATGGTTCTTGTTTATTTCAACTTATTATAGTCTTGGATTCGTTAATATTTAAGACGTCAATCTTTTATCTTGTCATTTCTGTTAGTTAGGATTTTAATCGTAGTTCCCATTTATTCAATGTTTTACTCTTTATACCATCTTATTATATGTTATATTTGCTTGCCAGACCGTCGTGTCTGACTCTTTTTGTTTGGTGCCAGATGTTGAGCCCCTTGCCCTTGAGGCGCACTTTGAGGCGGACTCAGTAGTTCTTGTGGAACGCGAGTGGCAGCCTGATGATGTCCCTTAGACGTCGGGTTGACTTCAGAGCTTCGATCACATTTTGGGATAGATTCTAAATTTTTGGGAACTTGATTATAGCCATTGTGGGCTTATTTTTGGGAAATTGTAATTATTGACTAATTTACTTTTGTATTAAACTTGAAGTAACTTCGGGGCCTATCTATGGAATGTTTCTCATTTGATACTAGTCTTGAGCGTTCTCATCATATACATATGTTATGGACTTTTATGGTTGCTACAATGCTTCCGCGTAAATTATTCGTGTGAATGTGATTATTATTTCATTGATGGATCGAATTACGAGGATCCTTACCGCGGAAACCTGTGGGAAACAAGTGCGTGCGGGCGGAATTTTCGGCCCGTCGCGCCACGATCCTGAATTAAGGTCTTGTTTAACGGGTCCTCGGTCCGAGGGCGTGACAGGCTTGGTATCAGAGCGAGAAATATTTGAGACAATTAGAATTGGATTAGAAACATAAGGACGTGGCAAGGATTCGCTAGAATTACCATTAGTTAGCGTCGATTGGGTTTGGGAACGCCTTATTTATTAAATTTTATTGTACTAACAAGTTGTTTCGCACCAGTATGGCTCCACGCAGACCTCCAGCAATGCTAATGCATCAGGCAGTATTAATGACAGTGGGGTTGAGAATCAGATGACCGGCCACTTTCAGCAGTGTAAGACCCCGACCCGAGAGGCCTCGTTTAGAGTTGATTAAGTTGTGTTTTAGTTTAAGTGTGTTTAGTGGTTTTGGATTAGTTGGGGACTAGAATAGCTTTTATGATAGCTTTGGGGAATTTGGAGAGCCTTTTTATTTGTGGGACCCTTTGGGGGTTCTTGTTAGGAATTGTGTGAGATTTGGGGTTACCGATGATTTCCAAGAATCGTGTTTTTAACCCCATTGGACTTATCTTATTAATCCCTACAACTTTCATGTTAACATCGTTTTCATTCAAGGACCTTAAACCCGATTTTTCACTAATTGAGGGCAAAATGGTCTTTTTACCCAAAATCTGGACACCGATTTCAATGTCACCAAAATGTACAAAATGTATACTTTTTGGAAACTAGAAATTTTGCCGAGCAACTTTGTCTTCTTCGTCGAATTCGTTTGAAGCCCCGAAGACCATGTTTTGAGCCCGAGAAGTTCTTTAAGTTGTGGGCCCCATCCTCACTTACTATATATAGAAAGCTTCTTCTTCTTTTTCCCATTTCTGGCAAAAAAAAAAATCCTAGAGGAGAAGAGAAATTCCAACCCTAAGGGTTTTCCCTTACCTTTTCTTGCTTCTTCATCTTCAATCCCCCACTAAACTAGTGCTAATGGAAAATTAGTTGCTATAATCTTCTTCCTCATCTCAAGGCCTTCATCTTGACACCATTTTTGAAGAAAACCGCCCACTCCAAGACTTCCTTTGGACAACACCTTGCTTTTTGAAGAACTTCTTTGTAAGTGATTTTCCTAAAAGTGTTATAATCTTGTTTGTTTAGCCCTAGGGTAACTCCATTTCAATTATTGGAAGATTCCGTCTTGTTTTACTTGGATTTTTGTTGATCTAGGGTTTGGATTGGGGGTTTTGTGTATAGGTGGTTGATTGGGGGTCTAAGAGGTGATTAGAGCTCAATTGATTTGCAATTGGACCCAAGGCAAGTGGATTGAAATGATTCTCATGTCTTTTATCATGTTTTCTGCAAAGATCTTGATTTGTCTTCATTGATGGTTTTATTGATTTATCATGTTTGATGGTTTAGTCTTATTGATTTTGAATGATGAATTGATGAGATAATGAGGTCAAGGAATAGCCCAATTAATTGTGAAGATATGTATGGAAGAAAGGGAAAGAAAGGAAATGGATTGGAGTTGGACAAGAGAAAGAATTCAACCAATGGGTGAGATTCGCTACAGGACCGATCGATCGCCCATCAGGTCCGATCGATCGGACTGTAAATAACTGAGAGGGTTCTCAGGACCGATCGATCGCCCATCAGGTCCGATCGATCGGACTGTAAATAACTGAGAGGGTTCTCAGGACCGATCGATCGCCCACCAGGCCCGATCGATCGGACTGTAAATAACTGGAAGCAGTTCAGGACCGATCGATCGGCAAGGAGCCCGATCGATCGGACTGAAACGAGATGAACTGTAAAATAAGAGAAATTGTGGGACTATTTTCCAGATTCATTCCACGCCCATACTCAAGTCCAATTCAGCTCTATCCCTTATCTTCTTATTTGAATACATTGAACCTGTAATGACGCATTTAAACCCATGAAAGATTGGGGTAATTGTGAGGGGTTGTAGTGTGGAGGTATTGTTTGGAGGCCCAATCCTATTAAGGATGGGTAAGGCATTGAAGGAAGTCCGAAGGAAGGAGGAACCTCACTATGGAGATCCATGAGGTTTTCTAGATTGACCAATGTGTATAAGGACCCGGAATGTCCCTAACTCTTAAAGAGTACCAAAATTTCATCATAACCGACATACGGGACCCTATTCGCACTGATTCAATTCTAGAAACCCATTGTTAGCCTGTAAAGGTATGGAAAACTATTGTATTTGATTTTCAACCAAACTCCTATTTTGGGATTTCAAACCCACATGATATGACTAGACTGTCTTGAGAGTATTGAAAGTGTATTTAGCCTTTGCTAACCTGTATATGACCGACCAGATACGAATGTGTATTTTGTGCCTATGAGCACCCCGTTTCTTTAATATGTACACGATTTGATTATCGTATTTGACCTATGAGTCGGCACCACTGAGCTTGGACGACCTAGTTGGTTTGATCCACCGACTTGGGTTCCTTCCCCTCCTGATAGTCAGCTGCAGTCTGGAATTTGCATAGTTACCCGGTTCGCTACCGTGGTCCTGTATAGTATATATATATTATAGTATTTTATCGTTGTTCCTCCTCACCTCGTGTGACTGAGGCCAATGATCCTGTTTATCGTTGTTCCTCCTCACCTCGTGTGACTGAGGCCAATGATCCTGTAGGGTATGTGCTCTCTTCACGTTAGTGAAGGGAGGATCTAGCTTTGTGTGGTTGCCATCTTGACAGTTTCCAAATCCTTGTTACCTTACATGATTTATTGCATATGTGCCTCTTTTAAAATGATATATCGTCTTTTATGAAGTTCATTATTTACTCACAAGTTTTCTAAACTTTTGCAAAGTACTATCGTTTTATTATTACATATCTTTTCACCCACCTGCCAGACCGTCGTGTCTGATCCATTTATTTTGGTACTCAGGTCCCGAGCTTATTGCCATTGAGGAGGAGCCGGAGGAGGCGGTCGGTGAACCGCAAGCGAGTGATTGAGTGGCAAGCCGATGATGTCATGTAGACATTCGGCCTTGCCTTGAGAACGATACACTTTGGGAACTTGATATCTTTGTTTTAGGTTTCATTTGGTTGTACGGTCTTTGTTGACCGTTATTTTGGGGTATTAATCAACTGATATTTTGTAAATATACTTAACTTTACTTTTGGGGAAATATGCTTATGATCATTGCTCATCCTGATACCTTATCATTTAACCATAAATTTGTCTTGTTTATGAGATTGAATAGTACTCATATGGTTTGCTACACGCTTCCGCAATCTTGAAAATATGTTTGATATGGTTATATGTGAGATGATGTGTAAAGATAATCCTCACCGCGGAACCCTGTGGGAAATCACGTGCACGGATAAATATTCTTTTAATTCCGTGTGCGTTTTAGCCAAAGAGATGCACGTGGCGCGGCATCACCCACCACCCACCGTCACGACTCCCGGACTCGGATCCTCCCCTTTTCCCCTAGTTTCCCGGTCCGGGGTCGCGACAAGCAGTTCATGCAAATATTGGTTGAACAACAACAGCGAGCCAATGAGAATCAAGCAAGATTTCAAGAGCAGATGGCGAAAAAGGATGAGGAATTGACACAGGTGCAGAGACAGTTACTAGAAGTCTTGGGTAGAAGACCAGGACCAATGCCTAATGTGGGAGCTCAGTTTGTTATTTAGAATAGAGACAGGGATCCTAATGCCTTGTTTGAGAAGTTTAGAAAGAGAGGTCCAAAGGAGTTTACAGGATAAGAAGACCCATTGGCAGCTAATGACTGGTTGGCTCACACGAAGAATATCTTCGATCTCTTTCAGTGTACAGGCAGGCAGAGAGTCCACCTAGCAGCTTCTATGTTTACAGGCCTGGCAGATATTTGGTGGAAGACTTTGAGAGATGGTTACCAGAACATTGATAATGTGATTGCCTGGGATTCCTTCAAGCAACAATTCAGTGAAAAGTATGTTCCTGCCCACATCAAGAAGCAAAAAGTAGCAGAGTTCCAGTTGCTCAAGCAAGAGGACATGACAGTCCTTGAGTACCTTACAAAGTTTGAGAAGTTGTCTCGTTATGCACCGGAGCTTATTGACACAGAAGAAAAGAAAATTACAATGTTTATGGATGGACTTAATCCCATCATCTTAAGGGATGCCTTGGGTGTTATACCGCCCACTACTTTCCAAGAGGCTATCAAAAGAGCTTACAGATTTGAAGATATAAACAACCAAATCATTAAGGATAATCAGAGGAAGAGACAGCAATACCAAAGGCAGAAATCCTACCAAGGCAAGAGATAGAGGAAGCAGCAGAATACTCAAGCTCAAGGTGGGGTGTGAGCATTGTGGCAAGAACCACCCTTCTCAGCATTGCTATAGAGTTACTGGTGCATGCTTTAAGTGTGGTGGCACAGATCACCAAATGAAAGATTGCCCAAATAACAGAAATCAAGGCAATAGGGCACCTCAGCAGCCACCCAGACAGGCACCTCAGCAGAACCAGCAGGCAGTTCAAAATCAACCAAGACAATAGCAGAATCAGCAGCTCCATCAACAACCGCAAAATCAGAACGTCCGTCCACCGCAACAGAATCGGAATGCGCAGCAAGGAAGGCAAAATCAGAACCAGAATAGACCGCGTCTGCAAGGCCACCTCAATCACCTCAACCAAGTGGACGCTGAGGCAGCAGGAGATGTTGTGGAAGGTAAACTCTTAATTTGTGAAGTAGAAGCTAAAGTGTTGTTTGATCCAGGATCTACCCACTCTTTCATATCTCCTGTGTTTGCTAAAATGATTAGTGTGTCTACTAGAGTTAGAATTTATTTTGACTGTTACAACTCTGATAGGGAAACAAGTTGTGTGTAATACATTTTACCCTAGTTGCTCAGTGAAGATAGGAGATGTCATATTCCCTGCAGACCTTATTATCTTAGTTATGCATGACTTCGATGTCATTTTAGGCATGGATTGGTTAGCGGGACATCATGCCTCCATGGATTGCTATAGCAAGACCATTGCTTTTAGCTTGGATGGGATATCCTCTGGAGTGAAAATTTAGGGAGAGAAAAGGGTTTCTCCGGCTAAGTTTATTTCAGCTCTTTCTGCAGCTAAGTTGTTGAGAACAGGATGTGAATGATTCATTGCATTTATTACAAAGGATGAACAGTTCCAAGGGGCGGAGAACATCCCTGTAGTGTGCGAATTTCCCGATGTTTTTCCGGAAGAAATTCCAGGTTTACCACCTGTCAGAGAGGTCGAATTCACAATAGAATTGATGCCAGGGATTGCTCCGATCTCCATTGCTCCTTACAGGATGGCTCCTGCAGAGTTGGGTGAGATAAAATTATAGTTACAAGAGTTGCTAGAAAAGGGCTTTGTTAGGCCAAGTGTTTCACCATGGGGAGCCCAAGTATTATTCGTCAAGAAGAATGATGGAAGCTTGAGGATGTGTATAGACTACAGAAAATTGAACCAAGTGACCATCAAAAACAAGTATCCTTTGCCAAGGATAGACGAGTTATTTGACCAGTTGCAGGGAGCAGAATTTTTCTCAAAGATAGATTTGAGGTCCGGATCTCATCAGTTGAGAGTTAGAGAATCAGACATCCCGAAGACAGCTTTCCGAACTAGATACGGGTACTATGAATTTTTGGTGATGCCCTTTGGACTGACGAATGCACCAGCGGTATTTATGGCCCATACGAACAAGATCTTCGCACCCTATCTAGATCATTTCACAGTCGTCTTTATTGATGACATATTAGTGTATTCCAAGTCAAGAAAAGACCATGAGCAGCATTTGAGGACTTCATTGCAGTTGTTTAGAGATAATCAATTGTATGTGAAGCTTGGGAAATACGAGTTTTGGCTAGAACAAGTCACCTTTCTAGGTCACATCATCTCTAGAGAAGGACTAGCAGTTGATCCAGCGAAGATAGAAGCGGTCATCAATTGGGAGAAGCCGAAGAATGTGACCGAGATTAGGAGTTTTCTGGGTTTAGCGGGATACTATAGAAGATTTGTACAAGGATTTTCATCCATTGCAGCACCTTTGACCAAGTTGACCCGAAAGAATGTGCCGTTCGTATGGTCAGAGAAATGTGAAGCTAGTTTTGAGGAATTGAAGAAAATGTTAACTTCAGCACCTGTCCTCACCTTACCTTCGGGGAGTGGCGGTTTTGTTATCTATTCTAATGCTTCAGGTGTAGGACTTGGATGTGTTTTGATGAAAAATGGGAATGTTATGCATATGGCTCGAGGCAATTGAAAGAACACGAGAAGAAATATGCAACACATGATTTGGAATTGGCAAAAATAGTGTTCGCGTTAAAGATGTAGAGGCACTATTATACGGAGAAAAATTTGAAGTTCATTCGGATCACCGTAGTCTCCAATATTTGTTCTCTCCGAAAGAATTAAACATGAGACAAAGAAGATGGATGGAGTACATCAAAGACTATGATTTCCCAATCATCTATCATCCGAGGAAGGTTAACGTAGTGGCTGATGCATTGAGTAGAAAATCAGTTTGCTTGGCCAGTTTGCAAGGGTTTTATAACTTTCAGCAATTCGAAGAGTTGAGGGTGGATTTCCAACCCTTGAAGGAAGGAGTTATGTTGGCAAATATGACAGTGTCTGAGCCCGTCTTCATTCAGAAAATCAAGGATAGTCAGATGCAAGATCCGGACTTGGCTAAAATTGTGGAGCACATCTCAGAACGCCCAGATGTTCAAATCATGGTTGGAGTTTTGTACTTCCGCGGCAAGCTTTGTGTTCCAAGGATAGATAATTTGAAGAATGACATTATGGTAGAAGCTCACAATACGAGCTATTCTGTACACCCGGGGAGCATGAAGATGTAACAAAATTTGAAGAATCGTTTTTGGTGGAACAATATGAAGAGAGAGATAGCAGCATATGCATGACTTGTCAATTGGTGAAGGCAGAACATCAGAAACCACCTGGTCTTTTACAGCCATTAGAAATTCCAGAGTGGAAATGGGAACACTTGACTATGGATTTTGTCTTGGGTCTACCGACTACAAGCAGAGGGAACAATGCTATTTAGATCATAGTAGATCGGTTAACGAAGTCTGCACACTTTATTCCTTTAAAGACCGGGAAGAAAATGCACATGTTGGCTTTAGCACAAGCCGTCGTGAAGGAAATTGTCAGTCGCCATGGTCAGCCAGTCTCCATTACTTCAGATCGAGATAGTAGATTTGTTTCGAGATTTTGTAAGACCTTACATGAATCGATGGGAACGAAGCTTCAATTCAGCACGGCATATCACCCGCAAACTGATGGTCAATTGCAGAGAACTATTCAGACCCTTGAAGACACGCTTAGGGCTTGTGTACTTGACTTCAAGAATCAATGGGATGAGAATTTACCTCTCTGTGAGTTTGCCTATAACAACAGTTACTATTCAAGCATAGGGATGGCCCCTTTCGAAGCGTTGTATGGCAGGAAGTGTAGGACCCCAGTGTATTGGGAAGAAGTTGGAGAACGTAGTTTTCATGGACCTTCGTTGGTTAAAGAAACAAGTGATATAGTCAAAATTATTCATGAACGATTGAAGATTTCGAGAAGCCGACAGAAAAGTTATGCTGACGTTCGAAGGAAGGATCTACAATTTCAAGTTGGAGACAAGGTATTTTTGAAGGTATCTCCGGTCAGAGGAACACTGAGATTTGGACAGAGGGGCAAATTATCTAAGAGATTCGTTGGACCATATGAGATCCTGAGTCGTGTCGGGGAAGTAGCATATAGATTAGCTTTGCCTCCAGAGCTTTTGGGTGTACACAATGTGTTTCACGTGTCAATGCTAAGGAAATATGTCTCGGACCCTTCACACGTGCTACATCACGAACCGTTGGAAGTTCGAGAAGATGCCACCTACATTGAGAAACCGGCAGAAATTATTGACACTAAAAAGCAAGAGTTGAGAAACAGAACAATTCAGTGGGTAAAGATTCGTTGGGAGAATCATGGACCGGAAGAGGCCACTTGGGAACTTCGCGATCAGGTCCAGAAGAAATACCCTCAGCTATTTACAGAGGTTAGTGATCATTTGGAGGACCAAAAGTGATTTTTGGGGGTGGAGGATGTCAGACAGACCCAGGTTCGGTATATTTAATTATATTTTAATCGTGATTAGTTGATAAGTGGGGTTAGTGGATGATTAGCTTAATTTTTAAGCTAGATTAGGATGTTTGAATAGCTTTGGGAAGTTTCGAGAATCGTTGATTTAGGCTTGACGCGGGCCGGGGTGCCCGTGTATTGTGTGTGAAACTTGGGGGTTTAACCTCGATTTTATAAAATCCCAACTTTTATTTATTTTGACTCATTTCACTTAGATTATCAACTTGCATATTTTGAGCATTTTGATTTAACGATCCAAAATTGCGTTTTTTCGAGAAAAAGGGCAAAATTGACCTTTCACACAAAATCTGTACTCAAATTTCATAAATTTCAGAAATTCACAAAAATATACTTTTTGGACAGTAGAAATTTCGTTGATCATTTTTGTCTTTTTCGTCGTTTTCGTTCGAGACCCGCAAATACCATTTTCAACCCTATGAAGATTGGAACCCACAAACCCATCTTATAAAAAGAAGAGTTCTCTTCTCCTTTCATTCTATCTTTTTCCTGCAACTCTTTGAGCCAAGGATTTTTCCTCTCCCAGCAACTTTCTCTCTCTTATTGTGTGCTTCCCTCTTGAGTGCTAAAGGAAGCCATGATCTCCAAATCATCTTCCTCCCTCTCCAAGCTTTGCAAAGATATACTTTTCAAAGGATTTAAGCTAGGGCAAAGCTCTCTTTC
Organism: Litsea cubeba; assembly: GCA_012931725.1. Classification (NCBI taxonomy): domain Eukaryota; kingdom Viridiplantae; phylum Streptophyta; class Magnoliopsida; order Laurales; family Lauraceae; genus Litsea; species Litsea cubeba. The sequence continues at coordinate 58,563,143 of CM022953.1, forward strand.
AAGCTTCTCTTCATTGTTTGAGCTCATCAAGGTTAGCAATGGTTTTCCAATCTTGAAATCTTTGTTTTTCCTCATCGTTTAGAGTGTTTTCATCACACATGCAAGAGTTTTCCCTTGAGATTTACAAATGATTGATTTTAGGGTTCTTTTTGGGAAACTTTTGGGGGTTTTTGTAGATTTGGAACTTGAGGCCCTAGAGAGTTGTTTGAAGAGTTTTTTATCTCTCCTTTGATTTGAGGCAAGTGGATACTACAATTAATATGATAATTCTATTTAATAAGTTTCACTTCATGGCATTTTCTTTCTATGTTCTAATCTCTTTATGATTCATAGATTTACCTTGGATAAATGGGGTAATGTTTATGTTTGATTTCACTTGTGTTATTGTTTTGCAATAAATTGGAAATTTGTTTTCAATTTGGTCATCTTGGAAATCAGCCTTCTTTATGTCAAAGTCTTTGTGTTCAAAGAATGGAGAAGACCTTTGATTAAGAGTGTTTTGTATGGTAGATTGGAGTGATTAATTGAATGATGGATTTGATGAGTTGAGGAGGTCAAGAAAGGGCCCAAATAATTATGAAAATGTGTATGAAAGAAGGGGAAAGGAAAAGAAATTGAAAGGGGTTGAAAAGGGGAAAGAACCCCAGTTGAGCCGGACTGGACAGAGCCTAGTCCGCTCGAGCGACCCAGTGGGCCGCTCGAGCGGACCAGGTTCTGCCTGGTCCGAGCGAACCAGCTTCTGGATGGGCTTCGCTCGAGCGACCCAAGCGGACCTTGGGTCGCTCGAGCGTGCCCAATCCAACAAAGTGGGCCTGTTTCATTTGGGCCCATTTAAGAACTATTTTGGGCCTTGTTTGAGGTCTGTTTTGGGCTTAGTCTAAGGCCAGATTTGGGCCTGTTTCAAAGAGGTTTTAAATAAGTTTTAAGGGGAATTATTGGACTATTTTTCAGGTTCACTTCAAGCCCATATTCAAGTACAATTCAGCCCAATCCCTTTTCTACATTTGAAGCCCATTCAGCTCTTTTGAAGTCATAGAGCCATTATGTGAATTAGTTTGAATTATTAATAAAATCAATTGGGGAGTCTTTCAAGTCTCAATGTACACTTCATCCCTTTCGATTGTCAAGGATCTTCAGTGGCACCAAATTCCTATTAATTAATGACAATGGAGGGTAAAATGTACATCAAGAGGACCCGCGATAGACTGTCGAATCATCATTCACTAAATTCATTCCATGTTAGAAAGTTTTGTCTGAGTCCATTTATAAATCAATTTGAATGCCTTGGGGTGGTTTACCACAATTATGAACATTGATAAGACTACTCATCTTATTTTGCTCGGATTTGTCAGTGTGTTGGATATGTATTTGTTCGGAGTAGTTTTCTTATCGATTTTGGAAATGTATCTTTATGAATGGATTTGTATTATTTCGAAGTTCCGAATTTTTACTCTAATAGCACCACTAAGCTTAGGTTACCTTGTCGGGCTATCACCCGGCTTAGAATCTTTAAGTTATATGCCAGCTACAGCTTGGATTCTGTCTGTACCGACCATGGCAACGGTTTTGTATCCGGTCCCACGCGTAGTGGCTACGGTTCTATTTGATAACGAACTTGTTCGTTCCGGTCAACGATTAGTGGCTACGGTTTCTGTCTGCTCTTGTTAGTTCGGTAACAGGAGAATATCGCTATACGTGGTTCGCCAATGTTTTATCCGTTTGATGTTTTATTTTATGGTTCTTGTTTATTTGAACTTATTATAGTCTTGGATTCGTTAATATTTAAGACGTCAATCTTTTATCTTGTCGTTTCTGTTAGTTAGGATTTTAATCGTAGTTCCCATTTATTCAATGTTTTACTCTTTATACCATCTTATTATATGTTATATTTGCTTGCCAGACCGTCGTGTCTGACCCTTTTTGTTTGGTGCCAAATGTTGAGCCCCTTGCCCTTGAGGCGCACTTTGAGGCAGACCCAGTAGTTCTTGTGGAATGCAAGTGACAGCTTGATGATGTCGCTTAGACGTTGGGTTGACTTCAGAGCTTCGATCACATTTTGGGATAGATTCTAATTTTTTTTGGGAACTTGATTATTGCCATTGTGGGCTTATTTTTGGGAAATTGTAATTATTGACTAATTGACTTTTGTATTAAACTTGAACTAACTTCAGGGTCTATCTATGGAATGTTTCTCATTTTGATACTAGTCTTGACCGTTCCTATCATATACATATGTTATGGACTTTTATGCTTGCAACAATGCTTCTACGTAAATTATTCGTGTGAATGTGATTATTATTTCATTGATGGGTCGAATTACGAGGATCCTTGCCGCGGAAACCTGTGGGAAACAAGCGCGTGCGGGCAGAATTTTCAGGCCCGTCGCGCCAAGACCCCGGATTAAGGTCTTGTTTAACGGGTCCTTGGTCCGGGGGCGTGACAAAATCCCCTTTCATTGATAGCCAGTCATGTTTATCAATACATGACACAGGTTCCTAAGTACACTCTAAGTCAGGTCTAAGTCCTAAATTCTATAAGAATTTATGTTTCATAATTAGTTAAGTATTTTATGTCAAGAGAGTGTGCAAAGGATATAAACAACGGATACAAGTCGCAAGTCAAGGAAGAATTACAACCCAATCCTAGGCAAATGGTGTCATCCATGTATTCCACAAGTTCTAACAAAGTACGTGTGGAATTTGGAACAATGATACTCTTAGGAAAATCCCTTAGTGTACAATCATGTTAAGTATCGAGCAATTCAGTTCCATACGTATTCGGTTATCATATGTAATACACGAATACCTAGACAACCCATCGAATCCACACCAAGCCACGTGTTTCGATTTCAATCCCAATATGGTCATGTGATAGTAGATTAGAGGTTTCCAACATCTAAGTCCCAAACCTAGGTTACAGTCTTAGTCCGGAATAAAACAAAGCAAAATACCAATTTCGGTTAACCCCTCGGTTAGCTTTCGACTAACCGAATGCATCAGTTCAATTAAACAAACATGGAAATTCGACTGACCGAACTCAGAAGAGCTAAAAATCAGCTCTCTGGAATTCTGACCGACAATGGTTTTTCGGCTGACCAAACTCCTGAGTTCGGTTAACCGAATGCTGACCGAGAGCTTAACCGACGTTCACCAGAAGCTAGATAATAGCTCTCTTGTTTTGGAACCGAGAACAGTGTCGGCTGATCGAAGCTAAGGTGTCGGCTGACCGTCGTAAAGTTGTCGGCTGACCGATGCTCCAAAAGCCAAAATATGGTTCTCTGGTTTTCTGACCGACATGAGGCTCGGCTGACCGACACACTGATGTCGGTTAACCGACACCGACAGCTAACCGACAATAAGGAATTCGTACGGGTTCAGGCCATTTCTAAACTCTTCCTTCTCAATTCGTTTTCCTCCATTCCCAAGCCTTTCCAAAGGGTACAACCTGCATAAAATAGAGCCTCCTGCTCTCCCCCATCATTCCATTCCATCCATTCATTCCATTCCATTCTATCAAATTAAAAACCTCCAAAGCTACTCTTTTAACTATTAATTCAAACCAAATATTTCCAAATCCCAATCTATCAAATAAATCCCAAATCAAAACATAATCACAGCTTGGAATTTGGGTATTCTAATAAGAAACCATTGCAATCAATAGAAAACTATACACACATGTTTATTTATAAAACGCATATCTAATTGCCTCAACCATGATGAAGATAGAAATTTGGTGAAACTCGAGGAGAAGCCTTTCCCACCCCCAAAGTCACAATCTAACCCGAATAAATACAACCTAGAACGCAAAAGAGAAGAAAGAAGGGAAAAAGATCAAGATTGGGCTACGTCTAAACCGAAAGGAAGATGATTGAAAAGATGAAGTTTGGGAAAATCTTACCAAATTGGTACCGGAAGAAAGAGAAGATCGAGAGAATGAATACTAGCGGTTCGGATCTTCGAGATGATCTCTTCGGGCTAGAGTTCCGAGCTTGAAAAGAGAAGAGGAAGAAGAAAGGGGATGTGGTTGTTTCCGTTACAGAGAACGAATAAGGATTAGGGCTAATCCCTGATTAAGAAGAAAAGAATGAGGAAAAAGACTAAGTTGCCTCTTTAAGTGGGTCCGGTGAAAGAATGGACCACTTGAAGGGTTTCTAATCATCGGATCGTGATGAGTCAAGAGACAAAAATGATCAGCGCGACGAAACCTTTCCAACGAATCCAAAAGTCACGGTGTTTGAAATATTTCTAAAAACACTCAATTTTTCCTAAATTACAAACTACCCCTGCTATGATTAAACGAATTCGGAATCGAACGAAATTCCGCAGACACTATTCTACTGCTAAAAGAAACTCTCTCATGATCTAAACCCACTTAAATATCTAAATATATTTAATAAAATAATAGTAAATTAAACGGGTCAAGGCCTGATATTGGGCCCAACTGACCCAGTAAGGTCACGGACCTTACAGTTAGTATTCTGATTCGATGGCGGGAAAGGAGTAGTACTCGAACGACCATTGCAGGGGAGAAACCAGGACTTCCCATTTTTAAATCTTTCATTCCTTCCTGAAATGGATCGAGAGACTCTTCCTTGAGCACGAGTTGCAGTCAATGAAAAGGTCAGTATGTATAAACGGTTTACGCATATTGGCCGATATTGACAATTATATTGTCGATATCGACAACATCGCTAAACGACAAAAAAGGACCCTGCCGTCTCTATTGGGTCCTCTCCTTACTCATGGCTTACTATGGGGATTTTTCAGGTAGTTTTCTCAAACCAATAAGAATGGAACTCCCCCCATCCAAATGACAAGCAAGTATAAATGAAAAACACGGAAAAAGGTGAGAATGTCCTTGAAAGTACGAAGCCATCATAATTAAGGAAAGCAAGATAATATATTTGGAAATTATGACAGCAGTACATACACGAAATAATATATATCTCTTTGAGCAACAATTAAAATAACGGTTGTGGCAAACATAGTGGACAGTAAGTAAATCGTTATGCAGCAGGCGATAAGTAGCGCTTGCGCACGGTGATAGTAACAATTAATGTGGTGTGAATTTTTAAGTGGTAAAAAAAATATGAATATTGCATAACGGCCAATCTTGTACTTCTTAAGTGATTTAAAATCATGTAATGATAGAAATAACTTTACGAAATGCTATTGAGCAAAAAAAAAAAACTAATATTTAAAATTAAAATTACTTAGCTCTAATAGATTTTAGACTGTGGCGCCGTTATTTTCAAAATAGCGTAGCGGCCTCGACCGCTACTAGCCTATTACCGATAATGCGGTCGCTATACGATATTTTAAACTATGCCTGCGAGATAGAAATTGACCACTTGATTTCCACCTTTAATCCATGCAGCCCTTTATCATTTGGTCCGAGGGAAAAAGATTGTCGACCTTGAAGATTAGGAATTGTCTAGGTTGAGGCAGCAATGCCGCAACGGGCGCGGGTAACATGTATTGGCCTAACCTGTATGGAGTGATCCATATCATGGTAGAATTGTCAACTCCAACAAACTGTGAAATTAATGTGTCTGCCCGAATTATAAGTTGGGCAGAGGCTGCATTGTAGTAGCGGGGAGGCGTGCAGTGCACTCCTTAAAATGCATTGTGGGTTCAGCCATTTACACGTAAGATTGCAAGCCTTAACAGCCATTACATCCATTGTATCTAAATATTCAAAGTCACGGCCGGTCGGCCAACCGTTGCATTGGTCGTTCCAGTTTACACATGGACTTCCTCCCTTTCTAATTGGAAACAAAGGGCGTTGATTAATATCACAATTCTCCTCCAATGGTGGCCCCACAAACATGTCATTTGTCATGCATCATAGGGGCCAGATAGATTACTACTCCGGGCTTGTTTGGGGGCTTTATTTGTAGAATTGAGCGGAGTAAAGGTTATTTTGAAGAAATAATAAAATATAGATGGGTTATGGTATTTTGTTGTTAGTTGTTTTTTTTATGAAATCTTTTGACTTCTTTATTTAAAGGTGGAGTTTTTTTTTGTCTTTTAGTGGTTACTTTTTTAATTTTTTTTTGGTGAAATATGATGGAAAATTTTAAATAAAGTGTTTTTTATGGAATATTTTTTTTAAATTAAGTTGCCAAACAAGCCAGAAAAAGGTAGAGAGAGAGACTTATGTCACAAACTAGAATAAAGAAGTCACTCTATTCAGCCTTAGGCTTATACCTAGCTGAGATTCTGAAGAAACCGTTTTTATAACCTTTTACATTCTCTCTCTCTCCCTCTCTCCCTCTCTCCCTCTCTCTATAACATGTTCCGAAAACAAAGGTGACTTCTCTACTCTTAACACATGCATTTCTTCAATGAAAATCACAAAAAGAATCCCCAAGTTGGCTTTTAGTTCTGTCATTCTCTGCGTCTCTTCTTCTATTTTAATCCTTCCATTTTCTTAATTGTTTTTCTACAAGTAGCGGATTATGGTGATTCTGAAAAGTAAGAGGGTATTCTATGCTTGTCTGTCGCTTGTGGGGGTAGGGCTTCGAAAAGCTTTTGGGAAAGACAGTATAAAAGAGGACAGAAATGATGGGAGAGATTCTTTTCTCTTTATTTTAATTTTAGATTCTGATTGTTTGCTATGCACCAATATGATCTAGGGGCGGATCCAGGAGCTAATTAAGTAAAAGAAAATGAAAGAGCCGTATTTCGAAGAACAAAATGTTTTCTAAATATTTTGGAGGGCCTTTGCTAACCTTGGTATAATCTTCTATTCAGCTAGACATGTGCTGGAGCGAATAAATATTACTAAATACAAGAGAATTTATTTATGAGTCCGGATACCCTGTCACGTCCATTGCAGCTAACCCGAACGGTTTATCGTGACCCTTATCTCCTCGAGTGAAATAGCTCAAATTTCATTTCAATAGGATTCATCCTATCATTAAATTGTGTAAATGACTGATAACGTGCATGGTTAGCAGAATATTAGGTATTATCAATCAAATACATCAATCACGTTATTAATCATGTACACAATCTTAAAAAGAACTTCTATTGAAGTGAAAATTGAGGATATGTCAATAGACTGGATGAGAGTTAAGATGAAGAGTCCCAAATATCATCATGTGGGGCCCCATGGTGAAGTTCCTGGCATCTAGAACAGCTAAAGCGTAACTGAAGCAACATGGGATCTGGATTCGTACATTAATGGGCTAGATCGAAAATCCAGTAATATCTAACTGATCTAATTTTATGCACATAGGTTAATCCATTAGCCCATCATATGCCCTATTTTGTAAAGCAGTAAAAGGGGGTCATAATGCTCTAAATCCTTTCATTTGTTTTTTGGAGTATGAATTATCGTTAAGTCATGACTCAAAATTCCTCGAGCTCCTCTCTACAGATATATTAATTTATGAGAACATGTGGAATTTAAGCTATTTAAAATCATTGGCCCACATTGTTTGGGGCGGAACCGGGATATAGGCGGGGCATTACTAAAAATGACGTTAATTTTAATTTATCTAATGCGGTTTTCTGCAAACCAACCACCCCCTCCCCCCAACTCTCACCAAAGTCATTTAGTTAAAAAGCTGAGCTTTTTTCTTAATTGACTCATGTTTAAATTCTATAAATTAAATTCATATCCACTTTGCCTGTAGCTAAAAAAAAAACCAGTATAAAAGTATCAAACTCATCCTATTGCGAGTAATTGGACACGTCATTTTAATGCGATGACATTTCCAATTATCTTCTTCTTTTTCTTTCTCATTGTAGTTACTCTAACGCATATACGCTCATAATTCATGTTTCTAATCAGTTAAAAGAGTCCTGAGAAACCTACACCTATTTTTTCTATTTGATATAATTTTTTAATAAAACTTTCCGTCACTTTACAAAAAATAAAAATAAAAACACAATTTTCGTCAATAGAGAATCTCTAATCTTTTAGGGGTAGGATGGAAATTCCTCACTATCCACCATAGACGGGTATCCTTTATCGTCAGACAAACGTAACTCTGTTTTTTTCAAGTAATAAAGCTAGCTCATAAATGGTCAGCCGAAATTGGTGAACATACAAATTTTATCGTAGGTCTTGAAGATGATGCTGGGTTTCTCGCTTAGTTGTATGATTCGGGAACGACCAGGTGTGCCATTCTTGCAGTGCCTCAGATAATTATTGGGTGGCCCTCCTTGGCTAATCGGGATCCTCTAGGGCTTTAATCTAGATGATACCAAAGTTAAAGGAAGTAGAATTCTAAGTGAGGTCTATCTATTAGAGTCTGAACCATTTAAAATAAATTCCGTTAAGGTGTATGTTATATTTTCAAATCTTATTATAGCAATTGGAGTTCAATACACCGTTGGATTGACCGTTTGTTGAAAAACATGATTAACATAATCTTATGCATATCCATTATCAAGTTTCTCATCAAATGGTCAAAACAAAGGTGAAAACAACTTTCACTGATGTAAAATCCACAGATACCCCAAATATATAAAGGGCATTAATTTTGAACAGTTTAAATTTCAATAAATGGGTTATAGTTTGGAGTTTCACTCCTTTTAAGTTAGGATTTCTCAAGCCTAAGAGGATCCGACTTTTTTTCTGACCACTTAACTAAAATCTTGTGTCTTGTAACTGGCGAACATTTTAACAATAGGAGAAAAAAAGGATAATTGGATACAAATCAAAAGATCTACTGCGGTGGGTCCTTGATGATCTCAAGCCTCAGATGCGTTTTTATTGAGCAAAACACCCATACATAATAAGACTTATATCTATATAATATGGGAGCTCAGGTTTTGAATCCTGGGACATTTTGAGCCCTTGGATCTATGTACATAAATCCAAGGGATATTTTGGACCCTTGGATTTAAGAGGGGAATGCAAAAGGGGGCAGCAAGTTAGAGTTATTTACAGGTATTGACATCCCTTTTTCATTTAAAAGAAAATGGGCTAAAAGTTGGAGAAATTTACAAGTTTTTGCCATCCTCATCAAAAGCAAAAATGGTCAGCAAGTTTGAGTTATTTACATGTATTGTCATCCCTTCTTCATTTAAAAATAAAAGCAATACTTCATTGATGATGAGATGGGACCAGGAATTATATCATTTGGCAATCAATTGGATTTTTTTTTTTTTGTGGAATCCATTTTATGGTTGAACTTGCTTTCGAGATGCATGGAACCTAGGTTCGATCGGTCTGAAGCATATGCAGGTCCGGTGGTGCGTCGTGCCTTCAGGCACGGGAAATTTCTAGTTGATTGATCACGGTGGAAATAAAAATGAAAAACTTTTGCACAATAAAGGGGCCTTTGTTGCCTGTATTGAAGTTTTAGGAGTTTAATAATGTATATCAAAGAAAGGCAAACTATTAAGAAAATATCATATAATTTATCCTTTAAAAGAAAATAAATCAATGGGAGACTAAAAGAAATATACGGTCAGCCATCACCAGTTCAAACCTGACAAAGTCAAGGTATCTTATATCCTTCATCCCTCAACTTTTTAAGATTTTAAAAATAAAACAAGCAGACGCATGCCCCCTGCAGGAGTAGGAATTATATTTTATACGGTTTCGAAGATCAATGAATCAATGAATCATATTTGATAACGGTTAAGAAGATCATTCCAGTAGACTAGTTTCAGGTATTGCTATCATATGGATATGAAAAGGCAAAAGACCCAAAGTTCATTGGTCTTGCATCTATAAAGGCTCACTCAGGGCAAAAGCATGGGGTTCTCATTTTGCAAGCTCCACCATGTGTAGACTAATAATGAGGGTGCCTAGTGTTCAATCCTTTTAAGTCCTTTATCTTGCCTTTGGAAGTGGTCCGCTCAATTGCTGCTTAGGTAGCTTTAGATTCCTTTTTTGATTCATAGAATTTTAAAATCTCACCATTTGAAATATCACTTTTGACCTCTTTAATGCTTTGAAATTACTAAAATTCTCCAGGGAATATCATCTAGGGAATAGCATTTCCCAACAATAATTTTCAAAACCCCATAATACAAACAAGCCCTCAAAAAGATAGTGCATGTTTGATTTAAGGTATTTCTTGATGATGCCAAAATTGGGTTTCGGACACCACCGGTCAAGTAATAAATGCAGTAAATGCAATAATTAAAGAAGAGAGAGAAGGGATTATAGTAGTTTGGTCAAAATGACCTACGTCCACACTGCTGAAAGACAGAGATTGCCTGTGGTGTTTTACTTCCTCGATGATTTCGGGTTACAAACTAGAGGAATACAAGAGTCGAAGTGAATGGGAAGATCTTAGTTGCCCCCAAGTGGTGGTGGGGCTCTTGATTTATAGTCTGCCCTAACAGACGGGGACGCTCATCTGCAACGTTCGCCCTTGGAACCCTCGAAATGCCCTCGCGCTGGACGAAGCAGGTGAGGAACTGCCCTCGCGCTGGACGAGGCAAGTGAGATATCTCTCCGTAGGACCTAGTAGGAGCGGAACTGTTTCCGAAGCAACGTGGCTGCCCTAACTTGGTCTCTTCGTGGGCTTGCACCCGGGCTTCAGCGGATGGAATTGGATCTCAATGGAACTGACGGATCGAGTTCTTTGGCCTGACCTATCATCCTGGAATGGGTCACTTGGGTTTGGATCGGATCACCTGGACCCGACTCACCATCAGATTCGGATCACTTGGGTCTGACTCGTCATTTGCCCCTCAATGCCCCGTGCCCAAATAATTTTCTGAAAGGGGGGCATTGGTAGATTCAGGTCTCTTCTCCCTCCAAAATCTTTTTCCTCTTTTCCGGTTTTAATCATGGTCTGGGCGAGCTTCGGAACCGGCTAGGGGAGAAGGCCTGGGCGAGCTTCGGGGCCTGGGCGCCCGAGGAGAATGTCCTGGGCGCCCGGGGGATATTTGGCCTGGGCGCCCGGGGAGAAGTTCCTGGGCGCCCGGGGGATTTGTCATGGGCAAGCTTTGGGGCCTGGGCGGCCGAGGAGAATGTCCTGGGTGCCCGGAGGATATTTGGCCTGGGCGCCCGGGGAGAATGTCCTGGGCGCTCGGGGGATATTTGGCCTGGGCGCCCGGGGAGAAGTTCTTGGGCGCTCAGGGGAGTGAAACTCTTGGGCGGCCCGGGGGAGTGATGGTCCTGGGCGCCCGTTACGTATTTCTTTTTTTTTTTTGAAATAATTTGTAGCACTGATAAAAAATGATTTTATTAATCCATTGTTTAGTGCTACACAACATTAACAAAGTTGAAAAAATCAAGCCCCCAAACCCTCACTACTTTGACTCTCTTACGGTATTACTGGTAATTCATTTTCAACAGTTCCGCGTTCCCTGGCAATGTGTTCAACCACTGCATCGCGAGGAGTGAATGCTCGTCTGTCTCTCTGCGGAGCTGGAACGAGTTGGTCTCTGACAAGTAGCCTCTCGGTCCTGCTTCGCTTGTTGCTTCTATCCTTCCTTTCCTCTCTGTCGCGCCCCTTCCCGTTGTCGACTGCTCTGGAGGACTCCCCTCGCCTGGCCCTTGTGGTATCTTCAGCATTTATATACTTCTGAACCTTTGTTAGTAGCTCCGGCATGCTTTTTGGCGGGCGTTTCATCACTGAGAAATGGAATCTCGATGAACGGAGACCTCCGAGGAAGGCTGTCATGGACACCTTGTCGTCAGGCTCTTTAATTTGAAGTACCTCCTCGTTAAAACGAGTGAGGTAACTCCTGAGGCTTTCATTTGTATCCTGCTTTATGCTGAGCAGGTGTGTGGCAGGCTTCTGGTGGCGGCGTCCTCCGATGAAATGTGACACGAAGGACTTGCTCAATTCCGCAAAGGTGGCGATGGAGGTAGGGGCGAGATTGGCAAACCACTGCCGGGCGGAACCCTTCAGTGTGGTTGGAAATGCCCTACACATAATCTCGTCAGGGATATTATGCAGCTGCATTTTGGTTTTGTACGTCTCCAGGTGGTCCAATGGATCCTTTCTTCCATCAAAGGTCTCCATGGACGGCATCTTGAACTTCCGGGGAAGCGGGTAGTTCACCACATCGGGCTTGAACGGTGTGTCCGTTCGCCCGACTAGGTGATCCACTGTCTCTGGTGCCTTCGCCTTCATGGCGTTGTAGACTTCTCCCAGCTGGTTCTGCATCTCCTTGATCTTTTCGTCCTAGGGATTGGGAGCTTCCCTGGATGGGTCACGAAAATAACTTCCCTCCTCCATGCTTTGGTTTTCACTCTCCCCTTCTTGGAAATGAGGATCCTCTCTATTAGAAGAAGAGGGAGGAGGTGGAAGTCCTCCAAGCTGGGCTCTACCGGGCACTCCATGAGGGGCGCCCTGGGGAACTCCCTGGGCGCCGCCCAGATGGGGAGCTCCCTGGGCGCCGCCCTGAGGATGGGCGCCCAGATGGGGAGCTCCACGGCGTGGAGCTCTTGGAATTCTTTGGCACGATGCTCCTTGTGGTACTTTTCCAAATTGTACTCCTCCTTGCCTTGCCAACATGCGTTGTAAGATTTGCTGGTTTTGGGCTACCAGCTGTTGCATGGTCTCCAACATCTGCTGAGGAGTGGGAGCAGGAGCATTCGGGGTAGGATTGATTGGTGGAGGGTTACCCTCGCCCTCTGCTCATCTTGTCGATCTAGTGGTGATCACCATAATTTTGAAAATAGGATTTGAACTTTTGTTCGGTCCCCACAGACGGCGCCAAACTGATGATGCCAAAATTGGGTTTCGGACACCACCGGTCAAGTAATAAATGCAGTAAATGCAATAATTAAAGAAGAGAGAGAAGGGATTATAGTGGTTCGGTCAAAATGACCTACGTCCACTGCTGAAAGGCAGAGATTGCCTGTGGTGTTTTACTTCCTCAATGATTTCGGGTTACAAACTAGAGGAACACAAGAGTCGAAGTGAATGGGAAGATCTTAGTTGCCCCCAAGTGCTGGTGGGGCTCTTGATTTATAGTCTACCCTAACAGACGGGGACGCTCATCTGCAACGTTCGCCCTTGAAACCCTCGAACTGCCCTCGCGCTGGACGAAGCAAGTGAGGAACTGCCCTCGCGCTGGACGAGGCAGGTGAGATATCTCTCCGCAGGACCTGGTAGGAGCGGAACTGTTTCCGAAGCAACGCGGCTGCCCTGACTTGGTCTCTTCATGGGCTTGCACCCGGGCTTCAGCGGATGGAATTGGATCTCAACGGAACTGACGGATCGAGTTCTTTGGCCTGACCTATCATCCTGGAATGGGTCACTTGGGCTTGGATTGGATCACCTGGACCCGACTCACCATCAGATTCGGATCACTTGGGTCTGACTCGTCATTTCTGATAAGGAATTGAGCTTGCTGGGAATTTCTGACACGATATGACATCTTATACCCTAGTCATTCTCAATACTATGTTCAAGAATTGAGAATTCCATACCACATGATCAATACACATTGTTAGCCTTACAAATTCTCATAATTCGAGCATTCAAAGTGCTAAAGGGGGGTTGAGCATTTAGAATTCTACTTTTGGGGGCAATATTTGGATTTCTCACAATTCTCCCAACAAGAATTCTCACAATTCTTCCAAACAAACATGCCCGGATGGAGATAATTTGGGCAATTCAGGTTCCTATTAATTGAAGAAAATTTAAGCAATTCTTCCATGGTTTCTAATATATGATTATCTCTCCTCAACTTGATGCCTAAGCCTATTTCCAATATCCAATTATTAGTGTCCATTCAATTCTAGAAAGATTTTGGTTTTATTTTTGTTAGATTATATATTACAAACTCAGAGAAATAATGAAATTTACATGGACTTGTAGCATTAGATAGAATCTCTTTGTTAGATTTGTTCCTAAGAGATATTTTATTGTACGTTAAAAGAACCTTTAATTTAGTAATAGAGTTTTTACTTTCTTTTCATGAGAAATACTTTGTTCTCATAGTAAAAAGGATGTAATCATGATAATATACAGATAGGGCAAGGCTCTCTTAAGCTCAAGTTTAAGATAAAATCTCGTAAGCTCACGCTTGTAGGGCTCACCCTTGGCGCATTGAAATGGACCAAACACACGACCCCCCTGAATTGCACATGTCCACCAATTTTCGATCAGATCCGAATTTACTGGACCGTTGGATCGACCGTGTACCAATCCAATTGGACTATCGACCATTAAACTTTTCGATATATATATATATCTGAATTATTTAGGTGAGAACTATTCTCATGCATTATATGAGAACTCTCCTCACAGCAGTTGGATCGTCAAATGGAATCCAACGGCTGACGATATTTCTATTTAATAAGCATTTTCAAGAGCCCCAAAACTAGTGTGAAGTTAAACCCAAAACTAAGTCCAACTTAAAAGTGAAATGTAAACTAACCTAACCCGAAACAAAATATCAATTATATAGTGTATATAACATATACTATACAGTATACAGACATTTTTGTATGTAAGTCGTGTAACTCAATCGAATTTGGGCAACTTAATCGCAACTTGAACCCGACCAAAATTTCACATGTGGTCTCAAAATCAATATCCAAACCCGAACCCGAACCAGGACAACCCAGAATTCCACTTTTGGTCACAACTCCTGCCATGTGGGTTCAGGTTTAGCCTGACCCAGCTGCACTCCTCGCTCTCACCATAATGATCCGTTTACAAATGCAGAAAAATATACCATCATCCACCTCTTTCATTGAAGTCTCTATCTTTAAAACTCTGAAATCACTTATCCCTTTTCAGATTTCAAATCAGCCTAGGTTCCCATCAGGAGCAGATGAGAGTAGTTGAGGGTTGTTTCCCATCACATATTTCTTAACTTCTCTAGCAAACGCTCTTTGACTCACGTAATCTCCCTTTCAAGAACGACTCTGTCAATCAAAATACAGAGAAGAAAGTCGCAACCTTTGAAAACTACGTCTCTGTCTTGACGTTGTTACCTTCTTTAAAATGGCAGAAATCCCAAAACCGGTAAGAAATTTGAGGAGACTCTCGGTTCACTTCTCTCTCTAAAATGGTCGCTTGATGTTTTGTTCTTGTTTGGGTTTTGTTTTTATTTTGGTGTCTTCTAGGTTTGTAAAGAGATTGAGGCTGAAGAAAAAGATATGGGGAAAATGAGTGTTTCGGATCAAGATAGTTTTGTTGTGGACATGGAGAACTTGTCTCATGTGGGTGATAGAGATGGAAATTCTAATGCAAAGAGAAGTGTAAGGATCTTCTTCTCTTTTTTTCCTACTTGGAATTTGATGTTTTTCTTGTGCTTTAATAATATCTTGAAGACATGTATGAAGTTAAACTTAGAAATCCAAATACGTTTTTGCTCCTATTATTTGAAAATCCAGATGCCAAAACTCAAATCTCTGTATCAATAGTACAAACCGAAGTCAGTTGCCATGTCCTTTCTCTTTGAACTAACAATATCTTGACAATTCAATTCAATTCAATTCATTTCTCTCCATTTTTCTCAAAATTTCAACAACCCCAATCTCTCTCTCTCTCTCTCTGTGTGCTGTCAAAACATCTTTAAGGACTCATCTGCACAGCAATAGAACAGAAAACTCTGCTTTTAGTTTGTCTGTGTTTTAATCTTTTTTTCTGAAGTTGATTAGGAAGTAAATGATCTTTTGCTAATTTAACGAGTAATGATTACATTTTTATTTTATTTTATTTTTTTGTGAAAAAATAGCTCTCATTAAAGTTGCTGAGAAGCCTTTCCCGAAAAGGATCTCTTGGAGGTGGAGAAAGAAAGCTTTTAGAAAGAGAAACAGCAGATGCATCATCCAAAGGTAAGGAGTGTGTTGCTAAAAGTAGAACCCATAGGCCCTGATTTTATCCCCCATTTACTTTTAAATGAAATCACTAATAGGGAATGAAATGGAAACATCTAGAGATTAGGAAATTATGGGTGTAATTCATTGAATGAGGATATTGTGTGATCCTGAAATTCATTATAGAAAGGAGGGAAAACAAAAGTAGAAAGGCATTTTCTGGAATTTAAAAAATATTTTGCGGATGGTATGCTGTCAACCAAACAAATTCAAAGAATTCTATAGTTCCCTGCCATAAGTTTATGAAGATCCAAGTGAGCCCATAGGGCTTGACTTTTACATAGGGATAAAAAATGGATCAGGATCAGGTACAGGCTGTGTCCAAGAACCAACTCGAACCCATATCAAGCTGAAGCATATTATTTTTGTGTATTCTATACAATAATGTCAAATCTAGTATATTAGTAATATATTTATGTTTGTTACCTATAATATAATGATAGATCATATAATATATTAATAAACTAAACACACTATATATGCACAATTATATATGGGAATTTGGGCGTGGATCCAATCATAAACTTGATTATCGTAGGGTTCATGAGGGGACCGGACTGAAATTGATGATGTCCGGATCTTTGAATCTTTCCACACACTTTGGTTGACTTTGAGTGGAACTCCACCATGAGGCCTACATTGATAATCCAAACCGTTCAAAATGAATGTCATCTCCTCAAGTGTCATATCTTTGAATTTTAGTTCAACAGGAGTTGGTCCCATTGTAGGATTGAGAACACAACTAATAATGTGATTAACACAATCTTATAATCATTATTAATTAGTTATGTGTTCAGTCTTACTGTGGACTGAGTGGAGGGGTTAGCATTCACTTTCAAATGTTTGGATTAGAAGGACCCTGAGGCAGAGTCCCCTTTGAGTAGGGGACAGGGGTGCTCAAGCCCAATGGGACATGGTCCACTTTGGGGTGGGCCTGGGCCTTGAATTTTAGCACTCAGTCATATCTAAATTTTAAGCCCGTTTAATATTTGGATCGGGCTTTGATCAAGTGATAGAAAGACCAAAGTGTAGCCCAACCAATTAAATATCAATTGTAGTTTAGTGGCCTATTTGCCCAAGCAAGTCATTCAAACCCCGAACAAGTGATAGAAAGATTGACCCAGACTAACCCGATTTACTAATTGGGCGGATATAGAACCAAAAAATGTTTGATGCAAGATGGGATTGGGCTAAGTACTCAAGGCCTGTATCATGCTTGAGACAGATATGTGCCTGTGTTTCTAAAGTTAGGACGGGGCTGGATATGCCTTAAGACTGGCGTGTCCCACAAGTAACCCCAGTTTTTTGGTACCTCAGCAAATGGGCTGGGACCCAAGAGAGAGCCTACACACACTGGAAGGAAGCCCACTCAAGTGGGAAGGAAGCCTGCACAAGCGGAAAGAAAGTCCACACAAGTGGGAAAGGAGCTCGAACAAGCGGAAAGAGGTGACATACCTGGGGTTCTCGGGCAGCCAGGTGAGAACTGGCGTGTAAGGAGCCATTCTTAAGTAACCTCGGTTGGAGATACTCAGTGCATTCAGAATCAAATTGAGAGTCTATTTGGAGAGGAGTTTGAATCCGCTCGAGGATTTGATTTAAGAGAAACCCCAAGTTAAAGTATGAGAACTCAATATAGTGGACCTTACCTGTTGAAAATCCAAGCTCCTCAAAGGAATTGCCCTCCCATTTTATAGGACATTTCCACCATTTTCCTCAAGAGTTTTTCTTTTTGGTAAAGACCTCAATTGGAGTTGTCCCATCATAAGATTGGTCATTTGATAAAAGAGATGGTATCATCTGAAACATAACATGCAGTGTATAAGTGCTGCTTGATCTTAACCCCACATAAGGCCTAAAATTGTACGGTAAGATTGGGTTGAAATCTCATCCGCTAAAGTACATAATATCAATTGGACAGTGGATCCGGATTGTTACCGTCGGTATCAAATAAACGATCAATCCTTGTGTGGGCCCTTCCTATGGAAGAAGATTTGAAAGGATCCCAAAAAGTGGAAGTTTATTTTGAGTGGCATAGGTGGGCCCAAATGTGGTGTTCCACTCCTAAAAGTCAGATTTCTCCAAGTCAAAGCCTAAGAGGATTAGACTCCTAGGTGGAGTGATTACTTGGCCGTCCACATGCGATGCCAGCTGTCAGCTGTTTGTTAGCTTTGTTGCACACCGAATTGAAATCCTAGGCACAAATGTAGGGGATAAGGCCTACCTGATATAGGATGTTAATGTTGGCGACACCACTTTAATCTTTGAAATATAAATTATAGTTGATTAGGACCCGGTTAAGGAATCCATTTTATACTTTGACTTGATCCTAGCCCATGAAAGTAGGATCTGGATACTTATCTTGGTCTGGATCCATAGATATATTTATATCCATATACAATCTCTCTATAAAAGAAATAGAGGAATTTACCTGGTAGGGCCCCATAGGATCCTATACCACTTCGGAGGTATCGTATTTACCATGGACACGAATAAGGCTCTACATGTGCGTTTTTTTTTTTTTTTTTTTTTTTTTTTTTTTTTTTTTGTCGTTTAGCGAATGGTCGATATCGACCACTCGACCACTTTTATGGTCGATATCGACCATTCTGCTACCCAAATAAAAATTAGGTTTTTCAGGATGGAGAAGATGGGAGGGATTGCTCTGTTCCACGCCATGGATACAGATCGAGCCACTGTCAGCTCCGGGAAAGTCAGAAGAAGAAGACACTGCTCTGTGATCTCGTCCGATAGCCCTAGAATCAACGGCCCAGATTTCTTCAAAATCTCAGAGATCGCCATTTGCAACAAACACACAGAAGAAAAACAAGCAAAAACCAGAACCAGAAGCAGCAGCAGATCCGAGGATTTCTCTTTCTTTGCTTTTCTAATGTCTGGTTTTGATCTTCTCGAAGGATTATGTAGTATACGTGGTGGATGTATGGAAAGAGAGAGAGAGAGAGAGGATTCCGCGAAATCCAAAGGAAAACGACGAGATTTAAAATAGAAAGAGGAATGCCAATTCAAACGGTATTGCAGAAAACAGGGATACTATGGAAATCTACTTCACTCGTTTTCCCCTCTCAGAGGAAGAAAGAAGAAGAAGAAGAAGAAGGCCTAAAACACAGACTCCTCCCCTCCCCTCCCCCTCTTCTCAATCCTAAAAAACCCAATCTTTATTTGGGTTCCCGTAGAATGGTTGATATCGACCACTTTAATTGTCGATATCGACAACATAACTGAAACATAAAAATTACAGTCATTGTCAGTATCGACCACTTTTATTGTCGATATCGACAACGTAACTGAAACACAAAAATTACAGTCATTGTCAGTATCGACCACTTTTATTGTCGATATCGACAACATAACTGAAACATAAATTTACAGACATTGTCAGTGTCGACCACTTTTATTGTCGATATCGACCATAATAAAATAGAAGAAAAAAAATGATGACTGTCCATAGCAGTGCTCCGTTTGGAGATACAAAACCTGTAAATTAACCTGCTCCGTAATAACAGAAATAACTCTACACTATTATAAGGAGTGTTTAAGTCTCAAACATATTGCAATCTGTATATTTATCATCGCTCATTCGCAGCTACATCTTAATCCAAACTTAACAATTACAACAAAAAACAAGAATAACATAAGAAAGTAGAAAATGATTTCGGTCTTCAACTGTCATGTTCTGAATGATTGATGATGCCTTTTGTGGTCATAAATTATTTACCAGTGTTGCAACGATCAATGTCTTCTTCCCTTTGTCAGCATCATGTAACTGAGAAAGAGGAGTATTGACAATGAATATAAGACAACCATCATATTCTGATAATTGCATCTTCATGAAGGATTTTAGTGTATGCTAAATTCTTTAGGGGATCATTATTTGAGGCAAAATGAGAACAAGATATAGTCCACCTTCCTACCCAAGAACAGTCATCACAAAAATATTGTTGTCGCATTTCGCATACATGTCCACAAATGCAGTAGAAACATTCTCTCGCTTCTATAAGTAATTTCCAACCTAACCCTCAACCCTGCAATCCCAAATATCATCATTCAATTCAACCAACAACGGCTAACAAAGTAACAATTCCATTTAAACCCTGGTGCATCCCTCCAGATAGAGCTCCCACTGTACTCAGTAGGACCAGGTGCATCATACTGCAAAGAACCATAGGAACCACCACCCAACCCCGCACCACCACCCAAACCAGGACCATACCCACCAGCACTATAGCCCAAACTGGCACCAAAACCACCAGCATTGCCACCTCCCAATGATGATGGTGCCTGGTTCCCCACAGAGGACAGCCCCTGCCCACCAATTGAAGATTGCAAAGATGTGTTCAGATTGTAATGGTTAAGCCCCAACACCTAGTTACCGCCAGAGAAACCACCCAATCCCCCATATGAAGAGAGCCCACCCGGCCCGCCATATTCTTGATTGGCCGAAGCACCCGACAGCTCCTGAATTCCTCCACCCAGCTTCCCTTTCTTCCCATCAATTGCTATCTTGCAAACCAGCTGTTGCCCGTCCATATTCTTGATTGGCTCGACCAGAGCCGCCCAAAGTTTTCTTGAATGGTCATCAATGAAGGTCTTCCATCTTACCCTTCCAAACATGATAATTTCTTCCATTTAAACTAACCATTCTGTTCAAACTTTGTTCCATTGTTCACACAAGAATTTTATCAAACACCTTGAAGGCGAACCTTGCGCTTTGATACCACTATGTCAGTGACAGCCCTGCATTCTCATGACGTGCTGGAGAATCGATAAATTGCCTGACATCACCATCTTCCATGCTGGCCTGGTGCTCGTGCTTGGGCTTCAACGTTGTGGCATCTGCTTCAGATGGCACATCTGGATCAGTTGTGGTTCTAAATGGAGGAGCATGAACTGGGGGTACATCATCAGAAAATGCATCGGGGTTGTCTTGAGGATCATTTGGATTAATTATCTTCCCACCTTCACTTTTACCCTTGCGTGCCTTATCAAAATAGGCAGTGTAAGGGACATTGTCTTCGCCGTCCCAGTTTCCGAATTTAGGTACATGCGAGCGATGCTGCACAGGGGAAAAAACGGTTTTCCTATTTAAGATGGGTTCCATGATATGGTTTCAGCTTGGGTTTCAAGAGAAGGATACTGAGCAATGGCATTTGACATTGTTCCAGTGCCAAGAAATTGCAAAGCACCCATCCATGGAAGATCACTGTAACCGTTCCTGACAGATGCAGGGAAGGTGCATTTCAGGTCACCGTAAATCAAGCCACGAGGATGATAGCAGACACAGCATCATTATTGCCATCCACTTGAAGATGAGCAGACCCTCTCCTCCCTCTTCCTCCTCCTCCTCCCCTCTTCTCCATCCTGAATGGTGAAAAACCCAATTTTTATTTGGGTTCCCGCAGAATAGTCGATATCGACCATAAAAGTGGTCGATATCGATTCGCTAAACGACAAAAAAAAAAAAAAAAAAAAAAAAAAAAAAAAACTGCACATGTAGAGCCTTATCCGTGTCCATGGTAAATACAATACCTCCGAAGTGGTATAAGATCCTATGAGGCCCTACCAAGTAAATTCCTCAAAGAAATATCTAGACAAAACCCTAATGTGTAGCCCATCCTATTTCTATATGAACCTGGTCCACCTATAATCAAGTTAATCCCCTTCACACACACTACCCTACAGGTGAAAAATCCCACATTCACCCCCACCGTTATTCAATGTTAGATTAAAAATTCAAAAGACGAATCCTTTATAATCATTAAACTTAAAGGTCATAAATCAAAGACATAGGATGATCCAACATGGTTGAAGGTTTATACACAACGCTAAAATTATAACTACAGATCTTTTTCTTGGTCATGATTTTGGTCACGGCAAATGATTGGGTGCACAGGTTTGGGTCGGTGGGACATGTATAGTATAATAGCATGATCATGTGACCCACTAAGACTGATCTAATCGATTCTGCTGAGTTTCTAGCTAGCAGACAAACCAGATAAAAAAAAAAAGAAAAGAACAAAAAACCATGATTCTTCTTATCTTCTGGAGCATTTAATGCGACACATTGGGCTCCTGAGATTAATTAGAGTGATCAACTGAGCTCATGGGAAGAATGTTGGGCCCATGCCATAAAAATGGATCATATGAAAACCGTTGTCTAAGAAAAAACTTATGTGATATTTTTCTAAATCTGGGTCTTTATGGATATTCTTAAAAAAGAAACTACCAGGAAATATCGTTTGAACAAAATATCAAAACATTTATGCGATATTTATGTCAGTTGGTCGGGCCCACTCATAGTTTAAAGTATATTAAGACAAGCCAGAATATGAGATATCATTTTAGGGATTCTCATGGGCCGGGCCAGTCCAGGCATGATATGGCTCAGCACCCTTTGGGCTAGCCTGAATCATTTAAGGCCGTTTAATATTTTGACTGGGCTAGATGAAATGATAAAAGCCCAAAGCGGAGCCTGGTCCGCTCCCAATAAGGAGTGTTTATAACTTAGTGATAATTTGTCCAAACAATAGCAAAGTTCGACCAGCTCGATTGACTAAATAGGAGGGCTTGGGCACGAAGTTTTTAGCCCATATCTAGCTTGGCCCAGGTGGGACCTCACCTGGGCTAGGAACACCCTTATCCGGGGGTACTATATAGGACAACTCTACCAGGAAAAGGTGGGCTTTGATCATATTATGTATGGACCACTTATGTATCCCATTCAATAGAATGAGTATGAATGCAGGTGTTCAGGGAGGTGCCTCTACATTTGAGAAATCCACTTACCCATCACTGATGGGGACCACAGCAACAAGTCCATCCTCAATCACGATCCCAACCATTGATGAAATCGGAGGCAGGAGATACAACAGATGCAGCAGCAACCTCAGCAAGAATTCCTCTTGGCTGCATCCAAGGAGAGTCATGTTGTTCTTCGCTACTCTGTACGCCTCTGCTTCTATTTTCTCCTCTTCTTTTAATGCTAGAACTAGAATAGTCATACTCTTTTCCCACAGTGAGCATGCAGTTCTTAAAATTTATTTAAGTAACCATTTCTACTAAAATCTGAAGGCATTAGTAGAGATAGTAAAAATATTTTTTAATATTCTTCTTTTGGATGGAGCCCACTCTTCAATAACAGTCTCAGTATCTTTACAACAAATTGGGTCGATTGAGTATTCTAATCACCATGCACGGACCCCACATGAACATGTTTATAACATCTTGGTCATAAAGGAAGCGCGTCACCTTGTATGTTCTGAAGTGATCATAAAAGGTGAGTCCCACCGGATAAAAGAGAGAAATGGTGTCAAGTATGAGCTTGACATGTAGTCAATCCAAGGGGTCATTGGGCTAATCTTTTACATATATTGCCATGGGTCCGCTTGTTCCTTGTGATTTCCTATGAATTCTAAGACCCATATTTGTTCAAAAATTGTTAAAATTGAAGAAATCAAGATGAAAAATTAAAAAAATGACGATCAGGTAATATTTTTTTTAATTTTTTTAATTTTTTGAAAAATGAATCAAGAATAGATGGAAAATGAACGCCCAAGCCTTCAACCATCTACATTTCTACCTTATAATTTTCTCCTATTTGATAATGTCGTCTTGGAGCCCATTTGACCATCAATTCTTAGGTATTCGATTTGATGCGAACAAAAGGACCCTAGAAGTTTTAAAAGGTTTGAACTTTTAAAATATGGGGTCCACATATAAAATTAAGGCAAAATTAATGGGAAGATGCACTGTAATAAAATGCAGCGTGGGTTGACTACCAAATCCGTAGGCCCGGCGTGGGGAAGACTCAACATGTGGAGTCTTCTTTAATTCCTTTTAATGGCTTAGTAACTTCACCTACAACCATACTCCATCATATCCCTTTCTTATGCATGACATGGTGAACTTCCTTTTGTGTTGTAGGTCAAGCATGGGAACAATCATACTCATCTACTTCACTTTGGCCTTTTCAAACATCAACCAAGATGGAGTCAAGACGCAGTAGTTTTAGATCCTAATTTCTGCTCTTAGTTACTTTTATGGAATGAGAAGCTGAGGAGAGTAAGAGGACCGTATCAATTAACATCATCATGTCCTTGAGCTTTCTATTCCTTTAGAAAGTTGGGGTTTGGTTCCTTTCTTGGACAGCATCAGTGCTAATTGGATGGGTTGTTGCTTGGGATGGCCATCCTTTTCCATTTTTATTTTAATTAGATTTTTATATTTTAAAAGTTATTTTATTTAGTTATTTTTCTTTTCTTTTCTTTTTTTTTTTTACAAAGGTATGTTGGACATTCCTACCCGTTGGATCAATGTGCATGTGTAAAAGTGTGCTGTAAAAGCAATCTTGCCATTGGAAGTTTAAGATCAATAGAGAGATGGTTATGTCTTTGGATCAACAGATGGAAGTGTGATGTTCGAGCAGGGAAAATGAGGCCCACCAACATTTTACTGCCATTTAACCCCAAAAACAAAAAAGAAAAAAAAAGAAAAAGAAAAAGAAAGCACTGCCAAAGATGGATCTGTTCCTGGTTGAGAATTACCGTTAAGAAAGGGTCCTGTAATAGAATATTAAATAAATAAGTAAAAATTAAAAAAATATTTGGCCAAATCCAAGTGTAAGGTTCCTTACTGGATCAGTTAAGCCCATTAACAGGCCTGTTGGCCGGTTTATTCTATTATTATTATAACTAATTGTATTGTTAGATATTTAGGTGGGTTTAGAATATGAGCAAGTGTATTTATTTATTAGAATAATGTCCACAGAGTTCCGTGCAATTCCGAGCGTGTTTGACCCTAGCATGGGGGTAGTTTGCAATTTAGGAAAAAATTGGGTGTTTTTCCAAAAAATTTCAATCTCGATGATTTTGGGCTCATTGGAAAGGTCTCGTCATGTAAATCATTTTTGTCTCTTGTCTCGTCGCAATCCGACGACCAAAAACCCCTTAAATAATTCATTTCTTTTCGGACCCATTTATTAAGGGTAAACTTGTCATTTCCTCTTTCCCATATTTTTTAACCTACGATTACCCTATTCTCTTGGTACTTTCCTTCTCTCCAACCAAAAGAAGTCATCAACCTTCCCCTATTTCTTCTTCATCTCCATATACCAGTTAAAGGGAGCCCAACTCACCGATCCAAACCGCCCATCTTCTTCATTTCGATCGTCCCTCTTCATTGATCTAAGTTTGGTAAGCTTTTCCTACCATCGTCTTTCCCAGTCTTTCTTCCTTCTGCTTAGATTTGGGCTTGTACATGATTTTTCCCCTGCTCTTTCTTTTCCTTCGTGTTCTAGGTTTCGTTTGGAAGCTTTTGTAGGTAGATTTGTAGCATTCCGCGTAGAAGGGCTCTCCTCCAGTTTTCCGGTTGATGCAAGTAGATATGCATTGTATAATTAATTATGGATGCATGGTTTTGATTGATGATGATATATGCTAGAATACCTAAATTTCAAGCTTGTTTCTAGTATTAACATGTTAGATTAGGATTTGGTTGGCTTGGCCTAATTGTTTAATTGGTAAGCCTAATTGGTTTAATTGTTAGATAACATGTTATTGTGAATAAATGTAATTGTTGGGGGAGCATGGAGGCTCAATTTATACAGGATTAGCCATTGGAATGGCCGGAGGAAGAAGAAGGCAAAAACCCAATTTGGGAGTTACTGTTCACTGCCCGATCAATCGGATAGACTGTCGGATCGATCAGACAGCTAACAATATCCCTTAATTGGGAGTTGTCTGCTGTTCAATCGATGGGATAAAATGTGCGATCGATCGGACCTCCTGTCTGATCGATTGGATGGTGTTCCATGGTGGAATTTGATGACTCCGGACAACCATAACTTTTAATCCGACCGTTCGATTTCTATGTTCTATATACCGTTGGAAAGCCCTCAAGACGTAAAATCCAATAGCTCAAGTTTCATAACGATCAAAGATGGAAAAATAAGGTATATATGTGGATTAATGATTGGGACCCTGTCTTTTGGGAAAAGAGACTCTTAACATAGGTTTGGGCCTTAGATGTTGGACCCCTTAAACCTACTCTCACATGACCATTAATGAGAATGAGTATTTCCTTACATTAATATTAAATAGGCAAAATTAGCGAAAGGTCCCTATAAGTGAATGTATCCAGCCTCCAGTCCAAGGAAAAACTTATTAAGGCCTATGGTCCACTCAACTAGACTTATTGCAGTGAGAGGTCCCTAGATACAATTCTCATGACTAATTTACCCTTTCAATCATTTTAGGAATAAAATTTTGAAATTTTAAATTTCAAATTTGTATTAGCGGGGTTTTCCAGATCGTGCAGAGGAAGATCGTTTGATCTCAGCAGGACCATACAAATCAGGTTCTCTATTATTGCAATCAAAGGGCAAAAATCTTTTCAAACCCCTTCAAACGACGAACTGCCATCGCAGACAGAAATCTTCTTAAGCTTTTGTCCCCTTTCGAGTAAAAACCTTCAAGAAGAAGACTCTCGCTCCCATCTCCCTCTTGCTGATGGGTTTTTGCCCCTGACACGCTGTCCGATCCGGAGAAAGAAGGTCTGGACTCTGTTGATGGGGATTTCCCTGATCGATCTCTGGTGGGCCATCGCAAACATAAAAAAAGGCTCAGAAAACCAGGTTCTTGAGGTTTCCATCGCCTGCCTGAATCGGAGAAGGAGATCTCAATGGCTAAGATCTGATCAAGTTCAAAACGATATTGAGGAGAGGCTGCCGACGTCGCTAGTGCTATGCCTTCGCTAAAGAAAGAAGGCAGAGGACGTCCGGGCTCTGCAAAACCTGGTTACAGAACCTGTAACAGAACTTAAGAAGAAGAAGACATGGTTACAGAACCTGTAACGGAACATCGATGGAGACGCAGTGGCCGCTGCCACTGCGCGTGATGGGGATTTCCCTGATCGATCTCTGGTGGGCCATCGCAAACATAAAAAAGGGCATCGCCTGCCTGAATCGGAGAAGGAGATCTCAGTGGCTGAGATCTGATCAAGTTCAAAACGATGATGAGGAGAGGCCGCCGACGTCGCCAGTGCTACGCCGTCGCTTAAGAAAGAAGGCAGAGGACGTCCGGGCTCTGCAAGACCTGGTTACAGAACCTGTAACGGAACTGAAGAAGAATAAGACCTGATTACAGAACCTGTAACGGAACATCGATGGAGACGCAGTGGCCGCTGCCACTGCGTGTCGACGGAAAAGGAAGAAGACCACTACTGCTGCCTTCGTGCCTTGACCAGAGAGGAAGAAGACCACTACTGGCAGCAGTGTCTTTTAGTTCTTATTGCAGAACCAGAACGGGGAAGAAGAAGATGGGCCTAGGCTCTACAGTAATTCCAGGTTGGTTACAGGTCAGTCCGACCTGACCCATTTCAGAAGACGGGATGTTTTTTTGGCTGGACCTCGCCAGTCTTCTGCATCCGTCTCCGGAGAACGAGGATCCGTTGGTCTCAATCGTCGCTGCCGCTGTGCCTTCGCTGAGGAAGAAGAAGATCGAAAGAGGGATAAGGCCATGGTCTTTTATATCCTACTGCTCTCTAGTTTTAGTTTTGATTCCAGAACTAGAAGAAGGAAGAAGACGACCAAGCAAGGGGTTCGTGTCGGGTGAATCTGAGATTTTGGCATATTTCTCTTATTTTTGATAAATTTATCTGAGGTTTTCGCAAATTTATCTGAGTTTTTATGAAAATTATCTTAGTTTTGATTAAATTTATTCGAGTTTTGGTAAAATTTATCTGAGTTTTTGTCAAATTTATCTGAGTTTTTATCAAATTTATCTGAGTTCTGGTGAAATTTATATTAGTTTTGGCAAAATTTATTTGTGTTTTGTGCAAATTTATCTGAGTCTTTTTTATAATCTATCTGAGTTTTTGGAAAATCTATCTGAGTTTTTTGGAAAATTAAAAGTTTTTTAAATCTAGTTGTGCTTTTTATTTTTATTTGTATATTTTCAAATTTATTTACGTTTTTTACATAAATTTAACTGAGTTTTGGCAAAAATACATGAGTTTTTGGCAAATTTTTTAGAAAATTAGAAAATTTGATTATCTTAGTTTTGGCAAATATATTTGCATTTTTTAAAATTTATTTGTAAATAAGGATTTTATCTACGTCTTTTGAAATTTATTTGTGTCTTTTGAAATTTATTAATTTTATTTGGATATTTTGAAATTTATTTGCATCTTTTGAAATTTATTTAGATCCTTTGAAGTATATTTGCGTCTTTTTAAATTTATCTGCGTTCTTTTGAAATTATTGTATTTTTTAATTTATTTGCGTTCTTTTGAGATTTATTTGTATTTTTTAACGTTTATTTGTGTTTTTTTAGAATTTATTTGAAAGTCTCATTAATTAGATTTCATTAATCGTTGTCAATTAAATGGTAGTTGACCATTATTAATGGCATATCCCACTAATTTTGGGATATGATTTAAAGAAAAGGGTAATTTGGACATTTTAGATCTTCAAATTTGAAAAAAGGACCTACCACACTATAAAAAAAGATTGTGGATCTAAGGCCATAAAGTGAAATATTGAGGGACCTGTCGCCGAATCCCCCTATTAAATATGACTTGATTTATGATAAGTTTTGCAGTTCCTATATTTAATGATTGGCTTTAAATGCAAAATCCTCACAGTGGACTTACGATCTGTGGGCAAAAATGAATTTTTTTTTAATTAGCCATAAATTCCACTCCCCGAATCTGATTTATTCTCTAATCGGGTTCGGTAGACGTGACACCAACTCAACCAAATTATCATATTAGACTGATTCTACCGATTTGATGGACTTGTCCCACTCGCATGCGATTCTGCTTGACTGTTGGTACAACTTCGTTGAATAACATTTCATTCGCGTAGTCTGGTTATTGGTGACAAAGTAAGTCACCTTTAATTAGTCCTAACAAAAGACTATTTAATTTTTGAAATAAGGTTTGAAACTTAGTACGTAGAAAGAACTCAATTTGGACTTGAGTTTTGTCCGAAACCCATGGATTTTCAACTAGAATTCCTAACATTGCGACAACGTAAGTGCAGTTTCTTTGGCATCAAACTCGGTCTATCATGCTCACACCAAATATATTGAGGTAGATTATCACTTTATTAGAGAGAAGGTAACCCATGGTGATATACAAATACGATTTGTTAACTCAGTTGACCAGGCAGCCATATTCAAACAAGGTCTTAGTTCTACAAGATTTCAGATGATAAAGAACAGGCTTTGCTTCACTGATTGGCGGTTCAGTTTGCAGGGGGATGTTAACCAATCTTATCTCAGTCGGCTAAGCATGTCCCGGTTGGCCCATCCTGCCTTAAATCATGACAGATAATGATGTATATTGAGTTGATAATAACATTGCCACTTATCTATCTCTCTATCTTTGTTATACAATTTGATAAGGATTCTTCTGTAATCATCCCTAATCTATACGTATTGAGCCTATCAACATTTCTTGTATTATAAATTTACTTCTAATTCAATCCAAATACACATGTTGAGGAGCATAAACTCGTACAAAAGAAAGGAGAGCTCGATGAAAAAACTACAACAAGAGACTGACGCTGCCACTTATCTATCTCTCTATCTTTGTTATACAATGTGATAATCCCTGATCTATAGGTATTGAGCCTATCAACATATCTTGTATTATAGATTACTTCTAATGGAATCCAACTACACATGTTTAGTAGCATAAACTCAAACAAAAGAAAGGAGAGCTCAATAAAAAAACTACAAGAAGAGACTGATGCCGCCAGCAATGCGCCGTGGATTCAATGTGCTATCGTGCGCCATCGAAATCATTTCAGAGAAAAGGTAAAGGACGGAATCGAAAAAGGTCTCTTTGTTTTGATTACAATGGCCCCCACATTATGCTATGGTGTTAAATCATGTATGGACGGGGGTGGAGATGAGAGAGAGGATCACAAATTGAGGCGGTACTGCAGACTACCCATCCTACTAACCAAGGAATTACAGGCTACTGATAGCAGAGCATGATGATGGACGATGTGAAGAGACAAAGAAGCAAAAAACAAAGAAGAAAGAAGCGTTTTTAAGTCGAGGTGTGACGCCGATCCCGCGTCCTCCGTGCCTTCGCCAACACCGGAATCAAGTTTATCATCGGCCTCTGCAATGAGTCCTCCGTGCCTTCGTCAACTTCGGCATTGAGTTCATCATTCTAAGTAAAAATTGAAATGAAATTTAGAGGATTTTCGAACTTCGGATTGAGAAAATCAAAACATGAAAAGTGTCTGAAATCCAACGAGCCCTGGTTTGACACCCTTCCGAGTTCCACAGAAATAGTCAGTTGTTTGGTAAAAGGGTCACGAGTCAAGTACAAAAGTTGTTCAAAACAGTGTCCCTGAATTAATGAGCTAAGGATCACAATTTTTCAAAAATGTCGAATAACCCCGCAGGCTTTTCCAAAATTACAATGGGGTTCCTTAAGGCATTAAACTATGTTCTAGGGCTCTCAAAACTTCCCAATGCTATGCAAGAATTATTCTAACCCCTAAATTAGCCACTAACCCCACTCAGTGAATTAACCCCACACTTAACTATCACTAACATCGGGAATTAGGGGCTGGGTGATGCAGTGAGATCCAAGATCAGGACACGCAGGCTCTGATGGATCAGTCTGATGGGGTCCACATATTCCTTTATTTACTTATTTCTAGAATAGTAGGTTGCTTGATTGTTTAGAAAGATTTCCTTTCTAATTTATATGTTGATTAGGATTAGCTATTTCCTTTATTGCTTATTTAGGAACAATGCTACTCTATATATAGAGAAGCTCCATATTGACATGATCATGTTATTTTCTAAATAAAAAGCTCAGAGAAGTTCTCGTGAATTCCCTTTTTGATATTTCCCCTAAGTGATCTTAGGGTTTTTGAGTCTTAGGGCTCGATCTCACCGTCGGAGGTGTAGATCTTCATCGTAGCCTTCGGGCTACGCCATCAATTGGTATCAGAGCCGACGATCAATCTCAGATCGCCGGTTGAGATCGCCGATTCGAGGTAATTCCGTATCCCATCTCCCTAATTTTTGTCCATCCATTATTACCCCACCGAGCATCATCATCACCCTGCCTCACAGCATCCACTCCCAATTCGCAAATCCCTCCCATCTCACGTCCAACCCAACACCTAACTCCATCCATCCATCCACCAGTATACCACAATCATCACCCATCCTACCGAAAACCTCCCATCCACGTCCGAGCCCAAAACCCAAAAACCCCTGCTCCATCGCACACAGTCAACCCACCTCCACCATCACAACCGAACCCAACCACCTCACCATCACAATCGAACCCAAACAGAGCCAGTCTCAACCCACCGAAACCCTCTCTCACCACCCAACTTCAGCAAACCCCCAAAATCCTCCGTGCCTAATTTCCGAAACCCTAAACCAATTTGCCCCCAAAACAGAACATCTCACCGAAACCCAAAAATCCACAAACCCCAACCCCGCCGAAAATCCACCGACCTAAACCCCACCAGCCCCATCGCCGACCCCACCTACCATCACCGACACCAATCACACCCCTCCCACCCCCCCCCCCCCCCAACCCCCCATCTCATCGAGACCCCTCAATCCCAGCGAAGTCACAAAAAAAAAAAAAAGAAAAAAAAAAAAGAGAAAACAGAGTAGAATCAGAGAGAGAAAGCACAGAACAAAAGAAAGAAGAAATAGAAGAAGGTGAGGGAGGAGGAGCACCGAGTTCCAACGGGCATACCTGGCACCATCGATCGTCGCCTCCACAGTAACCGGAACAGCCGGTGGCGACTAGGGCACAGCAGCAACCCAGCAATCACGCTGCTTCCCCATCGCCTCCAGCCACCAGCATCATCGCTAGCCATCACCCATCCTCTCCAGCATCGTCGGCATCCAGCAGCTTCTCGAAACAGGTAAGAGGTTTCGAATTTTTCCTCTTATCTTCTTTCCTGCGCAAAACCCAAGATAGCCAACGATCCTCTCCACGTGCTTCCATTCTGCAGTTTGGGCCTCACCTGCATTTTGGGCCTTAACTGAGTTCAGGCCCAACCCGGCCCAGAACACCACTCACAGCAAAAAAAAAAAAAAAAAAAATCATGGCCACCCGAGGAGGTCAATACCACGGGTATCTCACCAATTACCAGCGGGATGAGCAATTGACTAAATTGGGACATGACATGGATGCTGTGATTGAGCGACTTAATTTTGTTGAAGCTGCTCTTATTGAACTTCAAGACACTCAGGCTACAGGAAGAATAGAACCTGCTATCACAGAGTTGGATCCGCAAACATCTGGCACTGGATCTCAGATCAGGCAGGTAACACCAGCTCCCCAGGCATCCGGTCCAAGAACCCTAGTAGATCTAGTCACGCATGGTCCTCAATATCAGCCTCGTGAAACCATGTTCGACATGGTACAACGCCATTTACTTGAACGTGGTGCTGATGAGCCACGCGGTGCACCACATACAGATGACATCACTCGAAAGGGTGCGACTAGAGATCAGTGACTTTTCAGGGGATCTCCACCCCAAGGCCTTCGTCGACTGGCTTAATTCCCTCGACGACTATTTTGCGTGGTACAAAATGATTGATGCCCAGAAGATAGCCTTCACAAAAGTTAAGCTCAAAGGTTCTGCACGCATTTGGTGGCAAAGTATTGAAAACAGTGAACTTGCCTTTGGGCATCCCATCTTGCAGTGGGAAGACATGAAGCAGCGACTCAAGCAAAATTTCCTTCCTTCTGACTATATTGATTCTGTTAGATCTCGTGATCACTGAGAGGGGGGGGGGGGGTGAATCAGTGATCTCTTTTAAACAGGTCCTTGCTAACAACAATTCAAATCAAACCACACAATTGACACCAGATTTTACGTGGTTCACCAAAAGGCTACGTCCACGGTTCAATCCCGTCCGAACAACAATCCGGTACAGGTCTGAATCTTATTTAGTCGCACCGACGACAAAGAGCACCAACCCTTAAATTCAGATAGCACCAACTATCTAGGAAGCACCGACTCCCTTAGGTTTCAGATAGCACCAACTATCTAGGAAGCACCGACTCCCTTAGGTTTCAGATAGCACCAACTATCTAGGAAGCTACAACTCCCTTTACAATTTGTCTGCACCCACAGACAGGATCACCAAACCCCAAAACACCAAGCACCAACTTGATGATTACAGCAAAGAAGATAAACTGATCTACAGCCCTTTCCCCTCTACAATTCTCTCTCTCTCAATCCCTTACAAATAGAAATCTAAAGCATAAAAGAGAGACTTATCTTATGAACGAAAATACCATCTTCATGAGGCTTCAAATTCGTCCACACTTGCTGTAGAAAGATGCTAGCACAACAGCAACACAGCAACAGCACCAGCTTTCTCTCAGAACTCTCTCTCTTTTCTCTTCTCTTCTTCTCTCTCTCTGGTGTATCTTTAGAACGACCCATACATGCCTTTATATAGGTTTTAGTAACCCCTAATTGTGTTTAAAACGGGCTACAATTCGTTAGAAAGAGTCCCAAACAAATTAGATAACTGTGCTGAATTTTCGTGCAAAACTTCTAATTCTGCGCAACTCTGGTTCCCGTGCTCGGTCGACATCATGCTGTGCTCGGTCGACATCATACACTATCTGGAAATAGTCACTTATCGAGCTCGGTCGACATCCTGAGGGCTCGGTCGACCGAAGACACACTGTGTCACGAAAATAACTGAGAGCTCTGATTTTGCACTTTCTTCATGCTCGGTCGACCTGCCAGGGAGCTCGGTCGACCGGGTACACTGCACCAGGAAAAACTGATTTTCTTCACTGTTTTCCTTTTTCATTCTTCTTGAGCTCTATCACTTCCACTCTTTCAACACATGATTGAGACATAGTGTTGACAATAATTCCAATACAATTTGATGCTTGAGACACCAAACACACCAATGCTTCAAGATTCAACTCAATGCATCTCAAATTCCAACAATCTCCCCCTTTGGAATTGTTGGCAACACTTGGAACTTCAACACAGACACTTGGAACATGTTGACATCATAGAGCCTTTTTAGAACAATAAACTCCCCTTGGAACATGATCTTCTCATTCACTATCTTGATACCAATTTTCATTCCAATCTTCCATCTTCCTCATGCTATCATATTTCCATCTTCTTAGCATAAGACTAACTTCAACATGCATATAGTCTTTCCTTGCATAATCTTCTCAGCATAACTTGATACCAATCTCCAGATAACCTTCTCAAGATGACATGCATATCAACCTTTCCATGCATAATCTTCTCCCCCTTTGACAATAATTCCAAAGGGACCAATCTAGGAGCAAATAAGATATTCAACGAATTCATTGCTCCCCCTTTCTGGCACATCTCCTAAGGTGTAGGAGAATGAGTAACTCCTAATTTCTTTCGGAGATACTCGAAGACTTCCTTTGGCAAAGGTTTTGTGAAGATATCAGCCACTTGCTCAGTAGTAGGAACGTATTCCAACTTTACCTTACCATCTGCAACTTTATCCTTGAGAAAGTGATAGCGGATTGCAACATGCTTAGTCCTTGAATGCTGAACTGGATTCTTAGAGATATGAATTGCACTTGTGTTATCACAGAGGATCGGCGTAGGATCTGTTGTTGGAACTCCTAAATCAGAGAGCATTTGCCGCATCCATAACACTTGCGTACAACAAGTTGCCGCTGCAATATATTCTGCTTCCGCTGTCGAAAGTGAGACGGAGTCTTGCTTCTTGCTGTGCCAAGCTACCAATCTATCACCAAGATAGAATGCACCACCACTTGTACTCTTGCGATCATCTACGCAACCAGCCCAATCGGCGTCTGAGTATG
Source organism: Litsea cubeba (assembly GCA_012931725.1). Lineage (NCBI taxonomy): Eukaryota > Viridiplantae > Streptophyta > Magnoliopsida > Laurales > Lauraceae > Litsea > Litsea cubeba. Next base: position 58,597,769 of record CM022953.1, read on the forward strand.
CGACAAGAGTAAAGGATTTACCTTTAGGATACCATATTCCAAGCTCCATAGTACCTTTTAGATATCGAAATATCCTTTTCACTGCTGTAAGGTGCGTCTCAGTTGGTGATGCTTGAAATCGAGCCACCATACATACTGCTTGTAGAAGATCTGGTCTTGTAGCAGTCAAGTAAAGCAAGCTTCCTATCATAGAACGATAGGTGGTGTGATCAACGGACGAAGCCTTATCATCTTTGCTAAGTTTCGTGTTCGTTGTCATTGGCGTGCTCACGGGCTTGCTGTCTTCCATGTTAAAACGCTTCAGCATTTCCTTTATATATTTCATCTGAGATATAAAAATACCATTTTTCAGCTGCTGAACTTGTAATCCTAGGAAGAACTTTAGCTCTCCAAGCATAGACATCTCAAATTCTTTCGTCATATCTTCAGCAAAAATCCTGCACATATTCTCATCATTGCCTCCAAATATTATGTCATCAACATAAACAATAACCACCAGCTGTTTGCTTGAATCAGATTTGACATACAGATTGCTATCAACTAGTCCTTTTCCAAAACCAATCTTGCGAAGATAAAGATCCAGCCTTGCATACCATGCCCTTGGCGCCTGTTTCAGTCCATATAGAGCCTTCTTCAGCTTGCAAACTAAGTCTGAATTTTTGCTAATTAGAAAGCCATCAGGTTGCTCAATGTAGACCTCTTCTTCAAGTAAACCATTCAAGAAAGCTGACTTAACATCCATCTGAAATACCTTGAAGGTTTTATAGGCAGCCAATGCAAGAAACATACGAATGGCTTCCAGACGAGCCACCGGTGCAAAGGTCTCTTCAAAATCTATGCCTTCAACTTGTGCATAGCCTTTACAAACCAACCTTGCCTTGTTTCGTATGACCTGACCATCTTCATTCAGCTTGTTCCGAAAGACCCATTTAGTACCAATCACATTCTTATCAGTAGGTCTAGGGACTAGTTCCCATGTGGAGTTTTTCTCAATCTGCTCCAACTCCTCATGCATAGCTTTTAACCAGCTTTCATCTAGACTAGCTTCAGCTACTGTCTTGGGCTCAATGGTGGACACAAGTGAGTAATTGCTAACTACACTTTGTCTAGTTTTTACACCGGCCTCAGGATCTCCAATGATTTGATCCTTAGGGTGTTGCTCTACCCAAGTACTTTTCTTTCTAGGAGAAGTATCCTCTGAATCATCTTTTGCCTTTTCAGAATCAGGTTCAGCCACTTCATCATCAATCTCACTCGAGTCCTCATACACTGGACTGTCATTATGAGTTACCTTCTTTGACTCATGGTTTTCATCAATTCTAACATCAGCACTTTCAAAAATTTTTCTGGTCCTTTTGTTAAGGCATCTGTAAGCTTTACTAGAGGATGAGTAACCCAGAAAAATACCTTCATCGGCTCTTTCTGCAAATTTGCCCGGATTTTGTTCGAGCCGCTTGATGTAACACTTGCTACCGAAGACTCTGAAGTGCTTGACTGTAGCTTTTCTTCCAAACCATAGCTCATAAGGTGTTTTATCTTCATGTGGCCTGATCAAGCAACGATTCTGAATATAAACAGCCGTATGAATCGCCTCTTTCCAATACTTATCAGCCATCTTACTTTCAACCAGCATGGTGCGTGCCATTTCTTGCACAGTGCGGTTCTTGCGCTCAACAACTCCATTCTGCTGTGGAGTTCTAGGGGCTGAGTATTGTCTTTGGATGCCATGATGTTCACAATACTTAGTGAATTCATCAGATGTAAATTCGCCTCCACGATCAGACCTTAGCGTCTTGATCTGCTTCCCTAGCATGTTTTCAACCTGTGCTTTAAACACTTTGAACCGATCAAGTGCTTGATGTTTATGCTTAAGAAATAATACCCATGTCATGCGAGTAAAATCATCAATGCAAAGCATAAAATACTTATCTCCATTGGTGCTTTGAGTCCGCATCGGTCCACAGAGATCAGTGTGTACCAGCTCAAGAGGTTTCTTCGTATGATGCTCCTTCGTCTTGAACATTACCCTCGTTTGCTTTCCCTTTTGACAAGAGTCACAAATGGGGTTTGAAGGCTTTTCAACTGTAGCCATACCTCTAACAGCCTTTGAATTGCAAATCTTTGACATGTTGCCAAAGCTTAGATGCCCAAGGCGTTTGTGCCACAACCAACTCTCTTCTGACCGACTCAATAAGCATGTCTTTTCAGCTCCATCTGACAAGGTGTAAAGATTTCCAGCTGTCCTTGACCCAGTAGCCACTGTTTTGCCGTTGCTACTCTTCTTGATAGCAAACCCATTCTTTGTAAAAACAATTTCGTGGCCCTTATCACAGATCTGGCTCACACTCAACAGATTGTGTCTCAATCCAGACACATATAAGACCTCTTCAGATCTGATCTTGTTTGCCATCAGCTGAACAACACCTTTTCCAACAATTTTGGCACCATCATTGTTACCAAACTTTACCGAACCACCTTCATAGTGCTGTAACTTGATGAATTTTTCTTTATCACCAGTCATATGACTCGAACAGCCACTATCAAGGACCCATGGTGCTGTCTTCTTTTGTGCATTGAAAGCGGTTTGCACAATGAGAGATTTCTTGCCTTTTTCTGCACTTTTCTTTGCCCTCCAAGTTTTGACTAACTTGGGTTTCTTTTCAACCTGAATTGGTTTAGCAGTAGGCAGCCTACAATCCCTAGCCATGTGTCCAAAATTATGACACTTGTAGCACTCAATATTGTGGCTATTTAGGATTGAGAAAGGGTTCCTTCTCACAACTGGGCTGTTTCTCACATAGAATTTACAATCTGCCCTTCTATGTCCATACCTATTGCAATGATAACAATAGCCATAAAATTTGTATCTTTTATATGGCTGGTTAGGCTTCATGTCCTTTCTCACTTGAATGGGCTCTTTTCTAGGCAGTGTGGGCTTCACAGAATTGGAAGGTGTAGTAACTTGCTTTACAAACACCGTCTCTACAGAAGGTGTAACCTTAGAAGATTCTCCATTCTCAAATCCTATTCCAAATCTGAAGTGAGGGGGTCTTTGAACTTTCAAAATTTCATTCAGCTTCAATGTACCATTGATAGCTTGAAACTCCTTGAGCTTTTGTTTCATTTGCATATTTTCAGTCCTTGCTCCAAGGATTTCATTCTCAAGTTTCATCACTTCCTCAGTTTTGGTACAGATTTGTATTTCTAGGACATCTACCATTCTTTTATACTCTTCTAATTCAGTTTTCAAAGCAATAACTGAAATTTCAGATTCATGAAGAAGTTTCAGATTTTTCTTACTTGATCTTCGCTCCTTGCTAAGCTCCTCAAGTGCAGCAATGAGCTCTTCTTCAAGATTCACTTCAGCCTCCTCTTCGTTTTCCAGCTCTTGCTCATCGTCTTCTTCAATAGTAACCATGAAGAGTGCTTCAGTCGCCTCGACTGATTCATCATCGTCCGAAGATTCAGACGTGCTGTCATTATGCTGACTGATGAAGCTCTTTGCTTTGCCCTTCTTTCTGAAATTCTTCTTCCATTTACTCTTATCAACATAAGAGTCATTATCATTGTCTTCTTTCAGCGGGCACTTCGCAGCAAAGTGGCCAACACCGCCACAATTGAAGCATTTAAAGGGTAGCTTCCCTTTATACTTGCCATTGCTTCCTTTCTTCAGCCTTCTAATAAATTGAGCCTCAAGCTCATCATCATCAGAATCATGACCAGCAATCTCTTTTGCCTTTTTCTGAACTTTGAAGGCCGCTTCTCTATCCGATGAAGACGTCTTACCTATGCGCATCTCATAGGCAGTGAGAGAACCATGCAGCTCATCCATTGAAAACTCGTTCAGATCTTTGGCTTCTTCTATGGCTGAGACTTTAGAATCAAACCGGGGAAGGAGAGATCTTAGAACCTTTTTGACGATGACTGGTTCTTTAATCTCCTCTCCTAGTCCACGAATGTCATTCGTGACTTCATTCACCCGTTGCATGTAAGAATCAACATTCTCGCTATCCTCCATGCGAAGAGACTCAAATTGGGAGCGATGAGTTTGCAATTTCGCTTCTTTGATCTTCTCATCTCCTTCATGGATGCTTTTCAGCTTATCCCAGATTTCCTTGGCTGTCTTGCATGCTATAACTTTGATCAGCTCGCTGTCAACAAGGCCGCTAAAGAGTGCATTCTGCGCCTTAGAGTCGTTGTCTGCTAACTTCTTCGTTGCAGCATCAGTGGGTACAATGGCAGAATTGTAACCGACTCTGACAGTCTCCCAGACGTCATAGCCAAGAGATTTGATGAAGGCCTGCATTCTAATCTTCCAAAAGGTGTAATTAGAACCATCAAACAACGGTGCTTTCATATTCGCTGTGCTGGTTGCCATGTGATTTGACAAGGATCACCCTTAGCGTGTTAAGCTTATCAAGGGAAACCTTACGCTCTGATACCAATTGTTAGATCTCGTGATCACTGAGAGGGGGGGGGGGTGAATCAGTGATCTCTTTTAAACAGGTCCTTGCTAACAACAATTCAAATCAAACCACACAATTGACACCAGATTTTACGTGGTTCACCAAAAGGCTACGTCCACGGTTCAATCCCGTCCGAACAACAATCCGGTACAGGTCTGAATCTTATTTAGTCGCACCGACGACAAAGAGCACCAACCCTTAAATTCAGATAGCACCAACTATCTAGGAAGCACCGACTCCCTTAGGTTTCAGATAGCACCAACTATCTAGGAAGCACCGACTCCCTTAGGTTTCAGATAGCACCAACTATCTAGGAAGCTACAACTCCCTTTACAATTTGTCTGCACCCACAGACAGGATCACCAAACCCCAAAACACCAAGCACCAACTTGATGATTACAGCAAAGAAGATAAACTGATCTACAGCCCTTTCCCCTCTACAATTCTCTCTCTCTCAATCCCTTACAAATAGAAATCTAAAGCATAAAAGAGAGACTTATCTTATGAACGAAAATACCATCTTCATGAGGCTTCAAATTCGTCCACACTTGCTGTAGAAAGATGCAGCACAACAGCAACACAGCAACAGCACCAGCTTTCTCTCAAGAACTCTCTCTCTTTTCTCTTCTCTTCTTCTCTCTCTCTGGTGTCTATTTAGAACGACCCATACATGCCTTTATATAGGTTTTAGTAACCCCTAATTGTGTTTAAAACGGGCTACAATTCGTTTAGAAAGAGTCCCAAACAAATTAGATAACTGTGCTGAATTTTCGTGCAAAACTTCTAATTCTGCGCAACTCTGGTTCCCGTGCTCGGTCGACATCATGCTGTGCTCGGTCGACATCATACACTATCTGGAAATAGTCACTTATCGAGCTCGGTCGACATCCTGAGGGCTCGGTCGACCGAAGACACACTGTGTCACGAAAATAACTGAGAGCTCTGATTTTGCACTTTCTTCATGCTCGGTCGACCTGCCAGGGAGCTCGGTCGACCGGGTACACTGCACCAGGAAAAACTGATTTTCTTCACTGTTTTCCTTTTTCATTCTTCTTGAGCTCTATCACTTCCACTCTTTCAACACATGATTGAGACATAGTGTTGACAATAATTCCAATACAATTTGATGCTTGAGACACCAAACACACCAATGCTTCAAGATTCAACTCAATGCATCTCAAATTCCAACAGATTCTCTGCATAAAGGATACCTTAGTCTGCAACAAGGTGCCTCTTCTCTGGATGAGTATACCAATCAGTTTCGAGAATATATAGTGCGCTGCAATATGCGGGCTAATGATGGACTCATCATCAACAAATACACAGAAGGCTTGCGTCCTGATATTCGACAACGAATTCCTATGTTTGATTTCAATGATATCAACGAAGCCTATTGTAAAGCCCGCAAAGCACAGCATGAAATTCAGTTGCGGCGGCGAGAAAGGTACCAAGCCGGGGAGTTTTCTAATCGAGGGGTCCAATATACAACCCCCAATAGCTTTCAACAGTCGTTTATTCGGCCAAAACCATCACCGGCACAGCAAAATCAAACCCAAGGGGTACCACACCGACCTCTTCCTTCCCAAATTCAACGGCAACAGGCACCACAAATTGATTCTCGTGCGCGAGGACGTATTGACAGAAAGGACGTGATCTGTCATTCCTGCCAGCAGAAAGGGCATCTTGCTAGGGAATGTCCTCATAGGAATCTTTATGCAGACGATGCAGCTGACGACAGCGAAGAGTATGATGATCACATTGAGATGGAAAAGCCTCTCGACACTCAAAGCCTTTGCAATGAAGAACCTCCAGCATCCACTGATGATCTTCCACTTGTATATCTTGAACGTCATCTTCTAATCACAGCAGATCAACAAGATGAGCAGGATTCTAATCATGCACCTATTTTTCGCTCTCGAGTTCACTGCATGGGCAGGACTTGTAATATGATTGTTGATGGAGGTAGTGCTATGAACGTTATTTCTAAGGAGGCTGTGGAAAAGCTAAAACTACCTACAACAAAGCATCCGAAGCCCTATAAAATTGCCTGGGTCAATGATTCAACTATTCCGGTTGACGAGCAATGCATCGTTCCTTTCACACTGGGTTCTTATGCAGATAAAATCAAATGTGATATTATACTTATGAAAGTCACACACATACTCTTTGGTCGCCCTTGGCTAAAGAAGCTGAAGGTTGTCACTGATAATGACAAAAACACTCATACATTCATGTGGAAAGGGCACAAAACCCGGTTATGGCCACTGCCACCTCAGCCTTCTGCTAAGGTCCCTAAAGAGGCCGCTAATCCTCCGATATTAACCATGAGCAAATTTAAACAGGAATGCAGAGATCAGGATCTGATGTATGCCTTGGTGATCCGGCAGGTTACAGGTGACTCTTCTCACGAGTCTGTTCCAGAAGCAGTCAAGCCACTTATGCAACATTTCTCCGATCTTATTCCGGATGACCTGCCCACTAATCTTCCTCCTATACGGGACATACAGCATGCCATTGATCTAGTCCCAGGCTCTACACTACCGAATCTCCCTGCATATCGAATGAGTCCAGCAGAGCACGTCGAACTCACGCGGCAGGTGGATGATCTGTTACACAAGGGGTACATTCGAGAAAGTCTTAGTCCCTGCGGTGTACCCGCCCTTCTTACCCCTAAGAAGGATGGAAGTTGGCGCATGTGTATAGATAGTCGAGCTATCAACAAGATCACGGTAAAATACAGATTTCCTATTCCCAGATTAGATGATATGCTTGACATGATGACAGGTTCAGCCATTTTCTCCAAGATTGATCTGAGAAGTGGTTACCATTAGATTCGCATTCGACAAGGTGATGAGTGGAAGACCGCGTTCAAAACACGAAATGGTCTTTATGAATGGATGGTCATGCCATTTGGGTTAACAAATGCCCTCAGTACCTTCATGCGGGTTATGACCCATCTGCTGCAGCCTTATCTTGGGAAATTCGTCGTTGTTTATTTCGACGACATCCTTATTTACAGCAAAAACAAGAGAGGAGCATCTCACTCATCTCCACACTATTTGCCATCTCCTTCGTCGCGAACGTTTCTACATCAATCTCAAGAAGTGCACCTTCATGAGCAGTTCAGTAGTATTTTTGGGATTCATCATATCAACGGAAGGCATCAAAATGGATCCAGAGAAAGTCAAAGCAATTCTGGATTGGCCACTCCCCACGACAGTAACCAATGCCGCAACTCGAGCTTTTGAGCAGATCAAACACAAAATCACAGAAGCTCCTGTCCTTCGCCTGCCAGACTTTGACAAAGTGTTCGAAGTTGCTTGCGATGCGTCCACCGTTGGCATTGGAAGTGTCCTTAGCCAAGAGGGGCATCCGATTGCTTTCCATAGTGAGAAACTCTCTGATGCAAAGCGCAAGTACTCTCCTTATGCCTTGGAGTTCTACGCTCTTGTTCAGTCACTTCGCCATTGGAGGCATTACCTAATGGGTCGAGAATTTGTACTTTTCTCTGATCATGAGTCTCTCAAACACCTTCATTCCCAACATAAAGTGGGAGCTAACTTTGCCAAATGGAGTGCTTATATTCAGGAATTTAATTTTACAATCCGCCATAAATCTGGCAAAGAAAATGTGATAGCGGATGCTCTCAGTCGCCGGAAACATCTTTTGACCACCATGGCTGTTTTTATACCAGGCTTCGAGCAAATCAAAGTGGACTATGAGGCGGACAAAGACTTCGGCACCATCTATCACGATATCCGTCAGGGTGAGCATCTCAAGCATCCTTACTTTAGCATTCATGATGGGTATTTATTTTATGGTAGTCGCCTTTGTTTGCCCAATACATCTATTCGCGAGCATGTTATCAGGGAACTCCATTCCGGAGGATGCAGCGGCCATTTGGGTCGTGATAAGACATTCGCTTTGTCGGAGATAGATACTATTGGCCACACATGACACCCTATGTTTCTCGTATTTGTGAGTGGTGTCGTACTTGTCAATTGGCCAAAGGAAGCAAAAAGAATGCAGGATTATATCAGCCCTTGCCAATTCCCTAGGGCCCCTGGGAGGATATCAGCATGGATTTTGTACTTGGACTACCTATGACCCGCAGAAAAGTGGACTCTGTCTTTGTGGTTGTGGATCGTTTCTCGAAAATGGCTCATTTTCTTCCTTGTTCCAAAACAGCAGATGCCTACAAAGTGGCACAACTCTTCTTTAAGGAAGTTGTCCGTCTGCATGGACTTCCAAAGACCATTGTGTCTGACAGAGATACAAAATTCGTTAGCTACTTCTGGAAAACTTTGTGGGGCATGTCCAAAACAAAGCTGAAATTTTCTACTGCCTATCATCCACAAACTGATGGTCAAACAGAAGTCGTCAACCGTAGCCTTGGGAATCTGCTACGTTGTTTAGTGCGAGACCATCTTACCACATGGGATCAGGTTTTGCCTATGGCTGAATTCGCATATAATAACTCAGTCAACCGGTCCACAGGGATTTCTCCTTTTGAAGCTGTTACTGGCACTAGACCACGTCTACCGGTTGATCTCGTTCCACTTCCTGTAGAAGCACAGCCAAGTGTTGAGGCCGACAATTTTATTCGCCATATGCAGCTGATTCATGACGAAGTTCGGCGCCATATTTCCACAAGCAATGATTCTTATAAAGAACATGCAGATAAGCGCCGCCGTTTTGTTCAATTTGACGAAGGCGATATGGTTCTACTCCGTAATCGTCCAGAGCGCTTTCCGCTGGGTGCCAATAAAAAACTGCATCTCCGCAATTCTGGCCCGTTCAAGATTCTCAAGAAAATAAGTCCTAATGCATATGTGTTGGATTTACCACCAGATCTTGGTTTACATGCTACCTTCAACGTTGAAGATCTCACATTATATAAAGGCCATGACCACGACAGTCCGTCGGTTGAACAGGATATTCAACTCCCACCCTCACCAACCCCTCCAGATAAAATTATTGATGTGCTTGATGATCAGATTGTCTCCACTCGCCAAGGGGGATTTCAGAAGTTTCTTGTTCGTTGGAAGAATCATCCACTCTCTGATGCCACGTGGATTACAGCTACTGATTTCCAGCGTCTTAATCCCGATCTTTACGAGAGATATCAGGCTATTATCTCGCCGGAGTCGAGTTTTTCTAAGCCGGGGAGAGTTGATGCAGTGAGATCCAAGATCAGGACACGCAGGCTCTGATGGACCAGTCTGATGGAGTCCACATATTCCTTTATTTACTTATTTCTAGAATAGTAGGTTGCTTGATTGTTTAGAAAGATTTCCTTTCTAATTTATATGTTGATTAGGATTAGCTATTTCCTTTATTGCTTATTTAGGAACAATGCTACTCTATATATAGAGAAGCTCCATATTGACATGATCATGTTATTTTCTAAATAAAAAGCTCAGAGAAGTTCTCGTGAATTCCCTTTTTGATATTTCCCCTAAGTGATCTTAGGGTTTTGGAGTCTTAGGGCTCGATCTCACCGTTGGAGGTGTAGATCTTCATCGTAGCCTTCGGGCTACGCCATCACTGGGGCCTAAGATTTTCCGGCCCTTGGTCATTTGCCTCTCCAAATGACCACAACTACCCTTAGGTTTGAACAGTTCCCATATGCTAGACCTTTCGACTCATCTGAAGTCTTGAGGTACACGGTCCTCCCGCAACAAGAACATCCCCAAAAACGATCTCGCTCTGACACACACTATGCGGTGTCGGTGATCTGGACAAGCTCCTCCACATATGGAACATCTTTTAAATCTTGGTCGGCCAGCAACAACAAACAAGGCAAGGATGAAGGATCTGAGCGTATTTCTTCGGCATTGGCATCTGAAAAGACGTCAAGCACTATCATCTCATTTGATGGTAAAGGCAATCTGTAAAGAGCGTCTTCGATGTGGCTAAAGGTCTTTCAGCGGCCAACAAGTCTTCGAACAACTTGTGCTTCTGCTCAAACCCCAATGTCCATTTGAACCGCAGCGGGTTAGATGGCTACCTCTTCGTGCACTCGTGTAGCCTTCTTTGTTAACCTCCACCATTCCTCAGCTGTTACGACACTAACTCAATCTGTCGACTGCCATATCGACTGCAATAGGTTTACTAAGCTACAACCACTGACTTCTCAGCGATCAAGGACCTATCCTTTAATCATACACATCACCACCAGTGTCATCCAAAAGTCACTTGAAATCTATCGTTGTCGATGAACTTACATAGAAACAAACCTCGCTATCAATTGTCACGTAATTTGATGCACGTACAAACTTCCAACAAGTTTTCACGTACCTAACCCTGGTGTTCTATCTGGCCATCTGTCCACAAGCGATAGGCGGTGTCGAGACAAGGGCGGATGAAGGGGGGGGGGGGGCCGGGTGGGCTGCAGCCCACCCAAGATTTGGGCCCCCCAAAAAAAATCCAGTTTTCAAAAAAAAAAAAAAATCTAGTTTCCCAAAAAAAAAAAATTGTCACTATTACTTTCACAACTTGTAGTCTTAGCTTGTAAGCATGGGTTTAAATCCTGTTATTTCTTCTCTAATAAAATATCAGAGGAATTACCCTACCATTGTTGCAGCCAGTAATTCTCATAGCTTTGACAAAACTTCATTGTGAGCTGAAAATGAAAAGAAAAGAAATAAAAAAAATTAGGAAAAAAAAAAGTGAAACCGGTCGTCTTATGTATAATGTATTGTATATTGATGATTATTTACTATCTTAGGTTATAATGTCGCATCATCAAGCGCCCAAACAATCAATAACTCTTCTATCGTTCTATAAGAGAAAAGATGATAAATCTGAAAGTGGCGAAACTTCCACATCTATTCCTGATATTTCAAAGCTTGATGAGGATGAGCGACGTCCTACCAAAGTTCAAGTTGTTGAAATTGAAGGAGTTGAACCTTCTTGTCGAGTCCAAAGAGTCGTAGTTGCACATTCTTCCAAAGCTCAAGAAGTTGCACCTATGGAAGTTGATGTCACTTTTTTCATTTGAATGTGATCTGGGTAAACGCATTGCTATATATGAATACCCGCTTAATAAACATGATGAAGTTCGGGTAGCTTATCTTAGAATGGAACCTTGTCGACCTACTCATGGGAAAGAAAAAGATTATCCGGTGACCATATTTGGAAAGCAAGGCCGACGGTTCAATACTAATTGGTACAAACTATTCCATTGGCTAGAATATTCACTCCACACGGATAGAGCATATTGTTTTTATTGCTTTCTCTTTGAAACAAATCCTCCGAAGCATCCGGTATTTACCATTGATGGGTTTCAGAATTGGAAGAAGGTTAACAATGGGAAGAAGTGTCCTTTTTTGAAATATGAAGGTGGTCTTTGTTCTCCACATAGGTCGGCGACAATGTATTGTGAGAATCTAATGAAACCTTCTCGACATATTGATAATGTTTTCAATACACTTTCTAAAGAAGCAATTGCAAATAATCAGTTGCTTCTCCGAAATGTTATTCAATGTATTCGGATGCTTGCATTACAAGGGTTTCCTTTTAGAGGACATGATGAATCGAAGAAATCAAAGAATTGTGGAAACTTCATTGCAATGTTCGAGTTTTCGAAAATATTGAACAAGAAAGTTGCCGAAATAGTAGGTGATTGTCCATGAAATGCCACGTATACCTCACATGGTATTCAGAAAACACTTTAGCATATATTTGCCGAAAATGTGAGAAAGAAAATACGCGAAGATGTTGGTAATGCAAAGTTTTGTATCCTTGTGGATGAAGCACAAGATAATTCACATAGAGAACAAATGTCCATTATTCTACGATTTGTTGATCGTGGTGGTTTTGTTAAAGAAAAGTTTTTGCTATTGTTGGTGTTGAAGACACTTCTCGCGGATTGCATGGTTATTTACATCAAAAGAGAGTTTGCTAATGAAGTCGACATAGAGTTGGTAATAAATGAATTTGATAAGAAGCCACGCAAGTCAAGATTTCACTAGTGTCATGTTTTAACTTTTGTTTGTCTTTTGTCATACTTGTCAAGATCTATTGTGAAGACATTTTTTTTATTGATTTTGAGTAGTATAATAAAAATGATCACTCTTTTGGTATGATGCTTGTAGAAAATGAATAATGAAGATAGTACATAGATAGTTTTTGGTGAACATTGTTGTTATTTTTTATAATTTTTGGTGAGACATTGTTGTTATTTTTTTAGTGTAACTTAAGTGCAGCCCCCCCAGATTAGAAATCCTGGATCCGCCCCGACAGTCGAGATCATCTGGGTGACGCCCCTCTTCAAGCCACATCTTTCGAAATCCTGAAATGGACAGTTACTATTGAGTAAGCAGTCAAACTGGTGCTTCTCGATCTCTGAATATCCCAAGATGAAGAACGTTCCAAGCTGGCTCCTTGTTTCCTATCTTGTATCCGCAATGTCAAATCATGCCATAACTTCTCCCAAATCTCGAGTCTCAAATGAAATAGTCGTAACACACACTATCTTTTCCAAAACTCTCGCAATCTAACAATTTTGTAACTCGGATGCTCTAACCGGATATGTCACGTCCCCAAAATAAGAATTGGGGAAAAACGTGAAAATTAAAATTTTAATACAACACAAGCTTCCAAAAGTGGACCCACATAAAATTTCAACATGTGGTGAGTCAAAATAAATTTCATTAAATGCAACGGAAGCTATATTCAATTGGTATTCAAAGTAATGAACCATCACGAAAATCAAATAAACATAATAATTCAAGTTGCAAAAATGAATAAAACAATTACTAAGAAAGGTTTATCATTGAGGAAAGTTCATCTAAGGAATTACTAAGATGACGTTCTCTCTAAAGTAGGTTCAAACGCCTCCGAAACCGTCTCCGGCGTCCCACTCAGGTTCGTCAGTTGGCTCAAACGTTTGAAACGTTTGATCCTCCTCCGTTTCCTCGGTAAAGTAGGGCTCGGTACCTATGCACCAAATATTACAAAGTAAATAGCAAGTACATAATCATAATTCGAAATTAAATACCATTACGAAAAGAATAAAGACAAGTGTGATCATATAGAAGTAAAAGTGAAGATATACGCGAATGAACGTATGACATAAATCCAAATAAAACAAATGGAGCAATAAGATTCACACGGAGACAAGTGTCCCCGTTGTGGGTGGTCAACCCTACATAATCGGGAAAGCCCGTCCATAACGTCGGTGGTCAACCGATCAATAAACAAAAATCAGGATAACCTGTTCACATTCATAGCGGATTATAAGTGATCCGGACACATCGGTGATCAACCGTCCATATACGATCTGCAGTCGTTCAAAAATGACCAACATAAAGGAAACATATATGCATAATAGACCCGAATAATAAGGCTCCGACACAAGAGTCCTAAGTCATAGTAAAGTGCTGGCCATTCCACATTCTATATCATAATCAAATCATTATATAAAATTTGCCAAGCCACTTTATAGTCCGTAACACAATAGGGTATGCATCTAAAGGAACACATATCCCAAATCAACATATATATGCATGCGAAGGTCAAGGAATAATCACAAACCAATCCTAAGGTTAAACATAAGGTCTCATGCCCAACAACCACTGTAATCTCTAATAGATAAAAGATCAACGCATCCATTCTAAATTAATGGTGCATAAATCCAATTAAGGATTTTCCAATAGAGATGGGTTGAACTTAAATCCACTAGGATTTTCTCGAGGTTATATAAAGCACTAAACCTCATGTTAGTAAGATACCGTGTGCCCATACGGTATTTACTCGGTCCAATGATCCAATTAATAAGGTATAAAAATATAATATTAACCCATGAAAACCAAAGATATCATTCAAAGTTTATTTGCAAATAATAATAATAAATCATAATCTTAATTTATAATTTTAGAAAACCTGAGGACCCTAACAAAATATTTTACACATTTAAAATAAGCCAAGGGTTTTAGTTTGGGGTTCATTAAAACTAACAGGGCTTCTTTCTAATTTTATAGAAACTAATGGGACATGGTCTGAAGTTAATATTGTACATCACAATGATATTCCCTTACCCAAAAGGTCCAGGTCAACACCCACCACACAGAACTTCTTTTCAACTTATAAAAGTCATGGGTAAGGTCACACTCAAACATATAATATTCAATACACAAGAGGTCTCTCTCTCCTGGGCAAAACCACCTCCATTTTACATGACAGAACCGAACCCAGTTACAGAATATATGACGGACCTCACGCCACTTGCTACAAGGAGTCAAGCACAGTGGGCCCTATGGATCAAGAACCCATGATCAACCACACAAGTATATGTCGCCCAGCCCTGTACAACCAGATGTGCCGACCAGATCTGTGATCAGATCGCACAGTGGGTCCCACAACCGCCTGATGCCCAACTGATTTTTTTCCTTTAAAACACGCTATGCTGATCGAGCTACAGGATGGTGGCCCAAATGGGGTCCACTGCACACGGGTCCATCCTCTCTGAGGCCGCCTGAGGGTCCACTAGCGGATCTACGGTCCTGATCAAATATCAAGATGGGCCCCACAGTCCAAAACACTGTAATTAGTCTTTCACGGTTAAGTCCGAGAAACTGTTACAGGGTCTTCCCTGGGCTTTCGATGAATAATCTATCTATCTCCATACACAAATTTACATAATATGAAAGAGGGTTTTGAAATCCAAACAAAAGTACTGCGACATTAGCCATTTGCAACAGTAACATCAATACGAGACACAAAATCGCATTACTAAATTATCATAAGAAAAGGCATAAAAAGGGGTTTCTAAATGCATTAATACTTGAGTCAACGAGAAACACAAGCATTAAATTCACAAATTATGTTTAGGTACTTGCCTTTCACTGGGGTTAAAGAAAAATGCACATACCCTAATACCCAAATCAAGATTCCCACAGCGCTCGAGAATAATCCTATCGCCAATCTGACATAAGAGATGGGAAAGAAATGCCCAAATGAGCAGATCTATTATAACCCTACCCAACCTAACATTGGAAAAGAAGAAGGTAACCCAAGAGTATAGATTTACTTCTCTAATGGCTTGACGAGAGGGTTACCTGAGATAAGAAGGTCGAACCAAGAATGATGGTATCCTCTGATCTTGATTATGATGGCTAAATCTCAAAGCTGGTATGGCTTGGGATGCTGAAAAGAGGAAGAAGAAGACGAACGATCGGGACAGGAATAGTTGCAGAGGAAGAGATAAGGATGTGCATTCGTAATAAGAGGATAAGGTTAAGAGAATAATGGGCTTAAGTCATTGGGTCGGGTCAAACTGCGGGTCAGGACATCTACCCATTAACCCAACTCACCAATCCACGCATCTAATCTAACGTGTTGCCCCACTTAATCCTAACCACTTAAATAACTAAAATACATTTAATTAAAATAATAGTAATATTCTAATAAAAATATAATTAAAAATTATAAATGGGACCCGGATCTTACATTCTCCCCCCCTTAGGATATTTGGTCCTCCAAATAAAAATCATACCTCTGGAAGAAGAAACGGATACAACTTCCTCACTTGGTCCCGAAGTTCCCAAGTGGCTTCTCGAGGACTATGGTGCTCCCACTGGACTTTCACCCAATGTATTGTCCGAGTCCTGAGAATTTGCTCTTTTGTGTCGATGATCTGAGACGGTCGCTCCACATAAGTAACATCTGGCTGCAATTCCAATGGCTCATAGTGCAACACGTGCAAAGGGTCTTTGATATACTTTTTCAACATCGAGACATGAAAAACATTATGCACTGCTGACAACTCTGCTGGTAAAGCCAATCTGTAAGCAACTTCTCCAATTCTTTCCAAGATCTCGAATGGGCCTATAAATCGCCGAGATAACTTCCCTTTTTGCCCAAATCGCAATGTTCCCCGCGTCGGTGAAACCTTAAGAAATACATGTTCACCTATTTCAAACTGAAGATCTCTTCTCTTCATGTCTGCATAACTCTTCTGCCGGCTTCTAGCAATTTTCTACCGATCATGGATTTGCTTCACTTGTTCACTGGTATCACTAACAATAGATGGGCCATGAAAACTTCTGACACCTATCTCTTCCCAACAAATTGGGGTTCTGCATCTACGGCCATACAACGCTTCGAATGGTGCCATACCGATACTAGAGTGATAACTATTATTGTATGCAAACTCGCATAATGGGAGACTCTTCTGCCAGTCCTTCCCAAACTCAAAGACGCAAGCTCGCAACATATCCTCCAGTGTCTGATTAGTCCTTTCAGTTTGACCGTCGGTCTGAGGATGATACGCTGTACTGAAATTCAACTTCGTGCCCAAAGCTGCCTGAAGTTCTGTCCAAAATCTGCCCAAAAATCTAGGATCTCTGTCTGATACGATCGATAGAGGGACACCATGAATTGTGACAACCTTCTCCATATACATTCGAGCTAATTCATCTCGAGGTGTCTTCATGTTCATTGGTAAGAAATGTGCCACCTTTGTCAGCCTGTCAACTATCACCCAGATACTATCTCTGTTATGAATCGATGGCAATCCAGAAATAAAATCCATTGTTATGTGTTCCCATTTCCAATCTGGCACTTCCAATTGTTTTAAAAGTCCTGGGGGTTGCTTCCGTTCTGCCTTTACTTGCTGACACACCAAGCATCTTGCTGTAAATCCTGCTACTTCCTTCTTCATGTTATTCCACCAATAATGATTACGCAGGTTCTGGTACATCTTTGTACTACCCGGATGAATAGTATAACGGGAATGATGCGCCTCCGTCATAATCTCATTCTTCAGCTCTTCTATGTTTGGCACACATAACCGATCTTGAAAGTACAACACACCCTCTACTATTCTGAACTCTGGTCTGCTGTCAATCTGTCCAATTACTCGAGCTAGCTCCGGATCCTCTACCTGCCTGCTTTTGATCCTGTTCAAGATCTCTGGTTCCCAGACAAACATGTGAGCCAACATAACCTTGTCATCAATTGGCTGCAAAGTCACTCCCAAATCGAGAAAAATCTCTGCCCAAGACCATTCTGCTCTCAAACATGCATTAGTTGCTACTCTTCGACTCAATGCATCAGCCACTACATTGGCTTTCCCGGGATGATATTTGATTGGAAAGTCAAAATCCTTCATGTATTCCATCCACCGGGTCTGTCTCATGTTCAATTCAGGCTGAGTAAACAAATATTGGAGACTTCTATGGTCTGAATGAATTTCAAACTTCTCACCGTAAAGGTAATGACGCCACATCTTCAATGCCATGACTACTGCTGCAAGTTCCAAATCATGAGTTGCATACTTTTTCTCATGCTCTTTCAATTGTCTAGAGCCATAAGCCACTACTTTCCCATCCTGCATAAGCACACAACCCAATCCAACCTTCGAAGCATCTGTGTAAATGACAAATCTACCATTGTCCGTAGGCAATGTGAGTACTGGAGCGGTAGTCAACCTATTCTTTAACTCCTGAAAACTTGCTTCACATTCGTCAGTCCACACGAAAGGCACATCTTTTCGTGTTAATTTGGTCAATGGAGCAGCAATGGATGAAAATCCTCTCACAAATCTCCTGTAGTAACCTGCTAAACCCAAGAAACTACGAATCTCTGTTATAGACATGGGTCTCTGCCACTTGACCACTGCCTCAATCTTTCCTGGATCTACCGCCAATCCTTCCTTGCTGATGTTGTGACCCAAGAAAATGACTTGCTCAAGCCAAAATTCACACTTACTCAACTTGGCATAGAGTTGATGATCTCTCAAAGTCTGCAATGCTGATCTCAAATGCTGCTCGTGATCTTCTCGAGACCGAGAATACACTAATACGTCGTCTATAAAAACAACGATGAACTGGTCGAGAAATGGAGTAAATATCTTATTCATCAAGGCCATAAATACTCCTGGAGCAT
The DNA here is from genome assembly GCA_012931725.1 of Litsea cubeba. Taxonomy (NCBI): domain Eukaryota; kingdom Viridiplantae; phylum Streptophyta; class Magnoliopsida; order Laurales; family Lauraceae; genus Litsea; species Litsea cubeba. Next base: position 58,616,128 of record CM022953.1, read on the forward strand.
TGGTTAATCCAAACGGCATTACTAAAAACTCGTAGTGGCCATATCTTATCCTGAATGCTGTCTTCTGAATATCCTGATCTCGAACTCTGAGCTGGTGATAACCTGATCTCAAATCTATCTTTGAGAAATATTCAGCTCCCTGAAGCTGGTCAAACAACTCATCGATCCTGGGAAGAGGGTATTTGTTATTGATTGTGACCTGATTGAGTTGTCTATAATCTATACACATCCTCATGGAACCATCCTTTTTCTTCACAAACAGGACCGGTGCACCCCAAGGTGATACACTTGGTCTCACAAATCCCTTGTCCAACAAATCCTGCAATTGGGTTTTCAACTCTCTGAGTTCTGCTGGAGCCATTCTATATGGAGCTTTAGAAATAGAAGCTGTCCCTGGTACCAATTCAATTGAGAAATCTATCTCTCTGGCTGGAGGTAAGCCTGGAATCTCATCGGGGAAAACATCCGGAAACTCACAGACCACTGGAATATCCTCCACCCCTTTGGACTGTTTATCCTCCATGATAAACGCCAAGTATCCTTGACATCCAGATTTCAACAATCTTTCTGCTTTCAGTGCCGAGATCCGGCATGTCTGAATCGATCTCCTTTGCCCAACGAATTCAACAGTGTCCGAATGCAACGACAACTTGATGGTTTTATTAAAACAGTCCATCACTGCTCTATAGGTCGCTAGCCAATCCATACCAAGTATGACATCGAAATCCTTCATCGTTAAAAGAATCAGGTCTGCAGGTAAAATGAAATCTCCGACCTGAACTCGGGTACTCGGAAAATATTGGTGACAACGGACCTGCGTGCCCACTGGGGTACCCACTACTAAAGCAATATCTAATCTCACTACAGCCTCATTGATATGTCTAGCAAAATCATGAGAAACAAATGAATGTGTAGAGCCAGGGTCAAAAATGGCCTTAGCTTCTACCTCTGAGATTAGAACAATACCTTCCACCACTTCTGCAGAAGCATCTGCATCCTCATGCGTGACTGCATAAACTTTGCCCATCTGATAGGCTTGGTTCTGCTGCCCTTGGACTGGCCTTGGTGCTCTTGGTTGACCCACTGGTTGCTGCCTGTATTGCTGAAATGGCCTCTGTTGTCCATGAACTGGCCTCTGTTGTCCTAGAGCTGGCCTCTGATGCTGTGGTAATGCACCCCTAAACTGCTGATAGTGAGGAGCTGGTGTTCGGTACAACTGCTGCTGTTGTGGGGCTCGATAAATCTGTTGTGGCCCCTGCGGAGGTGCTGCTCTCCACGGCTGCGCCGGAGTACGAGAAGCTACTAGCTGGGATTTTGGTAACTGACTACCACCGTTGGGACAATCTCGAACTTGATCTCCAAGCTGTCCACAATGAAAACATGCCCCAGTCTCCTTGTAGCATTGCTCAGTAGGGTGATTCTTTCCACACCGTCTACACAGTGGTTTCTGACCACCTGAGGGTTGACCTTGAAACTTCGGTTTCTTTGGGTTGCCCTGACTAGAAGATTGCCTCAACTGATGTTGCTGGTATTTGGCTTGCCGTTCTGCTGCCTTCTTATTTAGTGCACCTTCAGCCCAATATGCACTTTTTACAGCCTCTTGGAATGTCGGGCGTTGATTGTCTCCAATCATCATATAGATATCAGCTGATAATCCATCCAGAAAACGCCTGATTTTCTCTTCCTCCGGAACAACTAGTGTGGGTGCATACTTAGACAATCTTGTGAACTGCTGTTCATATTGCTGCACTGACATATCCCCTTGCACCAAGTTTGAAAATCCCTCTTCCACTGGTCTTTGACATATTTGGGTATGAACTTGTCCATAAACTCCTTGGTGAATGTTTCCCATGCAGTTTCTTCAGCCACTACCTCTGCTTGCACTACTGCCTTCACCGAGTTCCACCACTGGAGAGCTATCCCTCGGAACATGTAAGCTGCCAAGTTCACTCGCTGCTTCTGAGTACAGCGGAAAACCGCAAAGATCTGCTCTAACTGCTCTATAAAGGCATCTGCTGCCATGGGATCCTCGGACCCGTGAAACTCAGGAGGAACCCTCTTCCTAAATTTCTCGTACAAGTCATTTGGATCTACTTCTCGAGGAGGCATGACCACTTGTACTGGCTGGGCTGCTCTGTCAGTTAATGCTATGATCTGAGCCTAGAATGCTGCCCTGTCATGATCTGCTTGTGCCCTCTCAGCAACTCTATCTTCTCTTTCTTGTTGTTTCTCTGCAGCTCGTTCAGCTTCAGCTGCTCTTTGTTGCTCATTTTGAGTTGCCTGTGATTGCATAAAAGCCTGCAACAGCTGATTGAAACGTTCATCTGAATTATTAGATCCATTCCCAGGCTCTTTGTCCTGAGATCTTGTACTACGTTGGGCCATGACCTACAATAAAATAATAATGGTTTAGTTCCTCAAAAACAAGCTAACAAACAATTCTATAGGCTTAAAAGTTTACACTTTAAAGTCTATCTAACGGAAATCGCAATCCTCACCACGTCCTATTGTTTCTATCCATTTTTAATATCCGAAGATCGTGCTGGGCTCTGATACCAACTGTCACGTCCCCAAAATAAGAATTGGGGAAAAAACGTGAAAATTAAAATTTTAATACAACACAAGCTTCCAAAAGTGGACCCACATAAAATTTCAACATGTGGTGAGTCAAAATAAATTTCATTAAATGCAACGAAAGCTATATTCAATTGGTATTCAAAGTAATGAACCATCACGAAAATCAAATAAACATAATAATTCAAGTTGCAAAAATGAATAAAACAATTACTAAGAAAGGTTTATCATTGAGGAAAGTTCATCTAAGGAATTACTAAGATGACGTTCTCTCTAAAGTAGGTTCAAACGCCTCCGAAACCGTCTCCGGCGTCCCACTCAGGTTCGTCAGTTGGCTCAAACGTTTGAAACGTTTGATCCTCCTCCGTTTCCTCGGTAAAGTAGGGCTCGGTACCTATGCACCAAATATTACAAAGTAAATAGCAAGTACATAATCATAATTCGAAATTAAATACCATTACGAAAAGAATAAAGACAAGTGTGATCATATAGAAGTAAAAGTGAAGATATACGCGAATGAACGTATGACATAAATCCAAATAAAACAAATGGAGCAATAAGATTCACACGGAGACAAGTGTCCCCGTTGTGGGTGGTCAACCCTACATAATCGGGAAAAGCCCGTCCATAACGTCGGTGGTCAACCGATCAATAAACAAAAATCGGGATAACCTGTTCACATTCATAGCGGATTATAAGTGATCCGGACACATCGGTGATCAACCGTCCATATACGATCTGCAGTCGTTCAAAAATGACCAACATAAAGGAAACATATATGCATAATAGACCCGAATAATAAGGCTCCGACACAAGAGTCCTAAGTCATAGTAAAGTGCTGGCCATTCCACATTCTATATCATAATCAAATCATTATATAAAATTTGCCAAGCCACTTTATAGTCCGTAACACAATAGGGTATGCATCTAAAGGAACACATATCCCAAATCAACATATATATGCATGCGAAGGTCAAGGAATAATCACAAACCAATCCTAAGGTTAAACATAAGGTCTCATGCCCAACAACCACTGGAATCTCTAATAGATAAAAGATCAACGCATCCATTCTAAATTAATGGTGCATAAATCCAATTAAGGATTTTCCAATAGAGATGGGTTGAACTTAAATCCACTAGGATTTTCTAGAGGTTATATGAAGCACTAAACCTCATGTTAGTAAGATACCGTGTGCCCATACGGTATTTACTCGGTCCAATGATCCAATTAATAAGGTATAAAAATATAATATTAACCCATGAAAACCAAAGATATCATTCAAAGTTTATTTGCAAATAATAATAATAAATCATAATCTTAATTTATAATTTTAGAAAACCTGAGGACCCTAACAAAATATTTTACACATTTAAAATAAGCCAAGGGTTTTAGTTTGGGGTTCATTAAAACTAACAGGGCTTCTTTCTAATTTTATAGAAACTAATTGGACATGGTTTGAAGTTAATATTGTACATCACAATGATATTCCCTTACCCAAAAGGTCCAGGTCAACACCCACCACACAGAGCTTCTTTTCAACTTATAAAAGTCATGGGTAAGGTCACACTCAAACTTATAATATTCAATACACAAGAGGTCTCTCTCTCCTGGGCAAAACCACCTCCATTTTACATGACAGAACCGAACCCAGTTACAGAATATATGACGGACCTCACGCCACTTGCTACAAGGAGTCAAGCACAGTGGGCCCTATGGATCAAGAACCCATGATCAACCACACAAGTATATGTCGCCCAGCCCTGTACAACCAGATGTGCCGACCAGATCTGTGATCAGATCGCACAGTGGGTCCCACAACCGCCTGATGCCCAACTGATTTTTTTCCTTTAAAACACGCTCTGCTGATCGAGCTACAAGATGGTGGCCCAAATGGGGTCCACTGCACACGGGTCCATCCTCTCTGAGGCCGCCTGAGGGTCCACTAGCGGATCTACGGTCCTGATCAAATATCAAGATGGGCCCCACAGTCCAAAACACTGTAATTAGTCTTTCACGGTTAAGTCCGAGAAACTGTTACAGGGTCTTCCCTGGGCTTTCGATGAATAATCTATCTATCTCCATACACAAATTTACATAATATGAAAGAGGGTTTTGAAATCCAAACAAAAGTACTGCGACATTAGCCATTTGCAACAGTAACATCAATACGAGACACAAAATCGCATTACTAAATTATCATAAGAAAAGGCATAAAAAGGGGTTTCTAAATGCATTAATACTTGAGTCAACGAGAAACACAAGCATTAAATTCACAAATTATGTTTAGGTACTTGCCTTTCACTGGGGTTAAAGAAAAATGCACAGACCCTAATACCCAAATCAAGATTCCCACAGCGCTCGAGAATAATCCTATCGCCAATCTGACATAAGAGATGGGAAAGAAATGCCCAAATGAGCAGATCTATTATAACCCTACCCAAACCTAACATTGGAAAAGAAGAAGGTAACCCAAGAGTATAGATTTACTTCTCTAATGGCTTGACGAGAGGGTTACTTGAGATAAGAAGGTCGAACCAAGAATGATGGTATCCTCTGATCTTGATTCTGATGGCTAGATCTCAAAGCTGGTATGGCTTGGGATGCTGAAAAGAGGAAGAAGAAGACGAACGATCGGCACAGGAATAGTTGCAGAGGAAGAGATAAGGATGTGCATTCGTAATAAGAGGATAAGGTTAAGAGAATAATGGGCTTAAGTCATTGGGTCGGGTCAAACTGCGGGTCAGGACATCTACCCATTAACCCAACTCACCAATCCACGCATCTAATCTAACGTGTGCCCCACTTAATCCTAACCACTTAAATAACTAAAATACATTTAATTAAAATAATAGTAATATTCTAATAAAAATATAATTAAAAATTATAAATGGGACCCGGATCTTACAGGATATGTTGACATCCAAGGCATCTGGAGAGATAACCCGCGATCACGCATTCCTTATTGTCCACCAAGTTTGCCCTTCTAGTCCTTATGCATCTTCATACTGTCCAAGTGTGTTGATTTCCTTGTACAAAATTTCTACTTCACCATCCCAAAATTCGAAACTTCCGAATCTGGTGTGCACAACCCGTCACGAAGATATAATACTCAAATCATAATTATGAGGCCAAAAATTTCTTCAGTGCACTCAAGTTATTGTCAGCTTTGTGTAGTTCTGCTGGACATTCTGAAGTCTCCAGAAGATATATATATATATATATATATGGGGGAGGCTCTCCTCAACTGCAGTTGAGGAGAGCCTCAGCTGCAAACGTGCCATAGGCTCGTGTGGTCATAAAATGAATGAAGATGGAGGCCCACCAACGATTTTCATTTTCCCCCCTTTTCCAAAGCCCTCTTCCTGTACTCTGCGATTTCTGTCTCTCTCTCTTTGAAAATCTCAAGCACTCGAGCTCTCTCCCATCTCCAGCTCAATCTCGATCTCTCCATCTCCCTGCGACGACGAGGCCCTCTCCGCACTCGAGCTCTCTCTATCTCTCTCCCATCTCCATCTCAATCCCGATCTCTCCATCTCCCTGCGACGACGAGGCCCTCTCCATCCCGATCTCTCCATCTCCCTGCGACGACGAGGCCCTCTCCATCCTCGAGCTCTCCATCTCCCTGCGACGACGAGGCCCTCTCCATCCTCGAGCTCTCCATCTCCCTGCGACGACGAGGCCCTCTCTCAGCTCGATCCCTCTCTCCCCTCGCGTCGATCTCTCCCTCGCATACCAGTCTCTCTTTCAGCTCGATCTCTCTCCCTCTCTGCGCAGCGATCTCGGCGATCTCTCTCTGTATTGGATCAGCATCTCGGCGATCTCTCTATCTCTTCCCCTCATCTCTCCCTCTCTCGGCGATCTATCTCTCTGCGATCTCTCTCTCTGTCTCTACGCAGACCGTCTCTCTATCTCTCGGCGATCTCTCTGTTTCGATTTCCATCGCTCGGTCAAAGCCCCTCTCTCAGCTACTCTACTGCAGAAGACGGTAATAAAAATTCTTGGAATTTTTCTTTTTACAGAAAACTTGGAACTTTTATTTTCAACCTTGCATCTTTTACTATTGCATTTTCATCCTTGGATTTTTTTCAAGCGTTGAAGAGTTCTTATCTCCGCTCTGTAATGATTTTGTGTGAACTCTAGCAATGAGGACCATGTGAAATCCGGGTACTTCCTTGGGCCATCCAATCTTGTTGGCAGAGAAGCTCAGTCACGCAGCTACAGAACCAACAAAAAAGAGGATAATTGGGCCATGTGAAATCCGGGTACTTCCTTCGGCCATCTCTGCCAACAAGATCTTGGTCCTCATTACAAAGGTTATTTAATGGGATGGTTGCAAATTTTTTGTTTTTTATATTGGATGTTCTGCGGAAGATCCCTTGTCTCTGCACCTTTCACATTTTGCAAACCTTCTGCTTTGGGTGGATCTTGCACTTCCAAAGGCTTGATATTATGTGAGTATTCATTTCCTTTTCCAACTTAAGTTTGATTTTTTGTTACTGAAGTTTTAGCCTCATTTGTTTCTTATGCACTTTAGAGAACTCTGGAATTGGAATTGCCTTTTGGTAGGATTGCAGAGAGTTTTGTATAATTGTATAAGAACAGTGAAAGATATGAAAATTGTGGGATTTTGGCTTTCAAAGCACACGGACATTGCCTAATGGAGTTTGAAAATTTCTGGGGTACTTGTTATATGATTGAATTGGAGATTTCAAAATCATTCTTGTAGAATTAAGGTAATGCTGAGGTGGGGTTGGGTTTAACTGAAGATGCCATGACATTTTGTTCAGTAGGTTGAATCCCCTTTCAAACATGGGTTCACTAGTTAGTGGGATTGGGGGTGTTCATGGGCCTGGTTGGGCCATTGCAGAATTGGTCACTAATTGGGCATGCTCTACTTTTCTCTCTTTCAAATTGTTAGGTTAAAAGTGGTTAGACAAAATGTCATCATCCAATTCCAATTCGAGGAACACTAATTGGGCTCCAAAATGCCCCTATGGAGTGGAGACATGAGATTATTTACAAGTCATACGGAGACCAATCCGAATCGAAAGTTTTAGAGATGTCCACATTGGAATGTAAGTGATGTTTTTATGATCATATTTGTTGCAATTATTATTGAAATATTCAATTTGTGATTCAAATAAATTGAATTTTGCTAAAATGAATCTCATTTGATTGTAGGATGACAATGGATGTGATGCATTTTTTTGGAAAGATAAAGTGTCAAGGGAGCATCCACCTAACTCAAGCCTTGAAAGAGTCAATGGAAGCCTGACGTCATCTGTTGAAGGAATTAAAGAAGCCTTTGATTCACAAAACCGACTTATGCATGCAATTATTGAAAGCGAAAATTTAAGGAATCTGTATTTGTGCAAAATACATCACATTTTGAAAGTTATATGTCATGTATTCGTGATCACGTGCTGTCTTTTAGTTTACATATCTTTCCGGGTGTAAATGATATTGTGAATGAACTTGTGTTTGTAGTTGATAACATGAATATCTAGTGTAATATGTTGTGATCAGCTGGTTGAACGAAACATTTGTCTCACACATGACAAATTTTTGGCCTCCATACAAACCCCTATGTCTTATGTGAATGTGTTAGAAAATGCAGATTTGAAGGATTAGGTTCGATTGAATTGCTTGGTACTAATTTTTTGGTTACTTTTGAATAGAGAAACAGAAAAAAAACTTGGTTGAAAATGTGCGCGATTGAAAAACTGACCAAACGCGAATTCATGGGTCCAAAAAATTGCAGATTTTAAGATTGCCATATGGTCTTCGAAACCCAAATTTTCAGCAAAAAAATCCATCGGGAAGTTGCCTAACCATTGAGCAAAAAAGTGGTACTCAGCCATTATTTTCAACAAAATAGCACATAGGGACCAACTTGGTTGAAAATGTGCGCGATTGAAAAACTGACCAAACGCGAATGCATGGGTTCAAAAAATTGCAGATTTTAAGATTGCCATATTGTCTTCGAAACCCCAAATTTTCAGCAAAAAAAGCCATCGGGAAGTTGCCTAACCATTGAGTAAAAAAGTGGTACTCAGCCATTATTTTCAGCAAAACAGCACATAGGGACCAACTTGGTTGAGAATGTGCGCGATTGAAAAACTGACCAAACGGGAATGCATGGGTCCAAAAAATTGCAGATTTTAAGATTGCCATATGGTCTTCAAAACCCCAAATTTTCAGCGAAAAAATCCATCGGGAAGTTGCCTAACCATTGAGCAAAAAAGTGGTACTCAGCCATTATTCTCAGCAAAACAGCACATAGTGACCAACTTGGTTGAAAATGTGCGCGATTGAAAAAACTGACCAAACGCGAATGCATGGGTCCAAAAAATTGCAGATTTTAAGATTGCCATATGGTCTTCGAAACCCCAAATTTTCAGCGAAAAAATCCATCGGGAAGTTGCCTAACCATTGAGCAAAAAAGTGGTACTCAGCCATTATTCTCAGCAAAACAGCACATAGGGACCAACTTGGTTGAAAATGTGCGCGATTGAAAAACTGACCAAACGCGAATGCATGGGTCCAAAAAATTGCAGATTTTAAGATTGCCATATGGTCTTCGAAACCCCAAATTTTCAGTGAAAAAATCCATCGGGAAGTTGCCTAACCATTGAGCAAAAAAGTGGTACTCAGCCATTATTCTCAGCAAAACAGCACATAGGGACCAACTTGGTTGAAAATGTGTGCGATTGAAAAACTGACCAAACGCGAATGCATGGGTCCAAAAAATTGCAGATTTTAAGATTGCCATATGGTCTTCGAAAACCCTAATTTTCAGCGAAAAAATCCATCTGGAAGTTGCCTAACCATTGAGCAAAAAAGTGGTACTCAGCCATTATTCTCAGCAAAACAGCACTACTCAGCCATTATTCTCAGCAAAAAGTGGATCAGGCATCTAGTTAAATCTAGAGATATGATTTTAAATTGATACAAAGACAAGTGGGACTGTATGAGCATACTTGGATAAATTCATGCATAAACAAATAGGCCTAACAATATATACATGTGGAACTCTTAACATAAACTACAAAACTACATACAGTCGAACGACAAAGTGTTCAACACAACTATATATAGTTGATTTCACAATTCACATGCATCCATATTATGCAAAGAGTATGAAGCATAAACTCAAGTCTTTCAACGATCAAAATATATATCCACAGGAAATTGGAGACCAGGAAATGCCCATAAAATTCTGCAAACATCTCAAAAAGTATCCTAGCCTTCACAATGTGAACTTTGCAGTAAACAGAAGCTGAAATAGAAGGAACTAGGAACGAGGTGTCTAAAATAACTTGCAGCTACAAACTGGAATTGTTAAAACAAACACTAAGAACAGAAGTTTGTGATTTTGACTGTTAAAAGGAAATATAAAGCCTAGTTCATCCTCTGGGAAGCTTCCTTCTGTAGTAGCCTCTCCTTGGCCTTGGATTTGGCTTGCGATATGGAGCCCATTATCCCACCTCCCCACTTCTTTCGGTACTCCTCGTACTTGTCATTAAAGTTAGCCTGAAACAGATATGTATCAGCCACTTTAGATAAGATATGGAACACCGCAAGAACACAAGATTTTACTAATTATACACATGAAACTCCACATTTGCCCATCTGCCCAATTGTTCGGTGCTAAATGAACAAAGCCAAACATGTTCATGACTGGCAAATAATAGACCCCAAACACAAAATGAAAATGTGCACCTACTTACATAAGTGTTGATTCATCTCAAACATATTATAGTTAATGACACCTTCTCTGCATCAGCTAAGCAATTGGGCTGCAATAGACATAACATGAGATAAATAACAGAGTGAAATATGCATCAACTTCCATCATCAAAAAAATTCTTAAACTAAGGAAAAAATCCTATGTCCTCATCAGATGAATGTGTGGTTGGAGTTAAGCTTATTACTTCACCTACCTACGCAACATACCCACATAACAGATTTTTCAACTTACGTTAATAGGAGACGGATTTCATCTAATTCGTAACGTGCATAAATGAATTAACTATAGTCCCATTGATGGTGACCATTCATAAAATTACGATCAAATGATCAATCTGACTGAATCAACATATGGCAAACATAAAACGTGTAGTATATGTAGCAGATAAATGAGACAATTTTGACTTAGCCATAAATGAGAATACAATAGTTCAAGATTCATACAACCAAATGATGTGGCAAATAATAAAACAACTGTATATGACATGTAATGATTTACATAGAAACCAAATGATCTGCAATAAATTTACAAGATTCAAACGGGTGTCTTGTCAAAAGACTTCTTCCATAATATGTAACCATGTCCAAATTTCATAGTAAGAAGAACAGATGTGTCCTCAGTTGCCCTTGTTTTAACATACAACCAATCACATTAAAAACTACAATGATCAAGAAACAGATAATAGATTATCTGTTTAACAATCTACCAATCACATTGAAAACTACAATGATAAGCTTAACCATACCATGATCAAGAAACAGATAATAGATTAAAAAATAACATGTAGAGTTTTGGCTACATAGAAAAAGAACATGTAGAAATTTCAGAATAAATAATCGGAGAAAAGCTGATTTGTCCAGAAGAACATATAACCAGCTTAAAAATAAAAACTAATCAAGTGGCTTCTACCCAAAAATAAAAAAAAAACAATAGGCAGAGCATACAAAACAATCCAACGATTGTTGATTCAAAGGAAAACCAATTCCATCACAAATCCACACCCAAAAAAAATCCAAACTTGATAGAGAGAATAACAATTTCAATATAAAATCATTGACAGAAAACCACCGATTCAGTTAATGGTTTAGTGGAATTTAGGTGAGATATGAAAGAGAAAAAACGAAACCCATCAAAGATCTGGTAACAACTTTCCTTATAAAGGAAAAGGGTGGAAGAAAGAGGATTTGTGAAATTGGGGGAAATCCAGCAGAAGCTATCAAAAAGAGGAGAGCAAAAGCTATCAAAAAGCCAGCTGCCCAACTTGTGGCCCACCCAGTGGACGGTCAGATGATAATGGGCCCACGTGTCCCACTGCTTTCACGGTGGATGATGATGGAGGAATGGAACTCGCTAGCAGAGCATACCCAACAATCCAACGATTAATATGAAAAAGCAGAGAGAGGGAGAAATCTCAATCTTTACCTGTCAGTCACCGGAGAGAGAGAGCGGTGCGGGAGAGAGGGAGCAGCAGAGAGATGGGAGAGAGAGACTGCAGACGTCGTCTTCTGGGAGAGAGACAGCAGGCGAGAGATGGGAGAGAGACGATCTCGGCAGCGATCTCGATCGCAGCGGGATGGAGAGGGCCTCGTCGTCGCAGGGAGATGGAGAGCTCGAGGATGGAGAGGGCCTCGTCGTCGCAGGGAGATGGAGAGATCGGGATGGAGAGGGCCTCGTCGTCGCAGGGAGATGGAGAGATCGGGATTGAGATGGAGATGGGAGAGAGATAGAGAGAGAGCTCGAGTGCGGAGAGGGCCTCGTCGTCGCAGGGAGATGGAGAGATCGAGATTGAGCTGGAGATGGGAGAGAGCTCGAGTGCTTGAGATTTTCAAAGAGAGAGAGACAGAAATCGCAGAGTACAGGAAGAGGGCTTTGGAAAAGGGGGGAAAATGAAAATGGTTGGCGGGCCTCCATCTTCATTCATTTTATGACCACACGAGCCTATGGCACGTTTGCAGCTGAGGCTCTCCTCAACTGCAGTTGAGGAGAGCCTCCCCCTATATATATATATATTACTCTGACTTTTTCTGTCATTAAAGTATTAGACCAACTACTGGTGGAGCAGGTAAATCTATCATGAATTGGTACTCAAGGGATTTTACTGTCATTTACTTGCTTGAAAAATCAATCATAGACAGGGTCTCACCCAAGAGAACCCCACTGTAATTATTTTGCACATGCTCATTCAACCAAACCATCCACAGCCTTGAGAATTTAAGATTGTACTATAAAGGAGATCCAATTGGTCCCCTGCAGAATTACAGAGTAATGGAGGCCACAGCCCCCACATTTGATTGATACTGTGTGGGGAGATTTCCAGAACCACAGGATTACGCTAATCACAGCCATCAGATGAGGCTAAGCACTCTCACGTGCCATCCACGTGGCACCAAGCTCACCCCGGCTACCGGGACAGAGGGTCCGGCCGAAGTCAGGCAGCTCCGGGCCACTAGCGCCGAGCTGGGCCACCCCGGCCACCATTTCGGCAGAGAGCTCCACCTCGGCTGAAGGAGCCGGGATGGAAGCCGAAGCAAGAAAGAGCCTCCACTTGCGCCCCTCATCCCCCACGTCACCAGGCACGTGGAGGGATGGGGGCACGAGCTAGCAGGACAGATACGACATCCAGCCGCTCACAATCTTCGCCAGATCCCTGACAGGGCGGCATCCAGCGGTTAAGGCCACATCAGGGCGAGGCCCGAGGGCAGATCCGATGATCCCCTACCGCCAAAGGCGTCCAACACGATCTGGCCCAACAAGACGCGCATTAAATGCGACGTGGGCTGATCCGACGCGCATTTAATGCAGAGTGGGCTAGATTGGACCGCATTAATTACAACGTGGGCTGATCATGACTTCCCAGTCGAATCATGAGACCCATGCCTAGATATCGTCCAAGATATCTTCCGAATCGTCTATAAAAAAGGACTGCATTTCACATGCAAGGTACGCACAATACAACTCATAGAGCTGTTACTCTGCCTCTCTTCTTCCTCTCCTTCCATTGTTCCAGTTCCTTCACTGACTTTGGCATCGGAGAGCCTTGCGCCGCCCAGGCCAGGGTCCTCTGACCGTGTGTTCTTCCCTTTCAGGCTTTCGGACGGCACCCAGTCATCACCATCATTGGATAAGTCCTCTAAGGCTCCCCAGTTATTGTGGGTCATTATTTTCTGCACCTACAATTGGCGCCGTCTGTGGGAAAGTAATATCCCAACCTTCCCAACCTTCTTAACCTCAATCTCTCAGAAGCCATGCCTCCGAAAGCTAGGAAGGGCGTAGAGTCCTCGAGAGCAGCGCTCGAGCTGCCACCACCGTCGACGGTCGTCCCTCCTCAAGGGCGCTCCCGCATGGTGCATGGCACGTCTGCAGGCGAGGGCCGCTTAGGCTCTCAGCTCTTTGTCGAGTTCCCCTTCCAAGAGGGGCTCGAGGCCTCGATCTCAGCAGAAGAAGTCATGCCACCCAGACGCGATGAGCGTCAGCATGAACGTCCTCGGAAGGACAAAGCCGTGGCCGTAGGAGAGACGCGCCACGTTCAACCCCCCTGCTGCTGGAGGGGTTCTCGAAGCCCAAGCTGCTCTCCTCCAGAGGCAAGAGCAGCTGATTCGCGAGCTCCAGCTTGCAGCTGAGGGCAGCGCAAACCGCCTCCTTGAGGCAGGTCTCTGAGCCTCAAGGGAAGAAGAGGGACGCCCCCAGCAGGGCAGGCCCAGTCCTCCCCGCGAGGATCTCAGGAACCATCTGGACCAAAAGAGGAGCCAGATCCGTGACGAAGGCTTCGAGCAACAGCCGGAGTCACCATAGCCGCGATGGCCGAAACTCATAGCCATCGTAGCCCGAAACACTCCAAGCGAAAGCAAAGGCCCAGACTCCAGAGAAGGACGATGAGCAGGAGCGATTTGAAAAACGCGTCAGATTGGCTCTCAAGCACAACCTGGACGTGCGGGACCAGAGGCAGATCTGTGGTCACACTGATCTGGGGGGCTCACCCTTCGCAAAAGAGATCGAGCGCACCCCCTTGCCCAGAAAGTTCTCCGTCCCGTGGTTCGTCCCCTATGACGGACTGTCCGACCCATCCGCTCACCTCCGACACTTCTCCCAGAATATGTCCATCTGGGGGAATGAGGGTCACCTGAACTGCAAAATCTTCTCCTCCAGTTTGGGTGACCTCCCCCTGAAGTGGTTCTGTTCTCTCCCAGAGAAGTTCATTTCGAGTTGGAAGGAGCTTCAGCTCTCCTTCCTGAAGAAGTTCCAAGCCTACACTGTCGTCCCCAAGAAAGAAAGGGACCTCCTCGCCCTAAGAATGAAACAGGGTGAGACCCTCGCCATCTTCGCCCGGCGATTCTGGGCGGTCTACAGCCAGATCGAGGGCACCAGGGAGGAGATAGCAATCTATGCCTTCCAGCATGCCCTGATCCCCGGCCACGACTTGCGGAAGGACTTGGCCGGGGACCCCCCAGAGTCCATGCCAGAGTTGATGTCCCGGGTAAAGCGCTTCATCGCCCAGGAGGAAGACGAGATCCGAGCCCGGGATCAGGACGGGCATCCGGAGCCCGAGCAGAAGAGTGGCCAGCCTCGGCAGAGAGGCGGGAGGCCCTTCCAGAAGCAGGAGCCCAAGCAGGCCTGGGTCTCCAGTTCGGCGAAGCCTGCGTCGTCCAGGTCTGGGGGCGCCTGGAAGCCCAGACCTCCCTCCAGCGCCAGTCAGAGCGTCAACGTCGTCTTCAAGGAGCCGATCTACCGCATCCTGACTAAGATCAGGTCCAAGCCGTTTTTCAAGTACCCTCAGCCCTTGAAGAATGAGCCCACCGCCGGCAGCCGAAGCAAGCTCTACTGCTCCTTCCATAGGGGTAACGGGCACAAGACCGAGGACTGTAAGACTTTGCAGTGGTATCTGGAGAAGCTGGCCGAAGAAGGCCACATTCCAGAGTTCGTCAAGGCAGGTGATGCCGGCGGCAGCGAGGGCCGGATTCACCAGAGCGCAGCCCAGGCTCCAGACAGCGAGGATTCAGAGAAGATCATTAACGTGATCCATTTGGCATCCTCAGCTCCAGCTTCCTCGTCCCGGGGCAGCTCCCAGGCCCGTGCCGAAGCCAGGCGGGCTTCGCACGGCAAGGAAGTAATGAAAGCCGAACTCGCCCCGGCACCCAAGAAAGCCCGCCGCGACCGACCCGCCATCTCATTCTCAGACAGAGACCTAGAGGGAATCCAGCTCCCTCACAACGACCCCCTGCTCCTCACCATGAAGCTGAGAGACTTCACAGTGAAGAGGGTCCTCGTCGACTCCGGCAGCTCCTCCGAGGTCCTCTATTACGACTGCTTCAAGAAGATGAAACTCTCCGAAGCAGACCTCACGGAGGTCCGTGCACCCCTGCTAGGGTTGTCCGCCACACCAGTCTACCCCAAGGGCAGGATCACCCTGGAAACCCGAGTTGGCGGAGCCTCCGTGTCGGCCGACTTTCTAGTCGTGGACGCCCCTTCTCCCTACAACGTCATTCTGGGCAGAACGTGGCTCCACAAGTTAGAAGCAGTCCCTTCTTCCCTCCATCAAAAGCTGAAGTTCGTCCTTGAGAACAAGGAAGGCAAGATGGAAGTAGTCACAGTGGAGGGGGATCAGCAGCAAGCCAGGCAGTGCATGCTGGCCGCAGTCCCGGCGGTGAAGGAGCCAGAGCGCGTCAACCTCGCCGAGTTCGAGAAAGGCCTCGACGAAATCGGCCGAGACCCCGAAAAGAAGAGCATCGAGGACCTGGCCGAGGTCAGGCTAAACCCGGCAGATCCAGACAGGTTCTTCCTGATTGGCACCCAGCTGCCAGACGAGGAGAGGACTGAACTCTCTCGGTTCCTGATGCAGAACGTCGACGTCTTCGCTTGGAGCCCAAGCGAAATGCCTGGGGTCGACCCCGAGGTCATGTGCCACAAGCTGAATGTGAACCCCGACCACAAGCCGGTAGTGCAGAGGGCCCGTAGGACAGGGCTGCAGCAGACGGATGCGGTCGTCGAAGAGATCGACAACCTGCTAAAGGCAGGAGCCATCCGGGAAGTCCAGTACCCGGTGTGGCTGGCCAACACGGTGGTGGTCAAGAAGAAAACTGGAAAGTGGAGGGTGTGCGTGGACTTCACGGACTTGAACAGGGCCTGCCCTAAAGATAGTTTCCCCCTTCCAAAGATCGACCAACTGATCGACGCCACCGCTGGCCACGACCGAATGAGCTTCCTCGACGCCTACAGAGGCTACCACCAGATCCCGCTCTACGAGCCAGATGAGGAGAAAACATCATTCATAACCCCCCGCGGCACCTACTGCTACAAGGTGATGCCCTTCGGGCTAAAGAACGCGGGGGCAACCTATCAGCGCCTCGTCACAAAAATGTTCCATGCTCAGCTCGGCCGAACGATAGAGGTGTACATCGACGACATGGTCATCAAATCAGTGCGCTCCGGCGATCATCTGGCGGATCTCGGCCAAGTCTTCGACATACTCCGCGCATACAAGCTCAAGCTAAACGCTTCCAAGTGCGCCTTCGGCGTAGCCTCTGGCAAGTTCCTCGGCAGCTTGGTAACGCGGAGGGGGATAGAGGCTAATCCGGACCAGATCACCGCGATCCAGAGCATCCAGAGCCCCTCTACCACGAAGGAAGTTCAGAAGCTCACAGGAATGGCTGCAGCACTCAACCGCTTCATCAGCCGGTCATCAGATAAGTGCAGGCCTTTCTTTCAGCTTTTAAAGAAAAATTTGAAGTTCCAATGGACCCCTGAGTGCGACCAGGCATTGGCCGCACTCAAAACTTATTTAATGACACCACCCTTACTATCCACCCCAACTTCGGGGGAGATTCTGTATTTGTACCTTGCGGTCTCGGATCACGCAGTGAGCTCCGTCCTCATCAGGGAGGACGAGGGAGTTCAAAAGCCAATCTATTATACGAGCAAGACCCTGCTCGATGCCGAGACCAGGTACCTTCTATTGGAGAAGCTTGCGTTGGCTCTCGTCAGTGCCTCCCGCAAACTCTCCCATTATTTCCAATCCCACGCCATTGTGGTGATTACGGAGCACCCACTCCGTTCAGTGTTCAAGAAGGCTGACTTTTCAGGGCGAATATCAAAGTGGGCAGTTGAACTGGGGCAGTATGATATACAGTACCGTCCCCGAACTGCGATCAAAGCCCAGATTCTGGCAGACTTTATTGTCGAATTCGTCTCCCCCAACCCGGCTCCGACTCAGCTCGGCACGGCACTGGGGGGCACAGGGCATGAGGCAGTAGAAACTGAAGTCGAGCAGTCTCCTACCTCGGCATGGAAGATCTTTGTCGACGGGTCGTCCACCTCCAAGAGAGCTGGCGCCGGCATAGTTCTCCAATCGCCAGAGGGCCTGGTCATAGAGCAAGCCTTCACCCTGGACTTCAAAGCGACAAACAATGAGGCAGAGTACGAAGCACTGATTGCAGGGTTGAACAGCGCCCAAATCCTCGGAGCCCAGCACCTGGAAATCTTCAGCGACTCTCAACTGGTAACTAGCCAGCTCGCTGGAGACTACCAGGCCAGGGACGACAGGATGGCGGCCTACTTAGCCCTTGCGAAAAAACTGCTCTCCCATTTCCAGAAAGCCGAGGTCAGGTAGATATCCAGAGATACCAACACGCACGCAGATGCGCTTGCAAACCTGGCCTCCGCTGTCGAAGCAGGGAAGAAAAGGACCATCGAGGTTGGGTCAGTATCAAGGTCAAGTTTAGAACTCCATTCATCTCGGCTTGTCCTCTCTGCTGACCTCGGCCCAAGCTGGATGGATCCAATTGTCGCCTACTTGAAGGACGACCAGCTCCCCGAGGACAAGGCTGAAGCCCACAAGATCAGACTCAAGGCAGCGCGATTCTGGCTCTCTCCCGAAGGCAAACTCTACAGGAAATCCTTCACGGGTCCATACCTCCAATGCGTCCATCCAGCAAGGTGGATGACTTCCTGTATGAGATCCACGAAGGAATCTGCGGCAGTCACATAGGAGGTCGATCCCTGGCTTACAGAGCAATAAGCCAGGGCTACTGGTGGCCCTACATGCAGAAAGACGAGCAGGTCTACGCCAGGAAATGCAAAAAGTGCCAGAAGTTCTCCCACTCCCTCCATCAGCCAGCACAAGATCTGAGCCCCCTCTCTAGCCCATGGCCCTTCGCTCAATGGGGCCTGGACATTGTGGGGCCTCTTCACCGAGCTCCAGGAAATAAGAGATGGCTCATAGTGGCTACGGATTACTTCACAAAATGGATAGAAGCTGAGCCGTTGTCTTCAATCACGGACAGGGACTCCAGGAACTTCGTTTGGAAAAACATCCTTACGAGGTTCGGCATCCCCCGGACCCTGATTTCGGATAACGGGACTGAGTTCGACTCCAAGTCCTTCAAAGACTTCTGTCAAGAGCACGGCATCAGAAATCATTACTCCACTCCGGCATATCCACAGAGTAATGGCCAGGCAGAAATCTCCAACAAAGTGATCCTGGACGGCCTGAAGAAGCGACTAGACAAGGCAAAGGGCAGATGGACAGAAGAGCTTCCGAGCGTGCTGTGGGCATACAGAACAACTCCAAGGAGGTCCACCTCGGCAACACCTTTCTCTCTGGCCTATGGGATGGAGGCAGTCATTCCTTTGGAAATCGGCCTTCCTACCCTGAGGACAGAGCTGGTCGACCAAGGCCGAAATGAGACGAACCTGGCAATGGAGCTGGAGCTGGCAGACGAGCGACGAGAAGCAGCAGCCCTGCGACTGACCGACTATCAGCAGCGGTTAGCCAGGGCATACAATCAAAATGTCAGAGAGAGAAAGTTCTCCGCGGGAGAGCTGGTTTTAAAGAAAACCCTGCCAGCTGACAGAGAGCCAAACGAAGGGAAGCTGGCCCCGAACTGGCATGGCCCGTTCAGAATAGTCTCACTGGCAGGAAAGTCAGCCTACAAGCTCGAAGACTTAGAAGGCAAGCCACTGCCGAGACCATGGAATGCATCCCACTTGAAGAAATTTTATTTCTAAGGATGTATTGAATCTCGGAATCAATAAAAGCAGCTTTCGCCTTGCCATCAATTTGTCGTCTCTCTCTGGCTGATCCCGGCAGCACTGGGTCTACGCCCTGGATACAGCCTGGAGTTCTTACACTCGGCCGAATTCCTAAAGTCCCGGGTTTTGAACCCAACCATGGGTCTACGCCCTGGATACAGCCTGAAGTTCTTACACTCGACCGAATTCCTAAAGTCCCGGGTTTTGAACCCACTCAAGGGTCTACGCCCTGGAAATGGCCTGGAGTTCCTACACTCAGCCTTTCCTAAAGTCCCGGGTTTAGAACCCACACAAGGGTTAACAGCTCTGGAAGGAGGCCTCGAGTTCGGACACTCGGCCCGAATTCCTAAAATCAGGGATTTAGCCCATTCTACAAGGGTTCGTAGCCCTGGAAGGAGGCCTCGAGTTCGGACACTCGGCCGAATTTCTAAAATCAGGGATTTATCCCATTCTACAAGGGTTAACAGCCCTGGAAGGAGGCCTCGAGTTCGGACACTCGGCCGAATTCCTAAAATCAGGGATTTATCCCATTCTACAAGGGTTCGTAGCCCTGGAAGGAGGCCTCGAGTTCGGACACTCGGCCGAATTCCTAAAATCAGGGATTTATCCCATTCTACAAGGGTTAACAGCCCTGGAAGGAGGCCTCGAGTTCGGACACTCGGCCGAATTCCTAAAATCAGGGATTTATCCCATTCTACAAGGGTTCGTAGCCCTGGAAGGAGGCCTCGAGTTCAGACACTCGGCCGAATTCCTAAAATCAGGGTTTTTACCCCTCTACAAGGATCTACAGTCCGGGTGCATACACCCCTCAAAGATCATTGCCGAGCTCACACTCCCATAGCCGAAACAAGCGGGATGATGACTCCACTTCGGCACAAGCAGCTCGTCTCGGCCAAAGCCAGCCATTTCGGCCAAGGTCAGCTTTTCAGAAGAGAGAACTGTGCCAGCACTCAAACACACAAAAATGCAAGTATTCCAGAACAGTGCAAGGAAAGAGAGAAAGAACTCAAAAGCATTGTACACAGTTTGGGTGATCACAGAACTCCTTCTTTTTATTCATTGAAAGTTGCTTTATTACAAGAGTTACAGAACAGAAAGCAAAGTACAGAAAGGAGGATCACAGTCCTCTAAAAACAAAAAATAAAGAAAAGCTGGGAGACTCTGATCTTCACTGACTCTTCGGGCTGCAGACTTCAAGTTGCCGGATCATGGACTGGAGGTTCTGAGTGATCCTGAATTTCACAGAGCTCTATAATACACTTTGGCTGGTCAGACCAAAGCGATCGCAGAGCCCCTCCAGTCCGGAGGCCCTGGACCTCGCTAAGCTCTTCAACACCCTCCGGTCAGTGAGACCAAAGTTTGAAGAGCCCCAGGTCCAGCGGGCCTCAACTCCACCCTTAGTCTTACCATTCTGACAGGGCGCCCCGCTCGATGCGATGCAGGACCCTGCAGAATCGGCAGACACCCAGGGCCCGACCATCCCGCAGTTGCAGAGGTTTCCCCCGCAACCTGACCAGGGACGGTCGGCCATGAACCCGCGTTCAGAGAGCGCGTGGTCCACGGGGAGTCCCTTCAGAGAGCGCGCAGACTACGATGGGCTTCCCCCCTTAGAGAAAGCCATCCACAGGCGCAAGGGTCCCCCCCGGATCGAAGATTGCAGAATGTCTACCAGCCATGGTTCCTATGTCTATATGATTTAAGTTATCCTACGTTCTGTTCTTTTCATCGCCCATG
Organism: Litsea cubeba; assembly: GCA_012931725.1. Lineage (NCBI taxonomy): Eukaryota > Viridiplantae > Streptophyta > Magnoliopsida > Laurales > Lauraceae > Litsea > Litsea cubeba. Next base: position 58,637,211 of record CM022953.1, read on the forward strand.
GCAAGCCTGTCGCCCCTACTTATAGGAGGAAGAAGGGCTCAGCCTCCGAAGGAAGTTATGGGGGCGAAGTCTCCCACGCGTTGCTCGGGATGCACGACTGTTGACCAGCGATCCCTATGACGCCAAGTGGAGACATCCGTCCGTTTCCCTCATAGGCCGTGCCACCATATTTACTGCTATTTATGATCTCCAGAATATGGAGAATCGGCACAGACAGCTATGAGGACCGTTTGACTCCTTCTACCTCAAGAGTCACGCGTTATATTAAAGGCATTCAAGCACCATTCAATGCACATCCAGGAATGAAAGAGAGGCAAATGCAGAGAAAAATGCACAAGTAAAGAAGCCCGACTTTCATTGAATTGACAGAGTGTTACAAAGCTGAAAAGCAAAAATATTACATGCAAGAAGACAGAAATATAGAGGAGCCCGGCTATTATGGTTTCGGCGACTCCACTAGGTCGATCACCGTATCTGGTGGACCAGTGGACTCGGCCGAAACCGTGACCTTGCTTGGAGCGTCGCTGGCAGAGGAAGCTTTGACCGGTACCTCACCCGAACCAAGAGCAGAAGAGGTTCCACCCTGAGGCACGACCGAAGCGTCGCTGGCGACCGGGGCATCGCTCAAGACCGGGGCAGCTGGAGCGTTGTCGGCAGCAGGAGCAACTGCAGGAGCTTCAACTGGGGCACTTTCGGCTGCAGGAGCAGAGCTCGGCTCAGGAGCCGAGTCCGAGTACTTCGGCAGGTCCCGATAGATAGGGTGATCTTCGGGGAACCCCGCACGTCTCAGTGCGGCCAGGCATCCTTCCTCGAACAGGATGGCGGTGATCTCCTCCACCTGCTTCTCATATAGCTTGGAGGCATGATCCACCCCATCCTGGAAGGCGGACTGGGCCTCGACCAGAAGAGAGGCCTTCTCCTTCTCCAGCTCGGCGTTCGCCGTCTTCAGCCTCGCCGTTTCGGCTCGCCCAGCAGCACTTCCCCACGCAGCCTCGTCCCCTCGGCCGTCGATTCAGCCTTTAACCTGGCTAGCTCCGACTCCAGCTCGGCGGTCTTCTTGTTCCTCGCCCAGACCTCGCCTTTCAGATGATTGGCCTTCGATGTAAGCTCGGCGACATCAGCCAGAGCCGATGCCAGCCGAGCAGCTTCATCAGCGTTGGCCTTCTTCATCCGCTCCATTCCCGCCTGCAGCTCCTCCAATTCCTTCTTCAGCTTGTCTGTCTCGGACTCCAGCTGGGAGACCCTCGTCGCGTTCCTGTCGCTCCTTCCCACCACGGTCAGGAGCCTCTGCACGTTCTGCAAATGGAAAAAGTGGGTCAAACCGGGCAGTCAAGCTGGGTTACTTAAAGAAAAACGCTGAAAACACTTACCAGGTGGTTCGCCTGGATCGCCGAGACCATCAGGCTCTCATCGTCGAACCTCTCGTGCGTCTCCATGTCTCGTGGCAGAGCACAGACCTTGGCGAGAGCCCCGATCACCTCGGCATTCCCATCAGCCGGTCCTCGACGTTCAGAGGCTTACCGGGCTGAGTCTCCATCCTCGGCCTCCATGGCGCTGGGGCACTTCGGGGTCCGGAGGCCGATCCAGACCCTTGCCCACCGAGATCGTCAGCTCGCGAGTCGTCCCGCCGGACGACTTGCCCGCCGGCACGCTCTTCTCGGCCGGTGCACTCTTGTCGGTTGGGGCCTTGGCTCCGGGGGCCCGCGCAGGGGTTTTGCCCTTCGGAGGCTGTTCGGCCCCCAGGTCCTTCTCCCCCGCCTTGGACTTCTTCCTGGGCGGGGACCCCTCCCTCGGGCGCTCCGGCGAACGTCGCCGAACTCCCGCACTCGAAGCAGGAGCAGGAGCAGGAGCAGGAGCAGAAGCAGGAGCAGGAGCGGAAGCGGAAGTGTCGCCAGCACCTCCCGAGCTCGAAGCTGCTCGGGTGCTGGCAGAAGATGGCGGCGCAGAGGAAGAGGACCCCCGCCTGAACTTGGCCGCTAGGTCCTTGACGGCAGGCTCCCTCGACCTTCCCGCCATATCCTCTTCCTGATCAGAAGAATAAGCGTCCATTATCTGCCTCAAGTTTGCTGGCTCCGAACTGGAAGTGGACGCCTCGGACCCAGACGCGGCTCGGCTAGCGGCAGGAAAGCTCAAGGGGATCCCGGAAGGTACAGCAAGGGAGACGGTTGGACGATCAGGATGCACCTCGTCCACCTCGGGTACCCCGGTCCTCTGGTAGTGGCCGCGGTATCTCGGCGTGTATCCGAGCAGCTTCCAGGCCGACCTAGTCTCGTGTCCCTTATACCTCTCGACCTTGTTGACGTCGTCGGGGTTCCTCCTCCAGCCCTCACTCGCAGCTCGGCGTCGTCTCTCACCTGCCTCTGCATAACAAACAATAGAGGAGTCAGCTCGGCATCGCCGAAATCAAGCAAAGAAGATGAGTAAAAAGGAGCGATGATTACTTGGGACTGTCCCGGGGCGGCGCGGGACCGATAGCCTCCTACTTTCGCCAGCGCCGAACTCCCAGTCCCCCGAAACGCAGAAGAAGGCTTCTTCGGCGTTCTTACTTGAATCTTCCAAGGCCAGGACGAAGCCTCTTCGCTGCGGCTTCACCCGGAGATAATATTTCCCTTCCCCGGCCTTGCAGATATCATAGGTGTCCTCGATATCATGGACACCTAGGTCGGTCCCCAGAACTTCATTCAGCTTCGCCGTGCCCATGATGACCTTATAGCCATTGGGCATCAGCTGGCACGGGGTAAGGGACTAGGTACTGAGGCAGGCTCTAAGTAGAGGGTGCAGGGGAAATCTGACCCCGCCCTCGATCACAGAGATCAGAGGGAACGGCATCCAGCCGACGGACCAGCGCATCGTGGCATAGTCGACGGAGTCTGCCGGCTTGAGCAGGACTCGCTCCGGAATATCGCAGGCAGCCTTAAATCTGGCTATGCCCTCTTCGGGTGTCTAAACTGAACCTAGGGGTGCCCATGTCTAGAAAGGAGGATACAGCAAAAGAAAAAACCCTAAAGGCTGCTGAACCCTGGGAAAAAGCTACACAGAGGCGTGAAGCAACTTACAGAGACGAAAAGGGGAGACTCGATTACAAATCCAGACACGCCCTACGGTCGTCCTCGCTAGAAAGATCTTGAGCAGCGGAGCAGAAATCGGAGATGAAGGCGAAGGCGAAAAGAAATCAGAAGCAAGAAAAGAAGAAGACGACCCTATTTATGGAGAAGAAACCCTCGGCGCGCGCTGCCTTCGAAATTCGAAAGGACGGATTTCGCAATCCGCGCCCATTCCATCAATAAGACAGCGCAACCAGTAAAGAGGCGACGCGTGTAACCGTCGACTCGCTTCCCAGTACAGGCAAGACAGAGCATTCATTGCTCCAGGACAGTTGAAGCGACCCAGGCAATGACCGTCGCATTCCCAGGCGAGTCTTCTAGCTTTCAACCACTAAAGGCCAGGGCGTTCAAGAGGTCAAAAGCTAGGGGGCAATTGTGTGGGGAGATTTCCAGAACCACATGATTACGCTAATCACAGCCATCAGATGAGGCTAAGCACTCTCACGTGCCATCCACGTGGCACCAAGCTCACCCCGGCTACCAGGACAGAGGGTCCGGCCGAAGTCAGGCAGCTCCGGGCCACTAGCGCCGAGCTGGGCCACCCCGGCCACCATTTCGGCAGAGAGCTCCACCTCGGCTGAAGGAGCCGGGATGGAAGCCGAAGCAAGAAAGAGCCTCCACTTGCGCCCCTCATCCCCCACGTCACCAGGCACGTGGAGGGATGAGGGCACGAGCTAGCAGGACAGATGCGACATCCAGCCGCTCACAATCTTCGCCAGAGCCCTGACAGGGCGGCATCCAGCGGTTGAGGCCACATCGGGGCAAGGCCCGAGGGCAGATCCGATGATCCCCTACCGCCAAAGGCGTCCAACACGATCTGTCCCAACAAGACGCGCATTAAATGCGACGTGGGCTGATCCGACGCGCATTTAATGCAGAGTGGGCTAGATTGGACCGCATTAATTACAACGTGGGCTGATCATGACTTCCCAGTCGAATCATGAGACCCATGCCTAGATATCGTCCAAGATATCTTCCGAATCGTCTATAAAAAAGGACTGCATTTCACATGCAAGGTACGCACAATACAACTCATAGAGCTGTTACTCTGCCTCTCTTCTTCCTCTCCTTCCATTGTTCCAGTTCCTTCACTGACTTTGGCATCGGAGAGCCTTGCGCCGCCCAGGCCAGGGTCCTCTGACCGTGTGTTCTTCCCTTTCAGGCTTTCGGACGGCACCCAGTCATCACCATCATTGGATAAGTCCTCTAAGGCTCCCCAGTTATTGTGGGTCATTATTTTCTGCACCTACAGATACAACCCAAGTCATTGGAGAACTAGAAACTATTTGATTGGTAGGAATATGTGTGATAATATGGATATTTGGTTGGAGCTCACATGCTGATTTGGAGGATAGAGAACTCAGAAAAACAGCATCTCATCTTATATGGTTCTCCGTTTCTACGTCACCAAAAGTGCTCAGAATGGATGATTAGTCGTCCTGCCAAAATATCCGGACCATTTTTTATTTTTTAATTACGTTTACACCCATATATCTTTGAAAGGTGGAATTTTTTTACGTTGACATAATCACAAAAATGAGCTTCCAACTCCACTGGGAATTAAAACTGACTTTATTGTTGCTTTTGGTCAATCATGGAGCCTTCAAGATTAGACCTCCAACACTACTTAGTTGCTCAAGATAAAAGAATTTGATGTCGTTTCTAGTGTTTGTAGTATCTTTCCTTTTGTAGGCAACAGCTGAGATTGTCTGATGTTACATGGCAAACTGTACTCCAGAGTGGCTATGGGTCTGGGAGTGACTATGGGTCCCAGACCCATTCTACATTAGAATGATCTTTTTGTGCTTGTTTTTGTTTTGAATTGGAACCAGTAAAACTCTGGAAAATGTGAATCAATGCCCTAGTGAAGTAGTGATATATTTTGAAGCATCATTCCCAAGTGATCAGATGTGCCTCAACTTTCCACACATCATTTTGTGCAATTCCATGTCTTTCTTTCCTTCCGATAAGCACGAGAACAAACAGCTCATGTGGTTTCAACACGTAGATGATGGAGAGATGGCCCACCTTTTTATTTATTTATTTTTTATCATGATCATGTGAGTGCTACTGTTCTGTTGCTACTAAGCCCTGTCATGATGGGCCAGAAGTTCTTGTTTTTAAAGAAGAGAAGGCAGAGAAGTTGGGTGTTACAAGCTACAGCGATCAAACTGCTGGGTTGGTTTCGTACAAGTTGGGCAACTTTTGTTTTGAAACAATCAATTGTTATACATACAATGTGATTTTTTCTTGAAACAATCAACTGTTAGACATACAATGTGATTCTATTTATATTTTGTTCTGCCTGATGTATTCCCATTGGATACTGCCCCCGGTTCGGTAGTTGTGGTGGTTCTCCTATTGGTAACATCCCCCAATTAAATTTGGAGATCTAAGGATGTGGATGACATTACCGACAGAGTATTTCTCGTAGCATGAACATTCGTCCTGGATCATCTGTATGTCTAAGGATGAAGTCAGAAGAGAAAAAAAAGGAGGAAGTGACTCCCTATAATCATGTTCCCTATAATTGTTTCTCAATCTAGGTAAAGACAACTACAAAAGGACCATTTTGTAATTAATTTTAAAAAACAAATAAATTCCCGGCGAATAAATGTTTTGCCTGAGCAAAACACGCCGGCCAAAAAAATATGAAATAATGATTTTTGTAAAATGTAAATGTTTTGCCGGCGCAAAAAAACGCCGGCAAAAATAATTGAAAATATGTTTTTTCTAAAATGTAAATGTTTTGCCGGCATAAAAAAACGCCGGCAAAAAAATAGAAAAAATATTTTTTGTAAAATGTAAATGTTTTGCTGGGGCAAAAACACGCCGTTAAAAAAAATTGAAAAAATAATTTTTGTAAAATGTAAATGTTTTACCGGCGCCAAGAAACGCCGGCAAAAGTAATTTTTTTCTATTTATTATTGGAAAATAAACCTCTTTTCGCAGCGTTATACACCTCCTTTTCCGGCGAAATAAAACGCCAGCAATGTACACCTTTTTTCTGGCGCTACCCCACTTTCGCCGACCAAAGGTATTAGTGGCATATCTTTCCCGGCGGATTGCCGGCGCAAGAAAAAGCGCCGGGAAAGATCTTTGCCGGCGTATTATACATCTTTACCGCGCTTATTTTAGCATTGGGAAAAGTGCAAATTCTTATAGTGCCATTACATCACCGCCGAGCCACCACTAGAACCCCAGCTCACTCCCATCTCTTCTCTCTTTATTTTTCCTATTTCCCCATCCTTGCTGCCAACGTGAATCAGCCCCACCCATCTCACCATATCTCGCTCCCTCTGTTTTCTTTATTTCACACACTCTCTCTTACTTTCTTTCTCTCATTCTCTTTCTCACTCCACACTCCCAACATGAGGTATTCCCCAACCCATTTCATCATCTCACCATTTCACTGTTCCTCTCTGTTTCTTTCTATTTTTCCTTTCTTTCTTTCATTCTGTTTCTTTCTTTATCCTTGCCAATGGACCACCGACACCTCCATCATCAATCAAGTGGACCCCACAACTCCATTTCAATTTCTCTCTTAGGTAAGCTTCTTTTTTTTTTATTAAGTTGGGTTAATTGGGTTTTTTCCACTAATTAGGGTTGGATGAGTTTGTTAGCATCTTAGATTGTGATTTGTAGTGTTATTTATGTGGGTTTGTTTCTAATTCATAGGTTTTGGGCATTTTGAGCTAAGTTGTGGATTTGGGCATTTTGGATTTCCTCACCCAAAAGCACGTGAATATGTATTTATTTTTATGGGTATGCATGTGTTTTTTTTTTTAAATAATTGTAACTTTCAAATAATGGTAGAGGGCCGAGTCCCGAAAAATTAATTGTTGGAAATTAATGAAGGTTTGTGGATCATTTTTCTAAAATCAGGGAAATAAACTAGTTAGATATTTTAAAATATTTTGATTGCAGATTATTGATTTGTAAACTCCATTTTCATAAGATTTGTTAAAACATAAATTCTCAAGAATTGTATGATAGGGTGCAGTAGAAATATCTGCAAAAAGAAATGAGGTCTAAAGAGGAAAATAGCTTGCTTATCTTTGCTTTTCCTTCGATAAGATTATCTTGCATGTGGCTAATATCAATGAGATGTGAATTGCGTATGCATGGGCTCTTCCTTTGCTTAGACGTTGCCCAAAGCTCACCATGATTAGATGACACCACTAGATTTTCTTGTCAATTTGTATTCGGGCCATTCTAAATACACCCACTCTACCTTCTATTTAAACCCACCCTACAAATTAGGGTTGATGGGATGGGATGGATTGACCATCAAGTGACTTGTTTGATGGGTCACCAAACCACATGGCGCATGACCAACCATGACAAGACATATGAACGTCCTCTCAAGACCCCACTTTTTAGTCTCTCTTATCCAACGTGTCTATGAATTGGGCACCCCTTTTGTCACTAAATAAATCCATAATCAATGTATTTCACTTCCTCCATTTGTTCTTCTTTAATTGGATTTTGAGTTTTTATCATGCAAGCCTTGGAATTTTGAGCAAATGGGGTTTGGTATTTTCAAATTAAGATCAAAGGGTTGGACTTTAAGGCACTCAAATTTATCATCCAATGACAAAATTAAGTTGAATACATAACACATGATTATAAATTTATCCACCTTTTAGCCATAAAAAGAAAATCAGGTGGGCCCCACCCATGTGCCTCGTCCTCTTTCTTTGGCACTCTCCCTCTGCAAAAACCACTCCATCTTAATCCCCAATTTCTCTCCCTCTCCTGATTGATCTTTCTCTGTGTTTTGTCTGAGAGATTTCCTTTTCAATCTCTCTTTGATGGGGTTTCATTTTTTCCTTTTGACAAAAACTGAAATTTTCCTATGTCTCTCTCCTTACTCTTAAAAAACCTAGCTCTCAAATCTTTTCTCCTTCCATTATCAAGATGAAAGTTGGAATCTTTAGAGGAAAAGAAGAAAAACCCATCTTTGAAATCTCTCCTTCGTCCATTTCAAGATGAAAGTTGCAATCTTTAGAAGAAAAAAAGAAAAACCCATCTCTGAAATCTCTCATTCTTCCATTTTCAAGATGAAAGTTGCAATCTTTCTCATTACGGTGGGGTTTTTCATCTCTTTCGTCCCAGTTGCAGAGTACCAAACCAACGGAGTAGATTTACAAGCAATGCAAGCTCTCTCCAAGAACATCAATGGCGCCACGGCCCTTAAATGGATTTTTCGCCCGAAGATAATGCGGGGGGCATTATTGTTATTAATTTCCAGAAGTTGGGTTTTGGTGGGACCATTTCGCCCGATATTGTGCTGTTAACATCACTCAGAAGCTTTTGCTAGCTGATAACAACCTAACTGGTTCGTTACCCCTGAGATTGCTAAGCTACCTAATCTACTCGAACTGGATGTTCGAAACAATAAGATTTCTGGGAAAGTTCATCTTTCAATGGAAATGTGAAGGTTGAGACTGATGGGAATCCGGATATTGGGAAGGACACTGGGGGTTCTTCTGGAAGTCCTGGCACATCTCCAGCTGGGGGCGGATCGAGTGGTGGCCATGGAAATGCGAATGGTCCAGTGCAAGGGGTGGTGTCATTTGGGTTCCAGTTGGAGAGGGACCCATCAGGGTCATCAAAGCCATTTTTTTTACTTGCTGGAGGCAGAGGCCTTCTTGATTGAGAGATAGTACTGGGGCAAAGGAGAAGAATAAGAAAGACAAGTGGACTAGCATGGTTAGAAGAAACAGAGGGGGGAGTTCTGGGAGTTCTTGGAGGGGGGTAATGGCAGGAAGTGAAGTTGGAGAGGGGGCTTTGATAAGACCGTCTTTTTTATAGGCTATAGGCATAGTAGCCATGGGGTGCAAATAGTGGCTTTTGTTATAATCCATACATCCAAACTTCATATAGACGGGGGCAAATAGTACACCCAACTTCTTATAGACTGGGTGCGGTGGAATCTAGAGTGGGTGTAAATAGCAACCCCCTTTGTATTCTATTGATTAGCCGTTAAAAGGTCAGTAATAGTCTTCTTTATGGATCAATACAATCATTGGAGAATTAGAATTTGGCCATGGCTTCGAAGAGGATTCTCATTTCCTTTCTTTCATTCTGTTTAATTCTCATCTCTCTGCAACGTCTCTCTCTCTCTTTCTTTCTTTTTTCTTTCTGTTTAATTCTCTTCTCTCTGCAACGTCTCTCTCTCTCTTTCTTTCTTTTTTCTTTCTTTTCCCTTTTCCATTTTACCTCTTGCCTATATGGAGAATCCATCCATCAATTTCATCATCAATTTCCTTCATCATGTTCACAAGACCTTGAGCTTCATCCCCATTCCGTCACCACCGAGCCACCACTGGAACCCCAGCTCACTCCATCTCTTCTCTCTTTATTTTCCCTATTTGCCCCCTCCTTGCTGCCAACGTGAATCAGCCCCACCGATCTCACCATTTCTCTCTCCCTCTGTTTTCTTATTTCACGCACTCTCTCTCTTTCTTTCTCTCTGTGTGGGGAGATTTCCGGAGCACAGGATTAAGCTAATCCCAGCCATCAGATGAGACTAAGCACTCTCACGTGCCATCCGCGTGTCATCCACGTGGCACCAAACTCACCTCGGCTAGCAAGGCAGAGGCCTCGGCCGAAGTCAAACAGCTCCACGCCACTAGCGCCGAGCTCGGCCACCACGAGCGCCCATCTCGGCAGAAAGCTCCACCTCGGCTGAAAGAGCCGAGACGGGAGCCGAAGTAAGGAAGAATCTCCACTTGCGTCCTCCTCCCCTCCCACGTCATCAAGCACGTGGAGGAGTGGGGGCGCGAGCTAGCAGGACAGATGCGACATCCAGCCGCTCACAATCTTCGCCAGATCACTGACATGGCGGCATCCAGCGGCTGAGGCCACATCAGGGCAGGGCCCGAGGGCGGATCCGATGGTACCCCTACCGCCAAAGGCGTCCAACACGATCTGGCCCAACAAGACGCGCATTAAATGCGACGTTGGCTGATCCGACGCGCATTTAATGCAAAGTGGGCTGGATTGGACCGCATTAATTACAACGTGGGCTGATCATGACTTCTCAGTCGAATCATGAGACCCATGCCAAGATATCATCCAAGATATCTTCCAAATCGTCTATAAAAAGGACTGCATTCCACATGCAAGGTACACAGAATATATACGCTCAAGAGCAGTTACTCTGCCTCTCTTCTTCCTCTCCTTCCATTGTCCCAGTTCCTTCACTGACTTTGGCATCGGAGAGCCTTGCGCCGCCCAGGCCAGGGTCCTCTGACCGTGTGTTCTTCTCTTTCAGGCTTTCGGACGGTACCCAGTCATCACCATCTTTGGATAAGTCCTCTAAGGCTCCCCAGTTATTGTGGGTCATTATTTTCTGCACCTACACTCTCATTCTCTTTCTCACTACACTGCCAACGTGAGCCCCAACCCATTTCATCATTTCACCATTTCACTGTCCCCCTCTGTTTCTTTCTGTTTTCCTTTCTTTCTTTCATTCTGTTTCTTTCTTTATCCTTGCCAGTGGACCACCGGCACCTCCATCATCGATCAAGTGGACCCCACAACCTCATTGCAATTTCTCTCTTAGGTAAGCTTCTTTGTTTTGATTAAGTTGGGTTAATTGGGTTTTTCCACTAATTATTGTTGAATGAGTTTGTTAGCATGTTAGATTGTGAATCTTAGAGTTATTTATGTGGGTTTGTTTCTAATTCATAGGTTTTGGGCATTTTGAGCTATTTTGAGCTAAGTTGTGGATTTAGGAATTTTGAATTTCCTCACCCAAAGGCATGTGAATATGTATTTATTTTTATGGATATGCATGTTTTTATTTTATTTTATGGAATTGTAACTTTGAAATGATGTAGAGGGCTGAGTCCCTAAAAATTGATTGCAGGAAATGAAGGATTGGGGATCATTTTTCTAAAATCTGGGAAATAGAGTAGTTTAGATATTTTAAAATATTTTGATTGCAGGATATTGATTTGTAAACTCCATTTTCATGAAATTTGCTAGAACATAAATTCTCTGGAATTGTATGATAGGGTGCAGTAGAAATATTTACTAAAAGAAATGACGTCTAAAGAGGAAAATAGCTTGCTTATCTATGCTTTTCCATCTTTAAGATTTTCTTGTATGCGGCAAATATCAATGAGATGTGAATTGCGTATCCGATGGGCTATTCCTTTGCTTAGACATTGTCCAAGCTCACCATGGTTAGATGACACCATTAAATTTTCTTGTCAATTTGTATTCTATTGATTAGCTGTTTAGAGGTCTGTAATAGTCTTCTCTATGGATCTGTACAATCACGTTTGGAGAATTAGAATTTGGCTATGGCTTTGAAGAGGGTTCTCATTTCCTTTCTTTCATTCTGTTTCGTTCTCATCACTCTACAACGTCTCTCTCTCTCTCTCTCTCTCTCTCTCTCTTTCTTTCTTTCTTCTTTCTTTCGTTTCCCTTTTCCATTTTACCTCTTGCCTATATGGAGAATCCATCCATCAATTTCATCATCCATTTCCTTCATCATGATCACAAGACCTTGAGCTTCATCCCCATTCCATCACCGCTGAGCCACCACCGGCCACCACTGGAACCCAAGTTTACTCCATCTCCTCTGTATTTATTTTCCCTATTTTCCCCCTCCGTGCTGCCAACGTGAATCAGCCCCACCCATCTCACCATTTCTCTCTCCCTCTGTTTTTTATTTTATTTTATTTCACACTCTCTCTTACTTTCTTTCTCTCATTCTCTTTCTCACTCCACACTGCCAACGTGAGCCCCAACCCATTTCATCATTTCACCATTTCACTGTCCCACTCTGTTTCTTTCTGTTTTCCTTTCTTTCTTTCATTCTGTTTCTTTCTTTATCCTCGCAAATGGACCAGTGACACCTCCATCATCGATCAAGTGGACCCCATAACCTCATTTCATTTTCTCCGTTAGGTACTTAGGTAAGCTTCTTTGTTTTGATTAAGTTGGGTTAATTGGGTTTTTTCACTAATTAGTGTTGGATGAGTTTGTTAGCATGTTAAATTGTGATTTGTAGAGTTATTTATGTGGGTTTGTTTCTAATTCATAGGTTTTGGGCATTTTGAGCTAAGTTGTGGATTTGGGCATTTTGGATTTCCTCACCCAAAGGCATGTGAATATGAATTTATTTTTATGGCTATTCATGTGTTTTATTTTTTATTTTTTTTATGTAATTGTAACTTTGAAATGATGGTAGAGGGCTGAGTCCCTAAAAATTGATTGCAGGAAATGAAGGATTTGGGATCATTTTTCTAAAATCAGGGAAATAAACTAGTTAGATATTTTAAAATATTTTGATTGCCGATTATTGATTTGTAAACTCCATTTTCTTGAAATTTGTTAGAACATAAATTCTCTGAAATTGTATGATAGGGTGCAGTAGAAATATCTGCTAAAAGAAATGACATCTAAATAGGAAAATAGCTTGCTTATCTATGCTTTTCCTTCCATAAGATTATCTTGTATGCGGCAAATATCAATGAGATGTGGATTACGTATCCCATGGGCTCTTCCTTTGCTTAGACGTTGTCCAAAGCTCACCATGATTAGATGACACCATTAAATTTTCTTGTCAATTTGTATTCTATTGATTAGCTGTTTAGAGGTCTGTAATAGTCTTCTTTATGGATCTGTACAATCAAGTTTGGAGAGTTTGAATTTGGCCATGGCTTCAAAGAGGATTCTCATTTCCTTTCTTTCGTTCTGTTTCAATCTCATCACTCTTTAACGTCTCTCTCTCTTTTTTTCTTCTCTTTCTTTTCCCTTTTCCATTTTACCTCTTGCCTATATGGAGAATCCATCCATCAATTTCATCATCCATTTCCTTCATCAAGAACACAAGACCTTGAGCTTCATCCCCATTCCGTCACTGCCGAGCCACCATCGACCACCACTGGAACCCTAGCTCACTTCATCTCTTCTCTCTTTATTTTCCCTATTTTCACCCTCCTTGCTGCCAACGTGAATCCGCCCCACCCATCTCACCATTTCTCTCTCCCTCTATTTTCTTTATTTCACACACTCTCTGTAAGATCCAGGTCCCACCCTATAATATTTTATTATATTTTAATTAGAATATTATTATTATTTTAATTGAATGTATTTTAGCTATTTAAGTGGTTAGGATTAAGTGGGGCACACGTTAGATTAGATGCATAGATTGGTGAGTTGGGTTAATGGGTAGATGATCTGACCCGTAGTTTTAACTTAATGACTTAAGCCCATAGAATATCTTCTTTTAACCTAATTCCTATTTTAAACGCTCGTCCTTATCTCTCCCCACTTATCTCTGCAACTCCTCCCGGTTAATCTTCGTCTTCTTCCTCTTTCAACTTCCCAAGCCTCTGCAAGTTTAGGATCCAGCCATCAGAATCAAGATCTGAAGATACCTTCATTCTTGGTTCGACTTTCTTATCTCAGGTAACCATCTCCTCAAACCATTAGAAGTAAATCTGTACTCTTGGGTTACATTCTTAATGTTTCCAATGTTGGGTTTTGGGTAGGAATACCATAGATCTGCTCATCTGAACATTCTTCAACCCCAGTGAAAGGCAAGTACTTAACCATAATTTGTAGATTTAATGCTGGTGTTCCTCATTGATTCATGTGTGGATGCATATAGAAGCCCCTTTTTATGCCCTTTCATGTGATGATAATGTTATTGGCGGTTGATTCAATTGATTTTCTCATGACTGTGTTACTGTAGCAATATTCTGATTTTACGTTGACCATCGCCCACCTCTGTTTGGATTTCAAAACCCCTTTTCTACATCTAAGATCTTGTAAATGGTGTAGTGGTGTAAATATATTGATTGGAATTGGACTCACTGCAAACTCTGCAGAACCAGACCGAACTTGTAGCAGATTCTGGGAATGGATTATGCGTGTTACTGACCATGGGACCCACGTGGACCCCACTAATGTTATATCTGATCCATGGATTCGAAGGAGGACCCAGGGCAACCTTAGAGATGTGGACCCGTGAGGAGTGGGTCCCATCTGGCCCATCATCCAAATCCTTTTGTGTTTTGGGCGTGATTCACTGATGTGGTATTGTCATTTGTTTAATCTTGATGTGGGGCCAGGGAAAGGAGCTTAGTGATAATCCAGATCATGGATCTTTTAATGGGATCCAGGGCGACCTTGTTGGTGAGGGCTGATCGTGAGATTTTGATCAGAGGGCCGTTAACCGAGGTGCTCTTGACGTTGAGCACATTATAACGTTTGAATATATACAGAACCAAGTACTGAGATGTGAAAAGAAGAAGAGAATGGAGATGACGATGATGTCATCCCATGTCACTCCCATGTGACTTTGGTACAGAATTGATGGGATGAATGGAGGGTGGAATTTGGTGGTTTGAGAGTGCATTGGAAAAATATAGCCTTCACCCATGTTACAGAATTGACTTTTAAGTTCTGTCAAATTGTGTGCCTTGCCCCTTTAGTTTCTGGAAATTAGGAAAAAGGCACTGGTGGTGTTATAAACTCAAATTAGACCCTTTGACTTATTTTGAAGGTGGAAAATATTTTGGATGGAGTCCTTAGGTCTTCTAAAATTATAAACTAAGATTGATATTTGTCATTATTATTTGCAAATTGATTTTGAAAGGTATCTTTGATTTTAATGTGTTAAAATTATATCTTTATACCTTATTATTATTCGGATCTTTGGACTAAGTATATACCGTTTGGGCACACGATATCTTACTAACATGGGGTTTAGTGCTTCAAATAACCTCGGGGAAATTCTAATGGATTCGAGCTCAACCATCTCTATTGGAAAACCGTTAATTGGGTCTATGCACCATTGATGGAGAAGGGATGCGTTGATCTTTTATCTATTAGAGATTCATGTGGTTGTTGGGTACGAGACCTTATGTCTGACCTTAGGATTTGCTTGTGATTATTCTTTGACCTTCGCATGCATATATATGTTGGTTTAGGATATGTATTCCTTTAAATGCATATCCTGTTATGTGTTATGGGCTATGAAGTTGCTTGGCAAATTATGTATGTGATTTGACTATGATATGGGATGTGGATTTGACTATGATATGGGTTATGGATTGGCCAGCACTTCATTTTGACTTAGGACTCTTGTGTCGAAGCATTATTATTCGGGTTTATTATGCATATATATTTTCCTTTATGTGGGTCATTTGTGAACGACTGCAGATCGTATGTGGACGGTTGATTACCGATGTGTCCGGATCACTTATAATCCGCTTTGAATATGAACAGGTTATCCTGATATTTGTTTATCGATCGGTTTATGACTACCGACGTTGTGGGCGGGCTTTCCCGCTTATGCAGGGTTGACCACCCACAACGGGGACACTTGTCTCAGTGTGAATCTTATTGCTCCATTTGTTTTATTTGGATTTATGTCATACGTTCATTTGTGTTATATCTTTGCCTTTACTTCTATATGATCACACTTATCTATATTCTTCTCGTTATCACATTTGATTTCAAACTATGATTATGTACTTGCTATTTACTTTGTTTATTGGTGCATAGGTACCGATCCCTACCTTGCCTTGGAGACAGAGGAGGATCAAAAGTTGTAAACGTTTGAGCCCACTGACGAACCCGAGTGGGATGCCCGAGACGGTTTCGGAGCTGTCTGAGCCTGCTTTAGAGAGAACGTCATCTTAGCAATTCTTTAGATGAACTTTCTTTAATGATAAATCATTCCTTAGTAATTGTTTGATTTATTCTTCCACATTAACTATTAATATTTATTTTATTTTCATGTTGGATCTTATTTACGAACTTTGAATACCAATTGAATAAATCTTACGTTGCATTTAATGGAATTTTATTTGGACTCACCATGGTTTGTGATTTTGTGGGTCCACCTTTGGAAGATTGTGTTGTATTAAACACATGAATTTGAATTTAAGATTTTAATTTTTCACGTTTTTCCCAATTCTTATTTTGGGTGTTGGAATTTGAGATGACTTGAGAAGTCTTTTGATGAATTGAAGAAGTTAGCATCTCAAGTATTGTTTTGAGTTGGAATTCTTGTCAACACATTGTCACAAACATGATGTTAATAAGCTGGTATTGATAGAGCTGAAGAGAAGAATCAGAATTGAAACTGTCAGGAATTCAGATTTCCTGAAACAGAGTGACCGGTCGACCGGGCTCTTCATGCGGTCGACCGAGAAAAGAAGAAACCTGCAGAAACAGATTCAGGTAGCTCTCAGTTATTTTCGTGACACAGTGTGTCTTCGGTCGACCGAGACCCCAGGATGTCGACCGAGCTCGAAAGTTGTCTGTTTCTAGTCAGTGTCTTCGTCGACCGAGCAAGCCAGGATGTCGACCGAGCACGGGAATCAGAGTTGCGCAGAATTAGAAGTTTTGCACGAAAATTCAGCACTCTTATCTAATTTGTTTGGGACTCTTTCTAAACGAATTGTAGCCCGTTTTAAATACAATTAAGGGTTATCAAAACCTATAAAAGGGCATGTATGGGTCGTTTTAAATATACACCAGAAGAGAGAAAGAATAGAGAAGAGTTTTAGAGAGTTCTTGAGAGAAAGAAGAAGCTGCTGGTGTGTGTTGCTGTGTGCTGATGTGGTGACGTTTTCTACAGCAATTGTGGACGAGATTATGCTCTAGAAGATGGTGATTCGTCCATGAGTTAAGTGTCTCTCTTTTATGCTTTAGATTTCAATTTGTAAGGGATTGAGAGAGAGAGAATTGTAGAGGGGAAGGGCTGTAGACAGAGTTAATCTTCTATTCTGTTTTTACATCAAGTTGGTGCTTGGTGTCTGGGGTTTGGTGATCCTATCTGTGGGTGCAGATAAATTGTAAAGGGAGTCGGTGCTTCCTAGATAGTTGGTGCTATCTGAAACTAAGGGTTGGTGCTCTTTGTTGTTGGTGCGACTAAATAAGATTCAGATCTGTCCCGGATTGGTGTTCGGACAGTCTTTGAACCGTGGACGTAGCCTTTCGGTGAACCACGTTAAATCTGGTGTCATTGTGTGGTTTGACTTGTTTTTGTTGTTGAATTGGACCTGTTTTTAGAAATCACTGATTCACCCCCCCCCCTCTCAGTGATCGCGGTATCCAACAATTGGTATCAGAGCGAGGTTCCCTTGATCAGTTTAATACGCTAAGGGTGATCTCTTGTCAAATCACATGGCAGTCAATACAGAGAATATGAAAGCACCTCTGTTTGATGGCTCTAATTACTCCTTTTGGAAGATTAGGATGCAAGCCTTCATCAAATCTCTTGGCTATGATGTTTGGGAGGCTGTCAGAGCCGGTTACAATGCTGCCACCGTACCCAATGATACAGCATCGAAGAAGTTGGCAGACAACGACTCCAAGGCACAGAATGCACTCTTTAGTGGCCTTGTGGACAGCGAGCTTGTCAAAGTAATTGCATGCAAAACAGCCAAGGAAATTTGGGACAAGTTGCAAAGCATACATGAAGGTGATGAGAAGATTAAAGAAGCCAAATTGCAAACTCATCGCTCTCAATTTGAATCTCTTCGCATGGAGGAAAGCGAGAATGTTGACTCGTATATGCAACGAGTGAATGAAGTCACGAATGACATTCGTGGACTAGGGGAGGAGATTAAAGAGCCAGTCATCGTCAAAAAGGTTCTAAGATCTCTTCTTCCCCGGTTTGATTCAAAAGTCTCAGCCATCGAAGAAGCCAAGATCTGAATGCATTTTCCATGGATGAATTACATGGTTCTCTAACTGCCTATGAGATGCGCATAGGAAAGACGTCTTCATCTGATAAAGAAGCGGCCTTCAAAGTTCAGAAAAAGGCAAAAGAGACTGGTGGTCATGATGTTGATTCTGATGATGATGAGCTTGAGGCTCAATTTGTTAGAAAATTGAAGAAAGGAAGCAATGGCAAGTACAAAGGGAAGCTACCCTTTAAATGCTTCAATTGTGGAGGTATTGGTCACTTTGCTGCGAAGTGTCCGCTAAAAGAAGACAATGATAATGACTCTTATGCTGAAAAGAGTAAAGGAAAGAGAAATTTTAGAAAAAGGGGCAAAGCTAAAAACTTTCTATGTCAACAAGATGACAGCACGTCTGAAACTTCAGACGATGATGAATCAACCGAAGCTCTCTTCATGGTCACTGTTGAAGAAGAAGAAGAGCTAGATCCGGAAGAGGAAGAGGAGGCTGAAGTCAATCTTGAAGAGGAACTCATAGCCGCACTTGAGGAGCTAAGCATGGAACGCAAATCAAGTAAGAAAAATCTGAAACTTCTCCATGAATCTGAAAGTTCTATTATTGCTTTGAAAACTCAAGTAGAAGAATATAAAAGAATGGTAGAAGTCCTTGAAAACCAAATAAGTATCAAAAAGGAAGAGGCTATGAAACTTGAAACTGAGATCGCTAGAGCAAAGGCTGAAAATTTGGAAAATAGCAAAAAACTCAAAGCGCTCCAAGCGATTGAAGGGACTATGAAACTCGATGAACTACTGAAAGTTCAAAGACCTGCCCACTTCAGATTTGGTCTAGGATTTGAGAAAGGTGAATCCTCTAAGATTGCACCTCCTGAAAAGAAAGAGTTTGTGAAGCAAGTCACTGCACCTTCTAACTCTATGAAGCCCACTCAACTTAGAAAGGTAATGAAGACTAACCAGCCACCTAAAAAAGGAAGAATGTTCAGATTATATGGTTATTGCTATCATTGTAATAGATTTGGACATAAAAGAGCTGATTGTAGATTCTATGTAAGAAACAGCCCATTTGTGACTAGGAATCCTTTTTCAATCCTAAGTAGCCACAAAATTGAGTGCTATATGTGTCACAATTATGGACACTTGGCTAGGGATTGTAGGTTGCATATTGCTAACAAATTTCAGGTTGAAAAGAAACCCAAGTTAGTCAAGGCTTGGAGAGCAAAGCAAAGTGCAGAAAGTCCCAAAGAATCTCTCATTGTGCAAACAGCATTCAATGCACAAAAGAAGGCAGCACCATGGGTCCTTGATAGTGGTTGTTCAAGCCATATGACTGGTGATAAAGAGAAATTCATCAAATTACAGCACTATGAAGGCGGTTCAGTGAAGTTTGGCAACAATGATGGTGCCAAAATCTGCGGAAAAGGTGTTATTCAGCTTATGGCAAACAAGATTAGATCGGAAGAAGTCTTATATGTGTCTGGATTGAGACACAACCTGCTTAGTGTGAGCCAGATCTGTGACAAGGGTCACGAAGTTATCTTCACAAAGAATGGGTTTGCCATCAAGAAGAGTAGCAACGGCAAAACAGTGGCAACTGGATCAAGAACTGCTGGAAATCTCTATACATCGTCAGATGGAGCTGAAAAGACCTGCTTGATGAGTCGGACAGAGGAAAGTTGGTTGTGGCACAAACGCCTTGGGCATCTAAGCTTTGATAACATGTCAAAGATTTGCAAATCAAAGGCTGTAAGAGGCATGTCTACAGTTGAAAAGCCTTCCAATCCCATTTGCGACTCTTGTCAAAAGGGAAAGCAAACGAGGGTTATGTTCAAGTCAAAGGAGCATCATTCCAAGAAACCTCTTGAGCTAGTGCACACTGATCTCTGTGGACCGATGCGAACTCAAAGCACCAATGGAGATAAGTATTTCATGTTATGCATTGATGATTATACTCGTATGACATGGGTATTGTTTCTTAAGCATAAGCATCAAGCACTTGATCGTTTTAAAGTGTTTAAAGCACAGGTTGAAAATCAATTGGAAAAACGTATCAAGATTTTAAGGTCTGATCGAGGAATCGAGTTCACATCTGAAGAGTTCACTAAATATTGTGAACATCATGGCATTCAAAGACAGTACTCAGCCCCTAGAACTCCACAGCAAAATGGAGTTGTGGAACGGAAGAATCGCACCGTACAAGAGATGGCTCGTACGATGCTAAGTGAAAGCAAGATGGCTGACAAGTATTGGAAAGAGGCAATTCATACGGCTGTATACATTCAAAACCGATGCTTGATCAGGCCACATGAAGTCAAAACTCCCTATGAGCTATGGTTTGGAAGAAAAGCAACAGTCAAGCACTTCAAAGTCTTCGGCAGCAAGTGTTACATCAAGCGGCTCGAACAAAATCCGGGCAAATTTGAAGAAAGAGCTGACGAAGGTATATTTCTGGGTTACTCCTCTACTAGCAAGGCATATAGGTGTCTTAACAAAAGAACCAGAAAAATCATAGAAAGTGCTGATGTGAGAATAGATGAAAATATTGAACCAAAGAATGCAACTCATAATGACAGTCCAATTTATGAGGACTCGAGTGAGATTGATGATGAGATGGCTGAATCTAATGATTCTGAGAAATCAAAGGATGACTCAGAAGATTCTACACCTAAGAAGCACAGCACTTGGGGAGAGCAACACCCTAAGGATCAAATCATTGGAGATCCTAAGGCAGGCGTTCAAACTAGACAAAGTGTAGTTAGCAATTACTCACTTGTGTCCACCATTGAACCCAAGACTGTGGCTGAAGCCAGTCTCGATGAAAGTTGGTTGAAATCTATGCATGAGGAGTTGGAGCAAATTGAGAAGAACTCCACATGGGAACTTGTTCCTAGACCTACTGATAAGAATGTTATTGGTACTAAATGGGTCTTTCGGAATAAGCTGAATGAAGATGGTCAAGTCATTAGAAACAAAGCAAGGTTGGTTTGTAAAAGCTATGCTCAAGTTGAAGGCATAGATTTTGAAGAGACCTTTGCACCGGTGGCTCGTCTGGAAGCTATTCGTATGTTTCTTGCATTGGCAGCATACAAAACCTTCAAGGTATTTCAGATGGACGTAAAGTCAGCTTTCTTGAATGGTTTACTTGAAGAAGAAGTCTACATTGAGCAACCTGATGGTTTTCTCATCAGCAATAATTCAGATCTAGTGTTGCAAATTGAAAAAAGGCTCTTTATGGACTGAAACAAGCGCCAAGGGCATGGTATGCAAGGCTGGACCTCTATCTCCGCAAGATCGGTTTTGGAAAAGGAATGGTTGATAGCAATCTGTATGTCAAAACTGAGTTAAGCAAACAGCTGGTTGTCATTGTTTATGTTGATGACATAATCTTTGGTGGCAATGATGAGGAGATGTGCAGGAATTTTGCTGAAGAGATGAAGAAAGAATTTGAAATGTCAATGCTTGGAGAACTAAAGTTCTTTCTTGGTTTACAAGTTCAGCAGCTGAAACATGGTATCTTCATATCACAAATGAAGTACATTAAGGAAATGCTGAAACGGTTCAATATGGAAGACAACAAGCCAGTGAGCACACCAATGTCAACGAACACGAAGCTTAGCAAAGATGATAAGGCCTCGTCCGTTGATCATACCACCTATCGCTCTATGATAGGAAGCTTGCTCTACTTAACTGCTACAAGACCAGATCTTCTACAAGCAGTATGTATGGTTGCACGTTTTCAAGCAGCACCAACTGAAACGCACCTTACAGCAGTGAAAAGAATCTTTCGATATCTGAAAGGTACTATGGAGCTTGGTATATGGTATCCCAAAGGCAAATCCTTCACTCTTGTTGCATATTCTGATGCCGATTGGGCTGGATGCGTAGATGATCGCAAGAGTACTAGCGGCGGCGCATTTTATCTTGGAGAAAGATTAGTTGCTTGGCATAGTAAGAAGCAAGACTCAGTATCCCTTTCGACAGCGGAAGCGGAATATATTGCAGCGGCAACTTGTTGTACGCAAGTGTTATGGATGCGGCAAATGCTCTCTGATCTAGGAGTTCCAACAACGGATCCTACGCCGATCCTATGTGACAACACGAGTGCAATTCATATATCTAAGAATCCTGTTCAGCACTCTCGAACAAAGCATGTAGCAATTCGTTATCATTTTCTGAAAGATAAAGTTGCTGATGGAGAGGTTAAGTTGGAATATGTTCCAACAACTGAGCAAGTGGCTGATATTTTCACGAAACCTCTACCAAAGGAAGTCTTCGAGTATCTCCGGAAAAAGTTAGGAGTTACTCACTCTCCTAAACCGTAGGAGTTGTGCTTGAAAGGGGGAGCAATGCATTCATTGAATATCCTATTCGCTCCTCGGTTTGGTCCACTGGACTTGTTGTCAAAGGGGGAGAGATGTTATGATATGATAGCAAGGAGAGATGTTATGCTATTAAGCTAGGGGGAGAATGTTGACAGTGCATGGTTGTTATTTCAGAATTACAGAATTGGAGTTGAAAGTGTTGAAGTTCCAATAGTGTTACCAACAATTCCAAAGGGGGAGATTGTTGGAATTTGAGATGACTTGAGAAGTCTTTTTGATGAATTGAAGAAGTTAGCATCTCAAGTATTGTTTTGAGTTGGAATTCTTGTCAACACATTGTCACAAACATGATGTTAATAAGCTGGTATTGATAGAGCTGAAGAGAAGAATCAGAATTGAAACTGTCAGGAATTCAGATTTCCTGAAACAGAGTGACCGGTCGACCGGGCTCTTCATGCGGTCGACCGAGAAAGAAGAAACCTGCAGAAACAGATTCAGGTAGCTCTCAGTTATTTTCATGACACAGTGTGTCTTCGGTCGACCGGGACCCCAGGATGTCGACCGAGCTCGAAAGTTGTCTGTTTCCAGTCAGTGTCTTCGGTCGACCGAGCAAGCCAGGATGTCGACCGAGCACGGAATCAGAGTTGCGCAGAATTAGAAGTTTTGCACGAAAATTCAGCACTCTTATCTAATTCGTTTGGGACTCTTTCTAAACGAATTGTAGCCCGTTTTAAATACAATTAAGGGTTATCAAAACCTATAAAAGGGCACGTATGGGTCGTTTTAAATATACACCAGAAGAGAGAAAGAATAGAGAAGAGTTTTAGAGAGTTCTTGAGAGAAAGAAGAAGCTGCTGGTGTGTGTTGCTGTGTGCTGATGTGGTGACGTTTTCTATAGCAATTGTGGACGAGATTATGCTCTAGAAGATGGTGATTCGTCCATGAGTTAAGTGTCTCTCTTTATGCTTTAGATTTCAATTTGTAAGGGATTGAGAGAGAGAGAATTGTAGAGGGGAAGGGCTGTAGACAGAGTTAGTCTTCTATTCTGTTTTTACATCAAGTTGGTGCTTGGTGTCTGGGGTTTGGTGATCCTATCTATGGGTGCAGATAAATTGTAAAGGGAGTCGGTGCTTCCTAGATAGTTGGTGCTATCTGAAACTAAGGGTTGGTGCTCTTTGTCGTTGGTGCGACTAAATAAGATTCAGATCTGTCCCGGATTGGTGTTCGGACAGCCTTTGAACCGTGGACGTAGCCTTTCGGTGAACCACGTTAAATCTGGTGTCATTATGTGGTTTGACTTGTTTTTGTTGTTGAATTGGACCTGTTTTTAGAAATCACTGATTCACCCCCCCCTCTCAGTGATCGCGGTATCCAACAATGGGGACGTGACACTCTCTCTCTTACTTTCTTTCTCTCATTCTCTTTCTCACTCCACACACCCAACGTGAGGTATTCCCAAACCCATTTCATCATCTCACCATTTCACTATCCCTCTCTGTTGCTTTCTGTTTTCCGTTCTTTCTTTCATTCCGTTTCTTCCTTTATCCTTGCCAACGGACCACGGACACCTCCATCTTTGATCAAGTGGACCCCACAACCTCATTTTAATTTCTCTCTTAGGTAAGCTTCTTTGTTTTGATTAAGTTGGGTTAATTGGGTTTTTCCACTAATTAGTGTTGGATGAGTTTGTTAGCATGTTAGATTGTGATTTGTAGAGTTATTTATGTGGGTTTGTTTTTAATTAATAGGTTTTGGGCATTTTGAGCTAAGTTTGTGGATTTGGGCATTTTGGATTTCCTCACCCAAAGGCATGTGAATATGTATTTATTTTTATGGATATGCATGTTTTTTTTTTTTTTTTTATGGAATTGTAACTTTGAAATGATGGTAGAGGGCTGAGTCCCTAAAAATTAATTGCAGGAAACGAATGATTGGGGATCAATTTTCTAAAATCAGGGAAATAAAGTAGTTAGATATTTTAAAATATTTTGATTGCAGATTATTGATTTTTAAACTCCATTTTCATGAAATTTGTAAGAACATAAATTCTTTGGAATTGTATGATAGGGTGCAGTTGAAATATCTGATAAAAGAAATGATATCTCAAGAGGAAAATAGCTTGCTTATCTATGCTTTTCCTCCATAAGATTATCTTGTATGCGGCAAATATCAATGAGATGTGAATTGCATATCCCATGGGCTCTTCCTTTGCTTAGACATGGTCCAAAGCTCACCATGGTTAGATGACACCATTAAATTTTCTTGTCAATTTGTATTCTATTGATTAGCTGTTTAGAGGTCTGTAATAGTCTTTTTTATGGATCTGTACAATCAAGTTAATGGACAGTTTGAATCTACTTGATATAGAGCCATATGCATGATTAGAGATGTGGGTGATTGTATTCTTTATTAGGAGAGATGATTAAGCCCCCACTTTTCCATGTTCTCAGTTTTCACCACTACTTAAAAGATATGTGCAAATTATGTAAGAGGATAAATTGAAAAGTATGTTTTGGACAATTCATAATTACATTTATTTTATAGTATTTTTTTATCTGAATCAAATTATAAATTATGATGTGAACTTGTTCTTAATTATTTTAATTTTGTGAAAAGTGCAGTGCAATTGAGTGGTATCAAGAAGCAAGGAAATGGAATCAGATTTGATATGGGAGATGTCCTGGTTGACGATCAAACTGCTGGTAATGAATGCACTACTTATATTGTATTTCTGTGTTGTGTTAATGCAAAGTGCATTTGTTTGAGGTTATTATGTTAATTCTTTGTGTCCAATAGTATGTATCTATACTTAGGGTCCCTCTTTCTCTGTCTCTGTCTACCTCCCCTACAAAAGAAATCACAAAGGCCATCTCATCAATCCCTTTCACAACCCACTTTAAAATTATTTCCCACCCATGAATGCCTCCTATTACTCTCTCAGTCTCCATCTATTTCTCATCTCCTCCGCTCCTTTCCACCGAAGCCCTGCTCTCTCGTGCACTTCTCTCTCTCCCTTTACCTTTGCTCTTTTTCTTAAGGTGTGTGTTTTGTTTTCAAGCACACTTTTTAGGTTGAGCCATGGATAAAAAATATCGGCCACTACGTAGCGTAGCGGCCAGTACCGCCACGCTATTTAAAAAATAGCGAGTATCGTACCGTATGTAGCGGCAGCTACGACCGCCACAAAAAGTCGCGGCCGATACGTGGATACCCCCGGACCCCCTCCGTAAAGCGCATGTTTTAGAGAATTGTCAATCAAGAAGACAAAAGGATACTACTTGACCATGATAGCTAAGACTCTTTTGCTGGTTGTCTTTCCGTTTTTGTGCTTGGATGTCTATTATTATCATAACTTGCTAGACAAGATATTAAACCTGTTTAATTATGTTTGAAATTGTATAGTAGTAAAGATATGGTTACCTATTACTACTAGATTTCAAACCGGTCTTAATTAAATTGTTTTATAAAGAACCCTCATTGTGCTGGTGACTAAGGTATTCCTATTTCCTTCACTAACTCTCTACTCTGTCATTTCTAAATTGGTGTTGAATGTTGATTGTTGATCACTTCATAGTTCATTCACTTGATTGAATTTGAACCTTGAATGTTGAAGTATTGATATTTAATTGTTCAATGTTCATTAATGAGTAATGACCTAACTCTTAAGTCATATGCCTTTATTTCATGTTCTAGTTTTATTCTTTTTATGAGCTTTCCATTACTTTTTAAGTTAGTATGACTAAGAAACATGAATACATGTGAAAAAACTAATAATTACTATTATTTTCTATTTATATAGTGATATAGGACTTCATATATAGAGGGCACCGCTACGCCCCCTTTTCTTACTTACTTTTGCAAAAGAACCACATATTCTTTCATTTTACAGTTTTCTGTAATTTTTTCAGATTTTTTTGGCAATTTATTCAAATCGCACCGCTACGCCGCTACGTATCCCTGCTACGCTACGTATCGCTCGCTTCGTAGTGGTTTGGGGCCCGCCGCTACCGCTATTTTCATCCTTGCTTCAACAATTTGTGTGCATTTTTCTTTCAATATTTTTTCTTTTCTCATTGTTGGAGCACTATAGTATGTTCCTAAAGCCTTTTTTTCCTTCTTCCTTTTTTCTAATCTTAAGTTGAGGATGAAGTGTTTGATCGCAAATTTATAAAAGTTGAATCTTAATAACTTTGGTTTTTTTCCCTTCCTTTAAAAATCCTTAGTTGTGCATGAAGTGTTTCATTAAAAGTCTAAAAGAAATTGAATCTTAATGACATGATTATTTCAAAGGGTTTTACCCTGTTAGAAGTGTAGCACCTTCTCTCTTACCATGTTTAATGTTAGGAAGCTTAATGATCTAAGAAATCATTGCCTCTGCCTAAAACATCATATTCATTTTCCAAAGTGGTTTAATTGTTTTGTATGGAAGGAATTAGGTCAAATCACTTGAGATATGCTATTTTATTTTTATTTTTATTTTTCCTTTGATTTAGTTGTAAAGTGTAACAACACCACAAATATATTTTATTTCTTAATTGAAAGGAAATATTTTCAGTTGAGTTTTATTACTTCCTTGTAAAGAACAAATTTCACTCACTTCCTCCCTAATAGCGATGCATTGTAGTTTCTTTTGGAAATTATTTCCTCATGAATTCAGTGGTAAGTGTTAATACTTAATATGTTGGAGAATTGGATCTAATTTTCAGATTGTTGAATTCTATAGCTATGTTCTTGCATTAGATGGTGTAGAAATGCTGATGCTATCAACCAATGTCTTGAACATAAAGTGGACAATCAAAGGGAACCCTAATATCTTTTTGCACTTGCTAAGGTAGGAGACTTGATAATCATTGTTAATTCTCTGTTCACACTTAACCAAATAAGTGCCTAACTTATTGAGCACGAGGAGTTGTGGGATTTGTCTGCATCATCAGCAATTGGTCAAGATATTTTTTGACATGTCATCAACTTTTCCCTATCATTGAGTCGGTAAAAGATGTGGCAGACGTTGTTAAGGACATAACAGGCAATTTATCAATGCAAAAAGGAGAACTTAGAGATCTTTCCCAACCCATATTGGGACCCTACATGGTAATTTGTTTAACTTTTTAAAAAAATTTTCATTTCAATTTCTGTTCTTATATGGTAAAAAGTCAATATTCTATGTCTTTGTCATCCTTTGTTTTTGTATTGAAAAATGCTTTTTGTTTTATCTGTATTTTTTTTTTTTGCTGAAAGCAAATTTGTATTTTTAGAACCATCAATATATTAGCATTATTGTTTTTGCATTATATGACAAGCTATCATTGTATGTGTTCCAATACGTGCATTAAGAAGTTTACCTCAAGAATGCTTGCTGACGACGTATTAAAAAATATATGCCGAGTCTCCACCACTTTGTTAAATATTATTCCAATATTTCTCATTTGCTTAGTTTTCCATTGTAGAAAATTAGTAAATATGACTTGTAATGAATGTAGTCCAAGACTTAGCAATCAACACCATGAACAAAACAATTGATGAACTCATGGCAGCAAACTCTGGTCACTGATTGAGAGAGTTCAAGAAACTTTTGTCATAAGTGCATCTCTATTGGTTTTGTTCTCTCTCTTTCAATTGAATATGTCCATTTTTTTCCAATAGTTCTCACCGTTAGGTAAATGTAGCTTTAAACTCATTTTTTTAAATATTCTTTATCTTCTCTGTATGTTTTCTAGTTTGCGCTGTTGTAACTTTTCCAAAAAGAATTCTCTTTAACTTCTCTGCATGTTTGCTAATGCAAGTATCTATCCTCCTCACCCTTTTGGTATCTCATTCTGTCACGTACTGATATTTTTGCTCTCTTCTGGGTTTATTCAATTGCTCTTGATGCTTTAGGATAGATTTTTTTAGGGTTTTTGGGGCTTGTGAGTTTCAATTTGATTTTCACTTTTATATATCATGTAAGTAAGAGAAGTACAAAAAGATATCTATAAGTTCTGATTTCATAGGAAGGGAGGTTTTTCTATTTTTTTTCTTTTTTCCCCCTTTTTGGTGATTACTCTTAATATGGTGATCATCTTTTCTTGGTTTTTTCTCAAAAGATTGCATCTTTTAATATTTTTTGAGTTAAACTTGAGTTGGTCTATTATCTCATTTAATTAGCTGATGAAAATACATGAAAAGATGTGCAGTTAACAACTGGTGTTTGGGATGGATTCAGGGTCTTGGAATTTGAATTTGTGCAATCAATATTTTTTTTTACTTTTGTGATTTAGAATTTTTAATTGAGATAGAAGAAATTAAAAGTTTGGCATATGTGAGTGACAACTGAGCTTGAAAATTCATCTAATGGGATTAGGAAATTTGATTTATCTTATTCTGGTTTGATAGGTTTCAAGTTATGGTTTTGAGTTTTTCGAATTGTATACTTTTTTTTTTAATTTTGAATTTGGACGGTTGAGATTTTGATTTGAAGCATTTTTCCCTTTTGAATTTGGGATTTGGTTATTCTTCATTTGGGCATTGGAGTTTGGGATTGGGTGTCTTGAGTTGGAGGTTAGGAAATTGAGAAATTCAAATGATTGACAATTAGGGTTTGAACATTGGAGATTCATTTGCGTTGTTTTTTTTTTTTTTTTTTTCCTGTTTCTTGGATTTGGGATTAGGTTATTGAGAAATCCCACATGGTTAACAATTGGAGCTTGAGAATTGGATACATGGTCTTGGATTTTAAATCTGGGTATTGCATATAATGATTTGATGATTTTCTTTCTTTCTTTTATAAATTTTATGATATGGGATTTTGAATTGGAGATTTGAAGAAATAAGAAACATATGTGAGAGTAACAATTAGGCTTTGAAATATGGTTTAAAGGTTTTGATTTGTGTTTTGGATTATTTTGAAATTGTAGATTTCTGGTTCTTTATGTTGGGATTTGGATTTGGACAATGGAGATTTTGATTTGAAGTTATTATTGTTGTTGTTGTTGTTGTTTGTAATATGAACTAATAATATGATTTTGTTCATGATGGTTCTTCTTTGTTCTTTGTAATTTCATTTTCTTTTTATCTTTTGTTTGGTTTGTTTACATTTGATTTATTTTGCTTTTGACAGAAGATTGATTTTTGGGTGTTTCAGTTCATGCTTTTGTGTTGTGATTTCAATTCCAAGCATTTCGTGCATAAATTGTTGGAGGAACAAAAACTCCTTGCCTTGCTTCATGTTCTTCTATATGAAAAAGAAGCCTTTCTAATGGTAGCCTCTAGACAACTTCAGACTTCCTATATTATCCATTCTGGAGATATTAGGAGAAATGCACTTCTACTAGGGTCAACGAACAAACCAGCAGTTCAATATGGTAGGCATATGGAGTCCTTGACTACAATATTAGATTAACTCCTGATTTTGGTTTTTACCCAAAAGTTTTTTTACTAATTTTCAGGTCTATATTGAACTTCGAAAGGGAGGAAATTTCTCATCAAGCCTATAAACGTTACTGTTCATGATACATCAAGGTTCAGTTACCTTGGTACCATATTCATTTGGATATTACCTTTTTGGCTCAATTTGACTTAAAACCATGTTTTCAATGATTGAGCAATCCATCACTTCCTCACTTCTTTATTTCCAGTGTATATAAAATCTTTCCCTTTTTGTAGTTCCTAAGCGTTTAATGTGTCTGCTTTAGGAGTTAGGACTTCTCTAAACACATAGACCATTTCAAACAAACATATGACAACCAATACAAACACAATATATGATATTCAATTACCTTGAATAATATTTATATACAATTTTCCATCAAATCGTTGGTGATAAAACCACCATAGCTTATCCTTATCCTAAAGTCACAGAAATCCAACTTCACTCATTATGAATAGCTATCAATCTTACAAACACATAAAGCAATATGATATGTAAAATACAGAAAAATTCAACCATTCACAACAAAACTCCTTGACACCTATATACAACACAATCAAAATATTATAGCCATCGGTCCTTGTGTGGGTATCACACTTTCTAATATGAAAGTATCAACTGCACGACACACTCATATAGGAAAAATGAAATTTACATGATATCAAGCAAAAAAATATTGGTTCATCTATTTCACAAAGAGTTTTAGTTTCTTCTCATGAGCAACCAAGAAACGCATGGAAATCCACCTACATCAAATTAGTAATACAAATATAGAGATCATTGAGGCCTAATTAAATACAAAGAAAAATAAAACCCCAAGTATGGTTCATGAACAAATTGTTTACCATTTTATTTGATTGGTCGCAGATACATTTTGACACTTTTTCTCCATGGTAAATCTCTCCATGCTTCTACCTCTCCATCATAATGAAAAAGCATTACAACAAAACCATTGGGGAGGTATCTGTGTTGCATGTAATGCAAAGTCTGAGTTCTCGACTTATTTCATTATAAAAAAAAAAAAAGAGAAAGGAAAGAAAGTTCTCAAGTCCTTAAATCATACATTACAATCTGGTGATCACTTCTTTGTATTTAGGTATAAAGTATTCTCTAGGGGCATCAATTAAGTTAAATATAAAAACTTGCTGGCGTATTTTATCACTTTTTTTTCTTCTGTTGATTGACATCTAAAATAGGGACTACCTATTGCATTATTATTGTCAATGTTGTCTTAGCTTTGTCCTATTGATATGATGTATTTCTGATGTAGTTATTAACTTTCAATAAACCAAACCAAACCAAGCCTTTTTCCACTAGGTGGGGTCGGCTATATGGATTTGACGACGCCAATCAAATCTGTTTAGGGCTATGTCCTCCGTTAGATCCATGTAGGCAATGTCATGTTTAATAGTTTCTTTCCAACTTCTCTTGGGTCTCCCTCTCCCTCTCCTACTCCTGGCAATCTCCATACTTTCACACCTTTTAACAGGTGCCTCCGTTGGACGCTTTCTAACATGGCCGAACCATCTCAATCGATTTTCTCTCATTTTATCTCCAATCGGTGCTATTCCTACTTTGCCCCTAATCTCCTCATTCCTAATCCTATCTCTCCTTGTGATCCCGCACATCCATCTTAGCATTCTCATCTCCGCAACTTCCATCTTCTTGACATGATTATGCTTTACTGCCCAACACTCTGATCCATATAACAACGCTGGTCGTACCGCCACCTTATAATACTTTCCTTTAACCTTGAGGGGGACTTTCCGATCACACAAGACCCCTGAAGCACTCCTCCATTTGGTCCACTCGGTCTGAATCCTGTGACTTACATCAGTATCAATCCCTCCATCCTGTTGCACCATAGATCCAAGGTACCTAAAGTTTTCTTTCTCTACATTCTTTTGTGTGCCCAAACTTACTTCTATATTACCAGGTGTCCTACTTTGACTAAACTCGCATTCCATATATTTCATTTTGCATCGACTTAGCCTAAACCCTTTTGTCTCTAATGTTTTCCACCATAATTCTAGTTTAGCATTCACTCTTTCTCTCATCTCATCTACTAAAATAATGTCATCTGCAAATAGCATACACCACGGCACCTCATCCTGGATATGTCTTGTAATCTCATCCATAACTGGGGCAAACAAGTACGGGCTTAACGCTGAGCCTTGGTGTGACCAATTGTGATAGGAAACTCCTTAGTTTCACCGCCAGTTGTCCTTATAGATGTCACGACTCTATCATACATATCCTTTATCGCCTTAATATAAGCGACACACACACTTTTCTTTTCCAGAACTCTCCAAAGAATCTCCCTAGGAATCCGGTCATAGGCCTTCTCCAAGTCAATGAACACCATATGTAAATCTCTCTGACTTTCTCTATACGGTTCCTTTAACCTCCACAGGAGAAAGATAACCTCCATGGTTGATCTCCAAGGCATGAAACCAAATTGATTCTCTGAAAGTTATTAACTTTCAATATGCAAAGAAAATCAAAAGCTTGGATTGTCTATTAAAGAAAATCAATAGTTTGGATTTTTTCTAAACTTGAGCCCGCTTTACACTGTACATGTTTAAAACAATGAAAGTGTCTCGGAATGTGGAGTCACTGCAAGTAGTGCTATAAAAATATGCCACACTACCCATTAACACGACACGAACCCACACGATCTATGATGCACAGATACGGCATGGATACGGCAAGGACACATCGTAGACACGGCAGGGACACGGATTTTACACATAAAAAGTGAAGTATCAGATACAATACGACACGATACGTTACCCATTTTGAAGTATCCATGCATCATAGCACACAATATTAATGGGTTCGGGTGGCCTCTTAACGGGTTGACTTTTCTATTTTCAGGCAAATCCAAAGGATTCAAAGCACTTATTGTCAAGAAGATATCATCGAATTGTTTCTCATGTACACCCAATAGTTTTATCTTCTATCATGTTTCTCATTAAAATTTGTGTCATTTGAATTGATGGTTTATGAGCAATTTATATTCCTTCACTTAAACGAGTGCTTTATGGCGGGATGACTTGAGCAAATAATATAAAGAGGCTAATCAAGATTAAAAAAGTGTTTTAACTGTAAAACATCTAACATTCACCATTCATTCCTTTTGATGGGTTCCATTCACATTGCTATCAATTGTCATGAAACTATGGTGGTTAAATCTTCTCTTTGATTAGTAAACAAATGGTTGCAAAGAACGGGGTTCAGAAGTGGAAACCATGGCAGATGAAGTAAGCACCATGTTTCCTCATTCATTTTCTTTTCTCAGATGCTACTTTGTGATTACGCTGCTGACGTATTTTGATTTTGTTACTATAAAATCCAAGAAAAAAGAAACCTTGGACAGGTCCTTAGAAAGTTATGAAAAAATACAATGCTCAAAACTAACAAGTATGTACCTTTTTGTTGATGAGTTCAATTGTTGTACACTTGGGATTCTTGTATATGGTTGCACTTGTCATGATCTATTCATTTTTCGCTGGAGCAAGTGATCTTAGATTTGAGAGGACTAGAGGAGACTTGGAGTTTTGTCAGAGGGTGCTACTATGCGAGATAAGTTTTTGTAAATGTATGACTAAGATTTTAAAATTAATTTTAATACATTGTAAAACTCATAAATTTATGACAATTTAATTTATGACAATAATATGCATAGTAGAGGCCACGTGCTCAAATTATCGTGTAAAATTCTGTCATTTGTGCATTTTGGATTTATTTTCTATTACATAAAAGCAACAATGTCCCTTATTTAAAACCCATTTGTACATTTTTTTTCTCTAAATACAGGAATGTAGTTAACCAGCATTTCTGATGATCATTAAGATTTATTATTCTATGTCATTTGGATTCATGAATCTTTAGTTCTTTTTTCATATTTTCAACCATTTGCAAATTTGGCTCCTTGTGTTTTCTCTATAGGGCAGAAACATTTTTACTCTTATTAGATTACAATAAAGTAATGCCTTTGTTTTCAATGATAGTAAAGCAGTACCAATTGGATAATATTAAGATAAGACATTAAAATGAAATGGGTTCAAATATCCAAACAAAACCATAAAAACACAAAAGAAAAATGCAAACTGGAAACCTAGAATAGAACCCAAGATCTAACAAAAAAAAACCTAGATATAGAATAATGAAAAAGGATTCTAAGATTTTACAAAAACAATGAAAAATAATCAGGAAAATAGGTTTGATTGTAGACATTTGTAGAAGATTGAAAAATTATAGAGATCAGTAAGTTAACTGTGGAAACTGAATCATGGGGAGATGGAAATGAATACACGGCCATCATCTTCATCATTTAAATTCTAGGAAAGTAGCTAGAGAAAAAAGGAGGAGGAACCAGAGTTGAAAAGAGCAAAAGGAACATCAATATCATTCTATTCAATCAGTGGACTAGGTGGTGTCGTCTGTTCTGAAGTTTGATACATTGATCAAAGGAACTACACTTCTCCATCACCTTTCACCCCAAAATACAATTCAACTTTGAACTTTCTGTCAAATATTAAAAAAATGCAGAAATGCAATTCATACCTGAGATGATGAATATGAGAAATCCTTGAGTCAATGCGATTTGGCGCTGTTGATGAAGAATTTGAGGAAAAAACAGAGAGACTGTTCTGTCTTGAATCTTTTAAAGTTCCTCACTTTTATAACTTATAACATTCATGATCCTTTCTTAGCAACCCTTTGAACAATCTACTTTCCTTTTCTTCTGTCCAGGAATTTGGAGGACCATTGTTTTTCTTTTTTTTTTTTTTTGGTTTTTAGTGGTGTTTGAGATTTATTTTAATGCATGTAACATTTACCAGAAAGACGCTTTATTTTTCCAAGTGTCATTTTAATTTACTTTTTATTAATTTATTTGTGAAAGAACATGATGAGAAGCTCTGCATTGAAATTTTCATCTTATTAGGGCTAATATTTTTTGCTTTGATTTGAAGGTATTTATGTGTGTTCATGAAATGATTAAGATATTTTACTGATTTTAAAATGTAGGAATGATGAAGAAGATAAAAATAGCTGGAAGTAACTGGTGGGTGCTTTTCTTTCCTTCCTATTGAACATATATTTCTATTTGGAAATCTTTGGCGATGACCATGTCACCTTTTGCAAGTTATATGGACAATCTTGTATGGCAGTTAGTTGATGGAAATGGATGCTTAATTTATTGAAAATGGTGATGGTCTTGGTCCTGTTTTTGGTAGATGGTACAAAAAAGAACATTGGTTGTTCTGGTATGGTGAAAGCTCCTTGTGCATGAATCATTGATGTGGGTAGAGCCTGCTGTGCATTATCTTGATCACTGATTTAGTCATAAATTCTATTTGAGTATCTTTGGTAACTCTCATGTTGTCTTTTGCAAGTTTGATGACTGCTCTTGCATGACAGTGAGTTTTTAGTGGTGATAGGATTTTGGTTTTTCTATATTCATCAGATCCACCAAACAAGTCTTACCGTTGATAATTATTAAAAAAACTGGAATAGAACAATAACAATACATATATTTTGTTATTGATTTTGCTTTATTTGTATATAATAACAAACATAGGCATGATTCATTTTCTACCATATTTTCTTTACCCCTAGTTCAGGAATCTTTCCATAGATTTCCTAGAGTGAATGAAATGAATGTACCAATCTCCCCTTACCCAATCAATAGCTATCTTGATTTTCAATTATTCATTGGAGCCAAATGTAAAATAAAATAAATTAGGTCTAGAGAAAATAATTTGTTAGTATTGATTTTTCTTCTTTGTTAATAAGATCAGGATGGCAAGTGTCTTGAAGTTACTGCTTTTGTGTGCATTGACCATGATGGTGTTGATTCCTTTTTCCAAGGTGCCTTTGGTGTAGTTTAAAGGTCATTTAATTACTACAACTTAGTGTGTTAAATTTTACATGTAAGAAATTGTTTCTTTGTTTTGAGCTTTTAGGTTTTTTTAACTAGACACTATATGTTCAGTCTTTTTGATGATGGTAAATATGTCACTATGACATAGAGCCTCTCACTAACCACTAAGTGCAAAGCAGTATTCTTTCTTTCTTGTTTTTCTGTTTTTTTTTCCTACATTCTGTGTTGTGAATCATAATCAATGTAATTTTGAGAATGACTTGGGGTACAAAATTCAGAAGAAAAAAGTATTATGAATGTTGGCATCCCTCAAGTCTTGTCCAAGCATGCCCAATGCTAGACCGTGTCAATTTTTTCATCATCAATGCACAATTGATTAAGCCATTCTTTTGGTTAAGTACATGCTTCTTTTTTTTTTTTTGTTAAGAACATGCTTATTGTAGTTAGAAGTGCCAGTTCTTCTCCTTATAAAGCAATTGTTAACTGTCAAATATTATTAATTTGATATAGGTGGCGTACCAGCACTTATGTTGACTAGACAACTGTATGTTTAACCTTTCTCATGATAGTAAACATGTCACAACAACACTTTCATTCTACTTTCCACTAGTATCTATACCATATAATAAAAAGAGCAGTTTCTCCCTACCTCCATTCCACCATTCGTGGGCCCCACTTAGTGTTATGAGTTAT
The DNA here is from genome assembly GCA_012931725.1 of Litsea cubeba. Classification (NCBI taxonomy): domain Eukaryota; kingdom Viridiplantae; phylum Streptophyta; class Magnoliopsida; order Laurales; family Lauraceae; genus Litsea; species Litsea cubeba. The sequence goes on from CM022953.1 coordinate 58,673,306, forward strand.
CCATTAGGACAGATGTCATCTTAAGTTTCTCCCTACCCCCTTTCTACATGTTTCTAGAGTGCGTTCAGAATTTCCCAAATTCAAGACCACACCAAAGCATTGAAAACAGGAAACACCAACGATTCTTTCTCTATATCCTTCTCCTGCTTCTCACCTATTCCTTCTCTCCTCCTTAATTTACTCTCCTCTCCCACAAATCTCAGGTCTGTTTTTCTTCTATTTTCTCTCTTTCATTTCATTTCATTCATATTCTTGTGTAATTTTTTTTTCTATCATCTTTTGGAGTTTTTTTTTTTTCAAATGGGTTGTCTTGAATTTCTTTGAGGATGTGATTGTGTACACTAATGTCTTTGACCCAGTTCATGTCATCAATGTTTTTTTTTTTTTTTTTCTTTTCATTGTTTCATGGGTTGTTTGTTTTGAAAAAAATTCTAATCTAGGGATGTCTTTTTTTGGTTATTAGGATTTGGGGATGTTTGGATTTGATGTTTCAATTTTGATCTCGTGTAAGGGAAATTCTATATGCACCGGGTGTTTTGATGAAAACACTCACATTCTGGACTCACCACAACAATGTTGTGTTTAAAACCATTTTGCTGAGCCCACCCACCAAAATACCCAAACTGCCCAGCCAGAGACCATTTCCTTCTCCATTCCCTCGTCCACGACTTTCAAATTTGCAGCCACCGCAAGCGCACGTTCTCTTCTTCTCCTGTGGCATCTTCTCCACTGCTCTTATCACCTTCTTCTTCTTCTTCTTCAAACAAGGTAAGGTCGTCTTCTACTTCTTCTTCGTTACAGCTTTCCAATGGTTTTTATCTTCTTTTTAGGTTGTAATGTACCCATTTAGATTGCAATTTATGCATTTAGGTTGTATTTTCACATTCCTTTCGTTACAGCACTTGTATGGGAACCTATGCATGATATGGATGGGAGTTTAGAACTCCATTTTTTCATCCCACGTTTGCTTGTTCTGGTTCGCGAAGTGCTCGACTAACCAGAAGTGTGCAAATTCAATTTGCACGGCATCTATATACCGTGCATCTAATACATAGGCCGTGCATATATCATTTGCACGGCATATATATGTCGTGCAAATTGAATATGCACGGCCAACATAGCCGTGCATATGTAGATTGCACGTCAAAAATATACTGTGTACAATAAATTTGCATTGTAATTTTTACCGAGTAGTACATCTCTAATATTTTCAATCACACTGTTTGATTTTCTTTTTTAACAGATTAGAATAAAACCGGCTCGTCGAGGTGGCAGCTCACTTTTGATAGGTAGACGGGCTAGTTCTTTCTTTTAGCCAAATCAAAGTTGTGAGGGGGATTTAACTCAACCTCTCTAAAGATAAATTTGTTCCAAGTTCCCCATAAGGCCCATCATATGGAAAAAACCTAAGCCCTTATGTATTGGTTAGGTTGGGGAGGAGTCAGTTTCTCGTGGTCCATACTGTGCTTCCACCATTATAGGATCCCACCTACGGAGCATCATGGTAAGAAGGCCAAATCTAAATAAAACCATACATACTTAGTATAATCACAGTAAAATAAAGCATGTCCCACCAATTCCTCCTCCCAACAACAAATGAGGCATAAAGTAATGTCAGCTTTTAAATTTGTATGTAAAAACTCACATACCTAGATAGCACTTCTCAAGCATTCCCTACCAAATAAGAGAATCCTTTTAGGGAAAGGTGTTTTTCATAATGAACTCCAATCAATTGATCCATTTTCTGTAAAAAAAAAAAAAAAAGACCCATGTTTGGACTACATGAGAACTGGTTCCATGGTATTTTTGGTAAAAGAATTGGTTCCATGGTTCGTTTGGTCATAGACAATAATGTCTTGCTTGTATCATCTTTTCTACTCATCATATAGTTTCTTCATGAGTTCAGAAACATATATTCTGTTTTTTAATGCTTGTGTTTTAAAATATATAAACTTTCAAGTGCTCCCTTGCTGCAGAGGCCCTTTTTTTTTCCTTCCCCACTTTTTCCAATTGAGTTTCAAGTACAAGAGGGGGCGGTGGCTATGTATTGGAGGACCTTCGAATCTAATGCAGGTTGAATTTGATACTATCATTCTATTGGTCATATTGGCTAAATTTAATTGTTGTATTGGAATTTGGAAAACAAAGAACTTAGAATGTCATGTAGCCTGATATGTTCATTAATTCATAATCTGTTCTTTTAGTAGTCCTTCCTAAAAAAAGAAAAAAAAGGACTTACTGCAGCTACCTTATAAAAACTTCTACCAGCTTGGGCTTTAATTCAAATGGCACATGGTTGTCCATCTTCTTGCACTGAAATTAAGGACCTGGTTTTATGTATCATATGGTTTGTGAATGGCCTGAAATTGGTTAGGATGGATGGGTGATTCTATTGCATACATCTATCAATTTAGATAACCATGTCATGATGTGCTTCTATTCATTTTGATACCCTTGATCCATGCTCTATAAGAACCCAATGTTTGGACTACATGAGAATTGGTTTCATGGTTGCTTCGGCCATAGATAATAATGTTCTGCTTGTACCGCTATACTTTTTAGTTTCTGTGAAAAGAGAAAAATGTATACAAGAAATACCTTATATTTTCAATTGACTTATAATTAAAGAATTGCGAATGGAAAATCATGCTTGAAGTTTTGTATACATAGTTTAGCTGGAATTTAAGTGCCATTAGTTTAAAATCTCTTTAAGAATAGTCAATATGTAGTGTAATAAGGTAAAATTGCCTTTCTTAGAACATTTGTTCTTTTGTGCATATTATGTGTGGTAGGCAGTAGGCTATAAGTACCTATTTCATCAATATTGTTAATTCTTCTCACTGCTATGCAACAACTGGAACATCTGTTCGAGAATTCTGCTAATAATACTATAGAAATAATTTTGTAACTAAAAATATTTTCTCCTAAATGTGTACATCTGCATTCAGTTTTTTCCCTTCCTACCATTTCATTTCATGAGCGATATTCATTTAAGTAGTTATAAATGTGATTGTTTACAATCATTATTATCGTTTTCTATATTTAGTTTTGATCTGAAACATTTAGCTACTATTCTAGGTACAGAAGATGAAGAACCTTATATTACTTAAAATATGCTCAAGTTTTGTCTACAGTCTACTTGCTTTTCATCATGATATGATTATCTTTTTTTTGCCTGGGTCAAGTGAGCATAATTCCAATTGAGAACTAAATATTGATTTATATTTCAAGTTGTATTCATTCTATTTTATGTGTCTTTTGTATGCATAAGGATTGATCTCGTGAAATAGAATTATATGTTCTTATATTTTTCCATATTGAATGTTTATTGGTTTTTAGATTATATCCTGTATGAGACTTTTTGTCTCTATGTTTTCGTCTTAGAGCATTGAGCTATTCAATAGAATACATGCTCTATTTTTTTCCTCTTAATTTTTAAATAGCACACTTTTTCCCCTTTTATATAGGGGTATAGATTTCAATGAGTGATTTTTTTATCCTATTCATATTCTTGTATAAATGGAGCATCTTCTTACGTTTCAAAAATTAAAATATATATATATTCTTATATAAATTAAGATGACTTCTCATAATAAAGTCATGGTGAATTCTTTCACAATGTAGTAACTTAAGACTCTACAATAATGACAATTATTTTTAGGTGTTCTTCTCTTAGCTGGATTTTTTTTCGTTGTTGCAGTTTTATCTTACTGTATAACCTCTTTTGTGTTTTTTTTTCTACTCTCTAAATGTTGTTTAACCTATGAGATTTTTATGTTGCGTACCAAGAAACTGAAATTCACAATAGAGGAATAATCCACCATATATATAACTCACAATGTAGCTGTCACGCCCCCGGACCGAGATCCCGCCAAACGAGGCCTTAATCTAGGGTCGTGGCGCGACGGGCCGGAAAATTCCGCCCGCACACGCTAGTTTCCCACAGGTTTCCGCGGTAAGGATTCCCGAAATCCGATCCAACAGTGATATATAAGAATCACTTTCATACAAACGACTTACGCGGAAGCATTGTAGCAAACATAAAAGTCTCTCAAAATGGGTATAAGATGAGAACGCACGAGACTAGCATCAAAAAGAGAAACATTACATTGTAGGCCCCAAAGTTAGTTTAAAGTTAATACAAAAGTAAGGTTAGTCATTAATTATAAATTCTTCCCAAAAGAGTATAGGCCAACAATGACCATAACAAAAACCCAAATGTATAGCATGAAATCCCAAAATGTGATCGCCGCTCCAAAGCAACCCGACGTCTAAATGACATCATCGGGCTGCCACTCGCCCTCCACAGGAACTATGGGTTCCGCCTCGAAGTGCGCCTCGACCGCGAGGGCTCGACATCTGGCACCAAACAAAAAGAGTCAGACACGACGGTCTGGCAAGCAAATACAACAATAATAGGATGACAGCAAAACAAAGCATTAATAATTGAGAGCCACGATTAAATCACGATTAATAACAATGTCGAAGTAAAGATAGGAGATAAACATCTCGATGGTTTACAAATCCAATTGTCATGATGAGTAAAATAAACAAATACCATGAGATGAATATTAATGCATGAAAACATTGGCAACCCACGTAAAGCTATATTCTCCTGTTACCGAAGTAACCGGAGCAGACAAACCGTAGCCACTACTCGTGGGACCGGAACGACATAGTCATTATCAAAAAGAACCGTAGCCACTACTCGTGGGACCGGATATTACCGTTACCATGGTCGGTACAGACAGAATCCAAACTGCAGCTGGCAGACAAATTGAAGATCCCGAGCCGGATGATCGGTCCGACAAGGTGACCTAAGCCTAGTGGTGCCATTAGAGTGAAAATTTGAAACCTCGAAATAATACAAATCCGTTTGTAAGATACATTTCCAAATTCGATAAGAAAACTACTCCAAACAATGCATATTGGCGAATCCGAGCAAAATAAGTGAGTAGTCTTATCAATACTTAAATATGTGGTAAACCGCTTCAAAACATTCAAATGATTGGAGAAAGAACCCGGACAATAGTCTTTTTATATGGAATGAATGTATGATGATTCGATCGTCTAAAGTGGTTAATCTCAATGTACCTTTGACCCCTTATTTGTCATTAATAAAAGTAACTTGGTGCCACCGAAGATCCTTGACGATCACAAGGGATGAAGTGTACATTTAGACTTGAAGGTTTCCCAAGTGGTTTTAATCATAGTCCTAGCCAATTCTCACGATAATTTCTAGGCTTGTAAAAGGGTTGAATGGGCTTCACTTATAGAAAGAGTTTGGGACTGAATTGGGCTTGGACATAGGCTTGAAGTGGGCTTGAAATTATATTAAATCAGTCCTCATTAAGCGTAGGTTTAAACCTCCTTTTAATCAGGCCCACATCTGGCCTTACCCAAGCTCCACAGTCCATTAAATAAGCCCAAAACAGTCCTTAAAGTGGCCCAGAATTCCAGCCATACAACAGTCCAACATTGAGTCTCAAAACAGCCCAGATGTTGACCTTGAATTAGGCCCAAAGATGCCTAGGAAACAGGCCCAACACAGCATTCAATTGGGCCCCAAAACAGACTCAAAGGGACCCTAAACCAGGCCCAACTCAAGCCCCCAGGCTGAGCTGGGCTCGCTCGATCGAGCCCAGGTCCGCTCGAGCGGAGCCCAGACAGTAGCTGGGTCGCTCGGGCGAGGGCCAGGCAGAGCCTGGTCCGCTCGAGCGGACTGGGCTCTGCCCAGTCCAGCTCGGCAGTGCATTTTCCCATTCTTTCTTCTCTTTTGAGCCTCTTTTTGATCCTTTTCAATCTCCTTTCTTTCATACCCATTTCCAAACATTGGGACCCTTCCTTGGCCTCCCACACTCATCAAATCATCATCCACAAACCATTCTAATTAGCCCAACACAACACTTTTAAAGATCAAAGTTTTTCTCCTTTTCTTTGAGCACCCATCTTCAACACAAGGAAACCAAATTTCCTAAAGAGCCAAAGTGAAAACAAACTTCTAGATGCATTGTAAGACAATAGCATAAGTTGAAATCAATGTAACATTGGTCCATTCCATCAAAGTAAATCCATAAATCAAGGAAGATTAGCACATAAGAAGAAAATCATGAAATGGAACTAAATAGGAAAACATCATATTAATTGTAGAATCTACTTGCCTCTAGTCAAGATAGGAGCAAAATCACTCTCCAAACAAAGCTTTAATGCCTCAAGCTTCAAATCTACAAAAACCCCAAAATTTTCCCAAGGAAACCCTAAAGAAATCAACATTGATAAATCTCCAAGGAAAACCCTAGCATATGGGATTAAAACACTATAAATGGAGAGGAAATCAAGAATCTCAAGTTTGGAAAGCCATTGCTAACCTTGAGAAATCCCAATGGAGAAGAGAAGCTTGAATGAGGGCTTTTTCTTAGCTTAAAATCCTAAAAAAAAATACCTTTGGAGAGCTTGGAGAGGGAGGAAGGACTTGGGGAGATCAATCCTCCAAGAAAACTCCACCAAATGAGAGTTTTAGATGAGAGAGAGAGTGTGGGAAGAGAGGGAAAACCCTAGCTAAGAAGTTGCCGGAAATGAAATGTAGAAGGAGAAGAAGAAGAATCCCCCTTCTTATAAGAGATGTCTTTTGGGCCCCGGTCTTCACTAAGCTAGAAATGGCATTTGCGGGCCCCGAACGAAAACGACGAAGAAGACAAAAACGATCAGCAAAATTTCTACTTCCCAAAAAGTATATTTTTGTCAATTTATGAAATTTTCGAAATTTAGGTACAGATTTTGTGTGAAAGGTCAGTTTTGCCCTTTTCCTCGATAAACGCGATTTCTGATCACAAAAATCAAGTTGGCCATAACATGAAAGTTGATGATCTAGATGAGATGAATCAAAATGCACAAAAATTGGGATTCTACACGCATGAAGAATAAACTCAACAATTTCACACACAATCCACGGGCGCCCCGGCCCGTGTCAAACTTAAGTCAATGACTCACAAGGTTTCTCAAAGCTAATCAAACATTCTAATCTAGCTTAATAAAATAAGCTAATCGTCCACTAACCCCACTTATCCACTAATCACGGTTTAAATATAATTAAATACTTCAAACCTGGGTCGGGGTCTGACATCCTCCACCCCTAAGAATCACATTTGGTCTTCCAAATGATCACTAACCTCTGGGAATAGCTGAGGATACTTCTTTTGGACTTGATCACGAAGTTCCCAAGTGGCTTCTTCTGGTCCATGATTCTCCCAACGAATCTTTACCCACTGAATTGATCTGTTCCTCAGTTCTTGCTCTTTGGTGTCAATAATCTCTACCGGTTTCTCGATGTAGGTGGCATCCTCTCTGACATCCAGCGGTTCATGATGTAACACGTGCGAAGGGTCCGAAACATACTTCCTTAGCATAGACACGTGAAACACGTTGTGCACACCCGATAGTTCTGGAGGCAAAGCTAATCTGTATGCCACTTCCCCGATCCGACTCAAGATCTCATACGGCCCAATGAATCTCTTAGACAATTTGCCCTTCTGCCCAAATCTCAGGGTTCCTCTGACCGGAGATACCTTTAAGAATACCTTGTCTCCAACTTGGAATTGTAGATCCTTCCTTCGAACATCAGCATAGCTCTTCTGTCGGCTTCTCGAAACCTTCAATCTCTCATGGATAATTCTGACTTTGTCACTTGTTTCTTCAACTGAAGATGGACCATGAAAACTGCGCTCTCCGACTTCTTCCCAACACACTGGGGTTCTACACTTCCTGCCATATAACGCTTCAAAAGGGGCCATTCCTATGCTTGAATGGTAACTATTGTTGTAGGCAAATTCACAAAGCGGTAGATTCTCGTCCCACTGATTCTTGAAATCAAGTACACAAGCCCTAAGCATGTCTTCAAGGGTCTGAATAGTCCTCTCCGACTGACCATCCGTCTGCGGGTGGTACGCTGTACTGAATTGGAGCTTCGTTCCCATCGATTCATGCAAGGTCTTCCAAAACCTCGAAACAAATCTACTATCCCGATCTGAAGTGATGGAAACCGGCTGACCAAGACGACTAACAATTTCTTTCACAAAAGCTTGTGCTAAAGCCAACATGTGCATCTTCTTACCGGTCTTCAAAGGAATAAAGTGCGCCGACTTCGTTAACCGATCCACTATGATCCAAATGGCATTGTTCCCTTTGCTTGTAGTCGGTAAACCTGATACGAAATCCATTGTCAGGTGTTCCCATTTCCACTCTGGGATTTCTAACGGTTGTAAAAGACCAGGTGGTTTCTGATGTTCTGCCTTCACTAATTGACAAGTCATACACCTAGACACAAAGGCTGCTATCTCTCTCTTCATATTGTTCCACCAAAAACGACTCTTTAAATTTTGGTACATCTTCGTACTCCCCGGGTGCACTGAATACCTCGTATTGTGAGCTTCTACCATAATGTCATCTTTCAAATTGTCTATCCTTGGGACACAAAGTCTGCCATGGAAGTACAAAACTCCATCCAACATCTGAAAATCTGGCCGTTCCGAGATATGCTCCACAATTTTAACCAAGTCTGGATCTTGCATCTGACTGTCCTTGATTTTCTGAATGAAGACTGGCTCAGACACTGTCATGTTTGCCAACACAACTCCTTCCCTCAAAGGTTGGAACTCTACTTTCAATTCTTCAAATTGCTGAAAATTGTAAAACCCATGCAAACTGGCCAAACAAACTGATTTTCTACTCAACGCATCTGCCACTACATTAACTTTCCCCGGATGATAGATAATCGGAAAATCATAGTCTTTGATGTACTCCATCCACCTTCTTTACCTCATGTTTAATTCCTTTTGAGAGAACAAGTATTGGAGACTACGGTGATCCGAATGAACTTCAAAATTTTCTCCGTACAAGTAGTGTCTCCACATCTTCAACGCGAATACTATAACTGCTAACTCCAAATCGTGCGTTGCATATTTCTTCTCATGTTCCTTCAATTGCCTCGAGCCATATGCAATCACATTTCCATTTTGCATCAAAACACATCCGAGTCCTACTCCTGAAGCATCCATATAGATAACGAAACCGCCACTCCCCGAAGGTAAGGTGAGGACAGGCGCTGAAGTTAACCTCTTCTTCAACTCTTCAAAACTAGCTTCACATTTCTCTGACCATACAAATGGCACATTCTTTCGGGTCAACTTGGTCAACGGTGCTGCAATGGATGAAAAACCTTGAACAAATCTCCTATAGTAACCTGCCAAACCCAGAAAACTTCTAATCTCAGTCACATTCTTCGGTCTCTCCCAATTGATGACTGCTTCTATCTTTGATGGATCAACTGCTAGCCCTTCTTTAGAAATAATGTGACCAAGAAAAGAAACTCGCTCTAGCCAAAACTCGCACTTCCCAAGCTTCGCATACAACTGATTATCTCTCAACAACTGTAAGGAAGTCCTTAAATGCTGCTCATGGTCTTCTCTTGACTTGGAATACACTAGAATATCATCAATGAAGACGACGGTGAACTGGTCTAGATAGGGTGCGAAAATCTTGTTCATGAGAGCCATGAACACCGCTGGTGCATTCGTCAGTCCAAAGGGCATCACCAAAAATTCATAGTGCCCGTATCTAGTTCGAAAAGCTGTCTTCGGAATGTCTGATTCTCTAACCCTCAACTGATGGTATCCGGACCTCAAATCTATCTTCGAGAAAAACTCTGCACCTTGCAACTGATCGAACAACTCGTCTATCCTAGGCAAAGGGTACTTATTCTTGATGGTCACTTGGTTCAATTTCCTGTAGTCTATACACATCCTCAAACTTCCATCTTTCTTCTTGACAAATAGTACTGGGGCTCCCCATGGGGAAACACTTGGCCTAACAAAGCCTTTGTCTAGCAACTCTTGCAACTGTAACTTCAGTTCTCCTAACTCTGCTGGAGCCATCCTATAAGGAGCAATGGAGATCGGAGCAGTTCCTGGCATCAACTCGATTGTAAACTCAACTTCTCTGACAGGTGGTAACCCTGGAATCTCTTCTGGAAAAACATCGGGAAACTCACACACTACCGGAATATCCTCCACCCCTAGGGACTGTTCATCCTTGGTGACAAAAGCAATAAATCCCTCACAACCTGATCTTAACAATTTAGCTGCAGAAAGAGCTGAAATGAACCTAGCCCGAGAAACCTTTTTCTCTCCCTGAAACTTCACCCCGGAGGGTAACCCATCCAATCTAAAAACAATGGACTTACTATAGCAATCCATGGAGGCGCGATGACCTGCTAACCAATCCATGCCTAAAATGACATCGAAGTAATGCATAACTAAGGTAATAAGATCTGCAGGGAAAATGACTTCTCCTATCTTCACTGGACAACTAGGGTAAAAAGTACTACACACCACTTGTTTCCCTACCGGAGTAGTAACAGTCAAAACAAACTCTAACTCTCTAGCAGGTACACTAATCTTTTTAGCAAACACATGGGATAAGAAAGAGTGGGTAGACCCGGGGTCAAACAACACTTTAGCTTCAACATCACAAATTAGGAGTTTACCTTCCACAACATCACCCGCCGCTTCTGCATCCACTTGATTGATATGATTGAGACGACCTTGCTGACGCGGTCTATTTTGATTCTGATTTGGCCTCCCTAGCTGCACATTCCTATTTTGTTGCGGTGGACGGACATTCTGATTCTGTAGTTGTTGACGGGGCTGCTGATTCTGTTGCTGCCTCTGTTGGTGCTGAGCTACCTGTTGGTTCTGCTAAGGGGCTTGCCTTGGTGGCTGCTGAGGTGCCCTATTGCCTTGGTTCCTATTATTCGGGCAATCCTTCACTTGGTGATCTGTGCCACCACACTTGAAACATGCACCTGAAACTCGATAACACTGCTGAGAAGGGTGATTCTTGCCACAATGCTCACACCCACCTTGAGTTGGAGCATTCTGCTGTTTCTTTTGCTTCTTGCCTTGATACGATTTCTGCCCTCCTTGGTACTGCTGCCTCTTCCTTTGGTTATCCTTAATAATCTGATTGTTGATGTCTTCGAACCTGTAGGCCCTTTTGATAGCCTCTTGAAAAGTGGTTGGTGGTACCACACCTAAAGCATCTCTCAAGATAATGGGGTTGAGCCCATCCATGAACTTAGTGATCTTTTTCTCTTCGGTGTCCACAAGCTCCGGAGCATAGCGAGACAATTTTTCAAACTTGGTAAGATATTCAAGAACAGTCATATCTTCTTGCTTAAGCAACTGAAACTCTGCCGCCTTTTGCTTCTTGATGTGCGCTGGGACATACTTCTCACTAAACTGCTACTTGAATGTGGCCCAAGCAATCCCATCCTCAATATTCTGATAGCCTTCCTTAATAGTTTTCCACCATATGTCCGCCAATCCAGTGAACATGGAGGCTGCTAAGTGAACTCGCTGTCTGCCTGTGCATACAAAGATATCGAAGATGTTCTCTGTGTGGGACAACCAATCATCAGCTGTCAAAGGATCTTCCTGACCCGTGAACTCCTTAGCACCCCTCTTTCTGAAAAATCAAATAAAATATTAGGATCTCGGTCCCTGTTCTGCACAGCTTCCACATTAGGCATTGGTTCGGGTCTCCTACCCAACACTTCAAGCAGTTGCCTTTGAACTTGAGTCAATTCTTCATCTTTCTTTGCCATCTGTTCTTGAAATCGAGCTTGATTCTCATTAGCGCGTTGTTGCTGTTCGACCAACATCTGCATAAGTTGTTGGAATTGACCTGTCATCCGGTTTTCAATCCCGCTGTCATGATTACTGCCCGATGCATTTGCATTTGCTGGAGGTCTACGCGGAGGCATAGTGCTGCAAAACAACTTGTTAGTATAACAAGATATAATAATAAGGCGTTCCGAAACCCAAATCGATGCTAACTAACGAAAATGCTAACGAATCCTTGCCACGTCCTTATGTTTCTAATCCATTTTTAATTGCCTCAAATATTTCTCGCTCTGATGCCAAGCCTGTCACGCCCTCGGACCGAGATCCCGCCAAACGAGGCCTTAATCCGGGGTCGTGGCGCGACGGGCCGGAAAATTCCGCCCGCACACGCTAGTTTCCCACAGGTTTCCGCGGTAAGGATTCCCGAAATCCGATCCAACAGTGATATATAAGAATCACTTTCATACAAACGACTTACGCGGAAGCATTGTAGCAAACATAAAAGTCTCTCAAAATGGGTATAAGATGAGAACGCACGAGACTAGCATCAAAAAGAGAAACATTACATTGTAGGCCCCAAAGTTAGTTTAAAGTTAATACAAAAGTAAGGTTAGTCATTAATTACAAATTCTTCCCAAAAGAGTATAGGCCAACAATGACCATAACCAAAAACCCAAAATGTATAGCATGAAATCCCAAAATGTGATCGCCGCTCCAAAGCAACCCGACGTCTAAATGACATCATCGGGCTGCCACTCGCCCTCCACAGGAACTATGGGTTCCGCCTTGAAGTGCGCCTCGACCGCGAGGGGCTCGACATCTGGCACCAAACAAAAAGAGTCAGACACGACGGTCTGGCAAGCAAATACAACAATAATAGGATGACAGCAAAACAAAGCATTAATAATTGAGAGCCACGATTAAATCACGATTAATAACAATGTCGAAGTAAAGATAGGAGATAAACATCTCGATGGTTTACAAATCCAATTGTCATGATGAGTAAAATAAACAAATACCATGAGATGAATATTAATGCATGAAAACATTGGTAACCCACGTAAAGCTATATTCTCCTGTTACCGAAGTAACCGGAGCAGACAAACCGTAGCCACTACTCGTGGGACCGGAACGACATAGTCGTTATCAAACAGAACCGTAGCCACTACTCGTGGGACCGGATATTACCGTTGCCATGGTCGGTACAGACAGAATCCAAACTGCAGCTGGCAGACAAATTGAAGATCCCGAGCCGGATGATCGGTCCGACAAGGTGACCTAAGCCTAGTGGTGCCATTAGAGTGAAAATTTGAAACCTCGAAATAATACAAATCCGTTTGTGAGATACATTTCCAAATTCGATAAGTAAACTACTCCAAACAATGCATATTGGAGAATCCGAGCAAAATAAGTGAGTAGTCTTATCAATACTTAAATATGTGGTAAACCGCTTCAAAACATTCAAATGATTGGAGAAAGAACCCGGACAATAGTCTTTTTATATGGAATGAATGTATGATGATTCGATCGTCTAAAGTGGTTAATCTCAATGTACCTTTGACCCCTTATTTGTCATTAATAAAAGTAACTTGGTGCCACCGAAGATCCTTGACGATCACAAGGGATGAAGTGTACATTTAGACTTGAAGGTTTCCCAAGTGGTTTTAATCATAGTCCTAGCCAAATCTCACGATAATTTCTAGGCTTGTAAAAGGGTTGAATGGGCTTCACTTATAGAAAGAGTTTGGGACTGAATTGGGCTTGGACATAGGCTTGAAGTGGGCTTGAAATTATATTCAATCAGTCCTCATTAAGCGTAGGTTTAAACCTCCTTTTAATCAGGCCCACATCTGGCCTTACCCAAGCTCCACAGTCCATTAAATAAGCCCAAAACAGTCCTTAAAGTGGCCCAGAATTCCAGCCATACAACAGTCCAACATTGAGTCTCAAAACAGCCCAGATGTTGACCTTGAATCAGGCCCAAAGATGCCTAGGAAACAGGCCCAACACAGCCTTCAATTGGGCCCCAAAACAGACTCAAAGGGACCCTAAACCAGGCCCAACTCAAGCCCCTTAAGCCCACAACAGTCCTTAAAGTGGCCCAGAATTCCAGCCATACAACAGTCCAACATTGAGTCTCAAAACAGCCCAGATGTTGACCTTGAATCAGGCCTAAAGAAGCCTAGGAAACAGGCCCAACACAACCTTCAATTGGGCCCCAAAACAGACTCAAAGGGACCCTAAACCAGGCCCAACTCAAGCCCCTAGGCTGAGCTGGGCTCGCTCGAGCGAGCCCAGGTCCGCTCGAGCGGAGCCCAGACAGTAGCTGGGTCGCTCGAGCGGCCCAGTGGGTCGCTCGAGCGGACTGGGCTCTGCCCAGTCCAGCTCGGCAGTGCATTTTCCCCTTCTTTCTTCCTCTTTTGAGCCTCTTTTTGATCCTTTTCAATCTCCTTTCTTTCATACCCATTTCCAAACATTGGGACCCTTCCTTGGCCTCCCACACTCATCAAATCATCATCCACAAACCATTCTAATTAGCCCAACACAACACTTTTAAAGATCAAAGTTTTTCTCCTTTTCTTTGAGCATCTTCAACACAAGGAAACCAAATTTCCTAAAGAGCCAAAGTGAAAACAAACTTCTAGATGCATTGTAAGACAATAGCATAAGTTGAAATCAATGTAACATTGTTCCATTCCATCAAAGTAAATCCATAAATCAAGGAAGATTAGCACATAAGAAGAAAATCATGAAATGGAACTAAATAGGAAAACATCATATTAATTGTAGAATCTACTTGCCTCTAGTCAAGATAGGAGCAAAATCACTCTTCAAACAAAGCTTTAATGCCTCAAGCTTCAAATCTACAAAAACCCCAAAATTTTCCCAAGGAAACCCTAAAGAAATCAACATTGATAAATCTCCAAGGAAAACCCTAGCATATGGGATTAAAACACTATAAATGGAGAGTAAATCAAGAATCTCAAGTTTGGAAAGCCATTGCTAACCTTGAGAAATCCCAATGGAGAAGAGAAGCTTCGATGAGGGCTTTTTCTTAGCTTAAAATCCTCAAAAAAAGTACCTTTGGAGAGCTTGGAGAGGGAGGAAGGACTTGGGGAGATCAATCCTCCAAGAAAACTCCACCAAATGAGAGTTTCAGATGAGAGAGAGAGTGTGGGAAGAGAGGGAAAACCCTAGCTAAGAAGTTGCTGGAAATGAAATGAAGAAGGAGAAGAAGAAGAATCCCCCTTCTTATAAGAGATGTCTTGTGGGCCCCGGTCTTCACTAAGCTAGAAATGGCATTTGCGGGCCCCGAACGAAAACGACGAAGAAGACAAAAACGATCAGCAAAATTTCTACTTCCCAAAAAGTATATTTTTGTCAATTTCTGAAATTTTTGAAATTTGGGTACAGATTTTGTGTGAAAGGTCAGTTTTGCCCTTTTCCTCGAAAAACGCGATTTCTGATCACAAAAATCAAGTTGGCCAAAACATGAAAGTTGATGATCTAGATGAGATGAATCAAAATGCACAAAAATTGGGATTCTACACGCATGAAGAATAAACTCAACAATTTCACACACAATCCACGGGCGCCCCGGCCCGTGTCAAACTTAAGTCAATGACTCACAAGGTTTCTCAAAGCTAATCAAACATTCTAATCTAGCTTAATAAAATAAGCTAATCGTCCACTAACCCCACTTATCCACTAATCACGGTTTAAATATAATTAAATACTTCAAACCTGGGTCGGGGTCTGACATCCTCCACCCCTAAGAATCACATTTGGTCTTCCAAATGATCACTAACCTCTGGGAATAGCTGAGGATACTTCTTTTGGACTTGATCACGAAGTTCCCAAGTGGCTTCTTCTGGTCCATGATTCTCCCAACGAATCTTTACCCACTGAATTGATCTGTTCCTCAGTTCTTGCTCTTTGGTGTCAATAATCTCTACCGGTTTCTCGATGTAGGTGGCATCCTCTCTGACATCCAGCGGTTCATGATGTAACACGTGCGAAGGGTCCGAAACATACTTCCTTAGCATAGACACGTGAAACACGTTGTGCACACCCGATAGTTCTGGAGGCAAAGCTAATCTGTATGCCACTTCCCCGATCCGACTCAAGATCTCATACGGCCCAATGAATCTCTTAGACAATTTGCCCTTCTGCCCAAATCTCAGGGTTCCTCTGACCGGAGATACCTTTAAGAATACCTTGTCTCCAACTTGGAATTGTAGATCCTTCCTTCGAACATCAGCATAGCTCTTCTGTCGGCTTCTCGAAACCTTCAATCTCTCATGGATAATTCTGACTTTGTCACTTGTTTCTTCAACTAAAGATGGACCATGAAAACTGCGCTCTCCGACTTCTTCCCAACACACTGGGGTTCTACACTTCCTGCCATACAACGCTTCAAAAGGGGCCATTCCTATGCTTGAATGGTAACTATTGTTGTAGGCAAATTCACAAAGCAGTAGATTCTCGTCTCACTGATTCTTGAAATCAAGTACACAAGGCCTAAGCATGTCTTCAAGGGTCTAAATAGTCCTCTCCGACTGACCATCCGTCTGCGGGTGGTACGCTGTACTGAATTGGAGCTTCGTTCCCATCGATTCATGCAAGGTCTTCCAAAACCTCGAAACAAATCTACTATCCCGATCTGAAGTGATGGAAACCGGCTGACCAAGACGACTAACAATTTCTTTCACAAAAGCTTGTGCTAAAGCCAACATGTGCATCTTCTTACCGGTCTTCAAAGGAATAAAGTGCGCCGACTTCATTAACCGATCCACTATGATCCAAATGGCATTGTTCCCTTTGCTTGTAGTCGGTAAACCTGATACGAAATCCATTGTCAGGTGTTCCCATTTCCACTCTGGGATTTCTAACGGTTGTAAAAGACCAGGTTGTTTCTGATGTTCTGCCTTCACTAATTGACAAGTCATACACCTAGACACAAAGGCTGCTATCTCTCTCTTCATATTGTTCCACCAAAAACGACTCTTTAAATTTTGGTACATCTTCGTACTCCCCGGGTGCACTGATCGAATACCTCGTATTGTGAGCTTCTACCATAATGTCATCTTTCAAATTGTCTATCCTTGGGACACAAAGTCTGCCATGGAAGTACAAAACTCCATCCAGCATCTGAAAATCTGGCCGTTCCGAGATATGCTCCACAATTTTTACCAAGTCTGGATCTTGCATCTGACTGTCCTTGATTTTCTGAATAAAGACTGGCTCAGACACTGTCATGTTTGCCAACACAACTCCTTCCCTCAAAGGTTGGAACTCTACTTTCAATTCTTCAAATTGCTGAAAATTGTAAAACCCATGCAAACTGGCCAAACAAACTGATTTTCTACTCAACGCATCTGCCACTACATTAACTTTCCCCGGATGATAGATAATCGGAAAATCATAGTCTTTGATGTACTCCATCCACCTTCTTTGCCTCATGTTTAATTCCTTTTGAGAGAACAAGTATTGGAGACTACGGTGATCCGAATGAACTTCAAATTTTTCTCCGTACAAGTAGTGTCTCCACATCTTCAACGCGAATACTATAGCTGCTAACTCCAAATCGTGCGTTGCATATTTCTTCTCATGTTCCTTCAATTGCCTCGAGCCATATGCAATCACATTTCCATTTTGCATCAAAACACATCCGAGTCCTACTCCTGAAGCATCCGTATAGATAACGAAACCGCCACTCCCCGAAGGTAAGGTGAGGACAGGCGCTGAAGTTAACCTCTTCTTCAACTCTTCAAAACTAGCTTCACATTTCTCTGACCATACAAATGGCACATTCTTTTGGGTCAACTATGTCAACGGTGCTGCAATGGATGAAAAACCTTGAACAAATCTCCTATTGTAACCTGCCAAACCCAGAAAACTTCTAATCTCAGTCACATTCTTCGGTCTCTCCCAATTGATGACTGCTTCTATCTTTGATGGATCAACTGCTAGCCCTTCTTTAGAAATAATGTGACCAAGAAAAGAAACTCGCTCTAGCCAAAACTCGCACTTCCTAAGCTTCGCATACAACTGGTTATCTCTCAACAACTGTAAGGAAGTCCTCAAATGCTGCTCATGGTCTTCTCTTGACTTGGAATACACTAGAATATCATCAATGAAGACGACGGTGAACTGGTCTAGATAGGGTGCGAAAATCTTGTTCATGAGAGCCATGAACACCGTTGGTGCATTCGTCAGTCCAAAAGGCATCACCAAAAATTCATAGTGCCCGTATCTAGTTCGAAAAGCTGTCTTCGGAATGTCTGATTCTCTAACCCTCAACTGATGGTATCCGGACCTCAAATCTATCTTCGAGAAAAACTCTGCACCTTGCAACTGATCGAACAACTCGTTTATCCTAGGCAAAGGGTACTTATTCTTGATGGTCACTTGGTTCAATTTCCTGTAGTCTATACACATCCTCAAACTTCCATCTTTCTTCTTGACAAATAGTACTGGGGCTCCCCATGGGGAAACACTTGGCCTAACAAAGCCTTTGTCTAGCAACTCTTGCAACTGTAACTTCAGTTCTCCTAACTTTGCTGGAGCCATCCTATAAGGAGCAATGGAGATCGGAGCAGTTCCTGGCATCAACTCGATTGTAAACTCAACTTCTCTGACAGGTGGTAACCCTGGAATCTCTTCTGGAAAAACATCGGGAAACTCACACACTACCGGAATATCCTCCACCCCTAGGGACTGTTCATCCTTGGTGACAAAAGCAATAAATCCCTCACAACCTGATCTTAACAATTTAGCTGCAGAAAGAGCTGAAATGAACCTAGCGGAGAAACCTTTTTCTCTCCCTGAAACTTCACCCCGGAGGGTAACCCATCCAATCTAAAAACAATGGTCTTACTATAGCAATCCATGGAGGCGCGATGACCTGCTAACCAATCCATGCCTAAAATGACATCGAAGTAATGCATAACTAAGGTAATAAGATCTGCAGGGAAAATGACTTCTCCTATCTTCACTGGACAACTAGGGTAAAAAGTACTACACACCACTTGTTTCCCTACCGGAGTAGTAACAGTCAAAACAAACTCTAACTCTCTAGCAGGTACACTAATCTTTTTAGCAAACACATGGGATAAGAAAGAGTGGGTAGACCCCGGGTCAACCAACACTTTAGCTTCAACATCACAAATTAGGAGTTTACCTTCCACAACATCACCCGCCGCTTCTGCATCCACTTGATTGATATGATTGAGACGACCTTGCTGACGTGGTCTATTTTGATTCTGATTTGGCCTCCCTAGCTGCACATTCCTATTTTGTTGCGGTGGACGGACATTCTGATTCTGTGGTTGTTGACGGGGCTGCTGATTCTGTTGCTGCCTCTGTTGGTGCTTAGCTACCTGTTGGTTCTGCTGAGGGGCTTGCCTTGGTGGCTGCTGAGGTGCCCTATTGCCTTGGTTCCTATTATTCGGGCAATCCTTCACTTGGTGATCTGTGCCACCACACTTGAAACATGCACCTGAAACTCGATAACACTGCTGAGAAGGGTGATTCTTGCCACAATGCTCACACCCACCTTGAGTTGGAGCATTCTGCTGTTTCTTTTGCTTCTTGCCTTGATACGATTTCTGCCCTCCTTGGTACTGCTGCCTCTTCCTTTGGTTATCCTTAATAATCTGATTGTTGATGTCTTCGAACCTGTAGGCCCTTTTGATAGCCTCTTGAAAAGTGGTTGGTGGTACCACACCTAAAGCATCTCTCAAGATAATGGGGTTGAGCCCATCCATGAACTTAGTGATCTTTTTCTCTTCGGTGTCCACAAGCTCCGGAGCATAGCGAGACAATTTTTCAAACTTGGTAAGATATTCAAGAACAGTCATATCTTCTTGCTTAAGCAACTGAAACTCTGCCGCCTTTTGCTTCTTGATGTGCGCTGGGACATACTTCTCACTAAACTGCTGCTTGAATGTGGCCCAAGCAATCCCATCCTCAATATTCTGATAGCCTTCCTTAATAGTTTTCCACCATATGTCCGCCAATCCAGTGAACATGGAGGCTGCTAAGTGAACTCGCTGTCTGCCTGTGCATACAAAGATATCGAAGATGTTCTCTGTGTGGGACACCCAATCATCAGCTGTCAAAGGATCTTCCTGACCCGTGAACTCCTTAGGACCCCTCTTTCTGAACTTCTCAAATAAAATATTAGGATCTCGGTCCCTGTTCTGCACAGCTTCCACATTAGGCATTGGTTCGGGTCTCCTACCCAACACTTCAAGCAGTTGCCTTTGAACTTGAGTCAATTCTTCATCTTTCTTTGCCATCTGTTCTTGAAATCGAGCTTGATTCTCATTAGCGCGTTGTTGCTGTTCGACCAACATCTGCATAAGTTGTTGGAATTGACCTGTCATCGGGTTTTCAATCCCGCTGTCATGATTACTGCCCGATGCATTTGCATTTGCTGGAGGTCTACGCGGAGGCATAGTGCTGCAAAACAACTTGTTAGTACAACAAGATATAATAATAAGGCGTTCCCAAACCCAAATCGATGCTAACTAACGGAAATGCTAACGAATCCTTGCCACGTCCTTATGTTTCTAATCCTTTTTTAATTGCCTCAAATATTTCTCGCTCTGATACCAAGCCTGTCACGCCCTCGGACCGAGATCCCGCCAAACGAGGCCTTAATCCGGGGTCGTGGCGCGACGGGCCGGAAAATTCCGCCCGCACACGCTAGTTTCCCACAGGTTTCCGCGGTAAGGATTCCCGAAATCCGATCCAACAGTGATATATAAGAATCACTTTCATACAAACGACTTACGCGGAAGCATTGTAGCAAACATAAAAGTCTCTCAAAATGGGTATAAGATGAGAACGCACGAGACTAGCATCAAAAAGAGAAACATTACATTGTAGGCCCCAAAGTTAGTTTAAAGTTAATACAAAAGTAAGGTTAGTCATTAATTACAAATTCTTCCCAAAAGAGTATAGGCCAACAATGACCATAACAAAAAACCCAAAATGTATAGCATGAAATCCCAAAATGTGATCGCCGCTCCAAAGCAACCCGACGTCTAAATGACATCATCGGGCTGCCACTCGCCCTCCACAGGAACTATGGGTTCCGCCTCGAAGTGCGCCTCGACCGCGAGGGGCTCGACATCTGGCACCAAACAAAAAGAGTCAGACACGACGGTCTGGCAAGCAAATACAACAATAATAGGATGACAGCAAAACAAAGCATTAATAATTGAGAGCCACGATTAAATCACGATTAATAACAATGTCGAAGTAAAGATAGGAGATAAACATCTCGATGGTTTACAAATCCAATTGTCATGATGAGTAAAATAAACAAATACCATGAGATGAATATTAATGCATGAAAACATTGGCAACCCACGTAAAGCTATATTCTCCTGTTACCGAAGTAAAAAGGAGCAGACAAACCGTAGCCACTACTCGTGGGAACGGAACGACATAGTCGTTATCAAACAGAACCGTAGCCACTACTCGTGGGACCGGATATTACCGTTGCCATGGTCGGTACAGACAGAATCCAAACTGCAGCTGGCAGACAAATTGAAGATCCCGAGCCGGATGATCGGTCCGACAAGGTGACCTAAGCCTAGTGGTGCCATTAGAGTGAAAATTTGAAACCTCGAAATAATACAAATCCGTTTGTAAGATACATTTCCAAATTCGATAAGAAAACTACTCCAAACAATGCATATTGGCGAATCCGAGCAAAATAAGTGAGTAGTCTTATCAATACTTAAATATGTGGTAAACCTTTTCAAAACATTCAAATGATTGGAGAAAGAACCCGGACAATAGTCTTTTTATATGGAATGAATGTATGATGATTCGATCGTCTAAAGTGGTTAATCTCAATGTACCTTTGACCCCTTATTTGTCATTAATAAAAGTAACTTGGTGCCACCGAAGATCCTTGACGATCACAAGGGATGAAGTGTACATTTAGACTTGAAGGTTTCCCAAGTGGTTTTAATCGTAGTCCTAGCCAATTCTCACGATAATTTCTAGGCTTGTAAAAGGGTTGAATGGGCTTCACTTATAGAAAGAGTTTGGGACTGAATTGGGCTTGGACATAGGCTTGAAGTGGGCTTGAAATTATATTCAATCAGTCCTCATTAAGCGTAGGTTTAAACCTCCTTTTAATCAGGCCCACATCTGGCCTTACCCAAGCTCCACAGTCCATTAAATAAGCCCAAAACAGTCCTTAAAGTGGCCCAGAATTCCAGCCATACAACAGTCCAACATTGAGTCTCAAAACAGCCCAGATGTTGACCTTGAATCAGGCCCAAAGATGCCTAGGAAACAGGCCCAACACAGCCTTCAATTGGGCCCCAAAACAGACTCAAAGGGACCCTAAACCAGGCCCAACTCAAGCCCCTTAAGCCCAAAACAGTCCTTAAGTGGCCCAGAATTCCAGCCATACAACAGTCCAACATTGAGTCTCAAAACAGCCCAGATGTTGACCTTGAATCAGGCCCAAAGATGCCTAGGAAACAGGCCCAACACAGCCTTCAATTGGGCCCCAAAACAGACTCAAAGGGACCCTAAACCAGGCCCAACTCAAGCCCCCAGGCTGAGCTGGGCTCGCTCGAGCGAGCCCAGGTCCGCTCGAGCGGAGCCCAGACAGTAGCTGGGTCGCTCGGGCGAGGGCCAGGCAGAGCCTGGTCCGCTCGAGCGGCCCAGTGGGTCGCTCGAGAGCCCAGTCCAGCTCGGCAGTGCATTTTCCCCTTCTTTCTTCCTCTTTTGAGCCTCTTTTTGATCCTTTTCAATCTCCTTTCTTTCATACCCATTTCCAAACATTGGGACCCTTCCTTGGCCTCCCACACTCATCAAATCATCATCCACAAACCATTCTAATTAGCCCAACACAACACTTTTAAAGATCAAAGTTTTTCTCCTTTTCTTTGAGCACCCATCTTCAACACAAGGAAACCAAATTTCCTAAAGAGCCAAAGTGAAAACAAACTTCTAGATGCATTGTAAGACAATAGCATAAGTTGAAATCAATGTAACATTGGTCCATTCCATCAAAGTAAATCCATAAATCAAGGAAGATTAGCACATAAGAAGAAAATCATGAAATGGAACTAAATAGGAAAACATCATATTAATTGTAGAATCTACTTGCCTCTAGTCAAGATAGGAGCAAAATCACTCTTCAAACAAAGCTTTAATGCCTCAAGCTTCAAATCTACAAAAACCCCAAAATTTTCCCAAGGAAACCCTAAAGAAATCAACATTGATAAATCTCTAAGGAAAACCCTAGCATATGGGATTAAAACACTATAAATGGAGAGGAAATCAAGAATCTCAAGTTTGGAAAGCCATTGCTAACCTTGAGAAATCCCAATGGAGAAGAGAAGCTTGAATGAGGGCTTTTTCTTATCTTAAAATCCTAAAAAAAAAGTACCTTTGGAGAGCTTGGAGAGGGAGGAAGGACTTGGGGAGATCAATCCTCCAAGAAAACTCCACCAAATGAGAGTTTCAGATGAGAGAGAGAGTGTGGGAAGAGAGGGAAAACCCTAGCTAAGAAGTTGCTGGAAATGAAATAAAGAAGGAGAAGAAGAAGAATCCCCCTTCTTATAAGAGATGTATTGTGGGCCCCGATCTTCACTAAGCTAGAAATGGCATTTGCGGGCCCCGAACGAAAACGACGAAGAAGACAAAAACGATCAGCGAAATTTCTACTTCCCAAAAAGTATATTTTTGTCAATTTCTGAAATTTTCGAAATTTGGGTACAGATTTTGTGTGAAAGGTCAGTTTTGCCCTTTTCCTCGAAAAACGCGATTTCTGATCACAAAAATCAAGTTGGCTAAAACATGAAAGTTGATGATCTAGATGAGATGAATCAAAATGCACAAAAATTGGGATTCTACAAGCATCAAGAATAAACTCAACAATTTCACACACAATCCACGGGCGCCCCGGCCCGTGTCAAACTTAAGTCAATGACTCACAAGGTTTCTCAAAGCTAATCAAACATTCTAATCTAGCTTAATAAAATAAGCTAATCGTCCACTAACCCCACTTATCCACTAATCACGGTTTAAATATAATTAAATACTTCAAACCTGGGTCGGGGTCTGACAGTAGCACCTCAAAATTTGAAAGTAATGACATAATTTAGGTACGTGTTTTCCTCTCAGTCTGAATTTTTTGAGTTGTTACATTTTTATTCATACTGTATTACACCTGCTTGGTTTTTATTTTTTACTCTCTACATGTTGTTTTACTTATGAAAATTTTACGTTCCTCATTTCTTCAAATTGGATGTTTTGGAAAAACATTATTGTTGAACAACGGAAGTCAGAGTAGTCAATAGAGTTGGGCATTGGCTAAGATTAAATGAGATTTGCCCAAAATTTTAGTTGAAGTTCTACGTATTGTATACTGGTTTTTATAGTCTTTGGTGTTTTATTCAATTTGGAAACATTTAATGTTGCCTAAATAATTTCTTATGCTACACATTGAAGCTATGAATTGCTTTGGCTTGAATTTTTTTATTGGCTAATATCAAACTCTGTATGATGAGAAGAATGCCTATTAAAAAATAATAATAAATTAATTAGAGAAGGCAGAAGAGAACATGTGACTCTTCAAGGATTAAATAAACAAACTCATAAAAACCTAAGTTGACATTTCTATAAAATTGTCTTTTCGTTCCTATAAATTATGTTAGCATATTTCTTAAGAATTATAAATATATACCTCAATCATATTCAAAGCTGGGATTTTCTTATATTGAATCGCCTAAATAGTTTAGTTTTTCTCTCTCTTGTACCTCTCCACTATGCCTTAGCTACACCACTTGATTTAACTGCTTCCTTTAGGACTTTAAAATTATATATTGGTGGTGTTCGAGTTCAACTTCATGTATGCTTGTTATTTCTCCTACATAATATGTATATGTCACAAAATAGAGAAATGCAGATGGTAGATTCAAACGTTAATATTGAGTAGGGATTTAATTGCTTTTTATCGTACTGTGCATGATTGTTTTGTAGAGTTCAATTTGACCTGATGGATTGCTGCAAAGCTTATTAAATATTTGTGAACATATTTTACTCCTTTCTCTTCTCTTGCAGCTTGAAAGGATAAATCAGAAACAGGAAGTCCAAATTCGAAAAACTCAACGTACACTTCAAGTAGCAGAGGTGTGCCTGCAAATTTGGAAATCTAAAGGTATACAATATGAACAGCTTACCCACTGTCAATTGGTTAAAAAACCTTTTTATAAAATATAAGAAAATTCTATTCACATCTCCTTTCTCATTTCAACTCGAGCACTTACCCCAAAACTGAATTTCTATCATGTTTCTCATTTATTTCTTGACCAAATAAATGCAATTAATTATAGTATACTTGGGCTTTAATTTTTAATTTTAGTTGCTCCACCTACTTTTATTCGCCGTACAGTTCTGCCTTGGGTTTGGACTTGGGAGCTTCTTCTTTTACAAGTTGTTCCTCGTGGGACCCTTTGATGCTACGTGTTGGTTCAAAACCCTTGCTTCTGGAACCCACTTTTATGCAAGAAATGTTTTAATTTTTTTTTCCATTTGTTCATTTGATTTAATCATCTTCTGAATAGCATTTTCCATTTAAATATCACTTTTTTTTTGTACATGCTTATTGTAAACCTAAAATACAAGCATATAATAGTATCTTATAATATTTTACTATAGCTGAAACATCTTTTTGGCATCCATGTAATGCCTTTGTGAGAGGCACAACAACAAATGGAGAATCCAACATCTGCTTACAAGGTGATATATACCCCTGAAATCTTTGTTAGATGTGCCTCTGAATGTGAACTCACTATGTACCTTACAAAATGCTTAGACTAAAGCTTTTTACTAATGGTGATGCTTTGTTATTACATTAGATATTTTTGTAGGTTTTTAAACTTTTCTATCTGCGTTTCATTAACAGACTCAGCTAACTAATCTTCCAATCTATTATGCATTATTCTGCACCTTCTAATTGCATCATATATATATAAAGTTCTGTTTTATTCATTAATGAAATCAGGCAGACAATGTTTAAACTTTTTTTTTAATGACAATAAACATGTCACTTTCAGAATCAGCCTATCACTAACTACTACGTGCAACATAAAAGCAACAGTTTTACCTGCTTGTCGTCGACTCCTTCATTTTTATCCTTTTCTGCACTTTTTATATTCCCATATTCATACCTCCATACCCAATTTAAAAAACAGCAGTTTTCTCCACCTTCTTTCCTACCTTCCCTCCTGCTTCAAGGTGAATGATCTAAACATGTCTAAACGTGCTCCAACTGCCTTCTTTCTCTTCATGTATGCAACTCCCTCTCTGTTCTCTTTTGTTTTTTCTTCTCGATGTAAATGATGGAATTTAATTGATCAATTGCTTATTAAAGTGACATACTTCTATTTAGATGAATGCAATTTAAAGTCTATTTAATTATGGATTATATGCGATTAAAATTTGTGCAATTTGAATTGATGGGTTTGTGCAATTTAAATGCCTTCACTTAAATGCGTGCTTTATGACAGGGATGACTTGAGCAAAGAATATAAGGAGGCTAATCCAGATAAAAAAAGTGTTTTGATTGTATGACATCTAACATTTGTTATTCATTCCTTTTCATGGTTTCCATTTAGATTGCTATCAAATTTCATGGAACTCATGGTGGTTAAATCTTCTCTTTGACTTGTAAACAAAAGGTTGCAAAGAACGGGGTAAGAAGTACAAATCCATGACAAATGAAGTAAGCACCATGTTTCCTCATTCATTTTCTTTTCTTGGATGTTACTCTTTGTGATTAGGCTGCTGATATGTTTTCATTTTTTACTATAGAACCCAACAAAAGAAACCTTACTTGGGATTGTGATTTTTAATTGATCAGTTGTTTATTAAAGTTCCGTAATTCTGTTCATATGAATGCATTTGAAAGACTATTTAATTATGGATTACATGCAATTAAAATGTGTGTCATTTGAATTGATGGGTCTATGAGCAATTTATATTCCTTCACTTAAATGAGTGATTCATGCCAGCGATGACTTGAGCAAAGAATATAAGGAGGCTAACCAGATTAAAAAGGTGTTTTAACTGTAAGACATCTAACATTCACCATTCATTCCTTTTGATGAGTTCCATTCACATTGCTATCAATTGTCATGAAACTCATGGTGGTTAATCTCTTTGATTCTTTTTAACATAAGGTTGCAAAGAAGTGGAAATCCATAACAGATGAAGTAAGCACCATGTTTCCTCTGCTACTTTGTGATTAGGGTGTTGATATGTTTTGATTTTGTTACTTTAAAACCCATAAAAAGAAACCTTACTTGGATAGTCCTTAGAACTCAAGCCAAGAAAGCTATTAAAAAATACAATGCTGGAAATGAATAAGTATGTACTTTATTGTTGATGAGTTCAATTGCTGTACACTTGGGATTCTTGTACATGGTTGCACTTATCATGATCTATTCATTTTTTGCAGGAGCAAGAGATCCTAGATATGAGAGGAGTGAAGGAGACTTGCAGTTGGGGCTTTGTCAAACGATGCTACTATGTAAGATAAGTTTTTTGTAAATGTACATGCGTCATTGTAGTTAGAATTACCAATTCTCCTTTTCCTTACAAAAAAAGTGCTAATTTTTTAATGACAATTGATCTCATGCTACGTACCATCAATATAGTTATAAGATCACCGATTTCTTGCAACCAGCCCAAATGTCGCTTCAACAAAGTGAAATAGACCATTGGATCGATCAAAGGTAAATTATGGCTATTTTTTAATGCAATCAGTACACCATGTATTAAATGGTACAAGGCATTTCATTTGTAGGGGCGTTCATGGCCCGGGGTGGGCCGAGTTGAGGAATTGACTAATAAACTTTAAACCCAACCCCAAGCCCGGGTGTGCACTTTTCAAGCCTCTCAAATGGGCAAGTAGGGAAAAATGACTATAATTTCCTTTCGTTGCTAATTTAGCATGACTAAGTATATTGAGCCAATAGTTTGAATGATGCCATTGCATATACTAATGAGCTTTTTGTGAATTTAGAATGCACCATGTTTTGGAATTTTGAATACTTGACATTCCATGTTTCATTGAATTCCCCAAATAATTATGGGATGCTTCAAAGTTTGGAATTTTAGAAGCCTTATTAGGGTATTTGGCTGAATTAAATTTTTTCTAGGAATTTTACATCTTGGCAGTCTTTATGAAAAGCCTTCTCTTTTTGAATTATTAGAACTCTATCTCTGATTAGTGGATTTCTAAAAATTAGACAATTAGAATAACATTTTTTTACTTCAAAATTCACCAAATTATACGTTTAAGGGCATTTTTTTAATAGAGGTTGTTATTTGTATTTCCTTCTCTGTTTTATTCTATCACACAATAAAAATAATTTCATTAGAATCCCATTATGTGCTACAAAAGGAAATCCTATGTATTGATCTTTTTCTTTTTTCAGTAGATCTTGAGGTCATGTTTTTGTTGCTCTGGAAGGCCGTTTCCTTCTCAGGTATCTCGTCTCCCTCTCATCAATTAATCAATTTCATCTCAAAGTCTAAAGCAGAAAATGATGACCACTTAAAAGAAGAAGACCTCTCTACTGCTGCATGTCTCTTTTTAACATCTTTTTTAGAGGTATTATTATCAATTTCATGTTCATCTCGATTTACATTTCATCTCAATCTTTTTTATGATCTTTTAATCGATTGATTGATGCATTTTTTTTTTTTTTGCTTTCCCTCTTGTTGTTTAGTAGTTCTAAGGATTTATGTACCTCAGATTCACTACAACAAGTTGCACATTTAGCCACGTTTTTTAAAATTCTTCGGTAAAGGGTACACCTTTGCCGACGTTTTTACTTTCGCCGGTAAAGGGTAGACCTTTACTGACGTTTTTTAAAAACGTCGGCAAAAGTAAAGACTTTTACCGACGTTTCGTAAAAAAAGGTGGCCAAAAGTACACCCTTTACCGACGAATTTTAAAACGTCGGCAAAAGTAAAGACTTTTACCGATGATTCGTAAAAAACGTGGCCAAAAGTACACACTTTACCGACGTTTTGAAAAACGTCGGTAAGAGTAAGGACTTTTACCGACGTTTCGTAAAAAACGTGGGCAAAAGTACACCCTTTACCGACGTTTTGAAAAACGTCTCAAAACGTCGGCAAAAGTAAAGAGTTTTACCGACGTTTTTCCGTAAATCGTCGGCAAAGAACATTCTTAAATTTAAAAAAAAATAATTTTTTTTAAAATTTTACCGACGAAATAAAACGTCGGTAAATATGCTTTTAATTTTTTCTCTAATTTTACCGACGGAATTAAACGTCAGTAAATATGTTTATGAATATTTATTTATTTTCATATTAATTTTACCGATGAAAATAAAAATGTCGGTAAATATCTTGTTAAATTATTATATTTC
Organism: Litsea cubeba; assembly: GCA_012931725.1. Taxonomy (NCBI): domain Eukaryota; kingdom Viridiplantae; phylum Streptophyta; class Magnoliopsida; order Laurales; family Lauraceae; genus Litsea; species Litsea cubeba. The sequence goes on from CM022953.1 coordinate 58,702,428, forward strand.
CCTTTAACAATGAAATTAAACGTCGGTAAATATGTTTATTAATTCTTATTTATTTTTATATTCATGTTACCGACGAAAATAAACACGTCGGTAAATATCTTTTTAAATGTTTACTTTTTACTTTTACTGACGAAATTAAACGTCGGTAAATATGTTTATTAATTTTTATATTCATTTTACCGACGAAAGTAAACTAATTATATCCATGATGAATCAAGCGATGAGATTTGACCATATAATCATTGTTGACCTCCTAAAGAGGATTTTAGGTTTAGATCGGGAAAAAGTGGCACCCAAAAATTAAAATTGAACCATTAACCCTTTGGTCATTTTTGTCAATATCTCACAATACATGAAGGATCAATCGTTGGAATTTGATCCAGTAGATGTTACTTGCCATATAAAGAGGGTCTATGGTCCAGATATTGCATTAGTGATACAGATTGTTCGGAAATGTAGAAAAAACGGACCGCATGTCTTAACTCGTGAATGCACTGTAGTAACCGTGCATTAATCAAACGATTGATATTTATTTCAAATATATTTCATGATCCATATTGAATCAACATTTGGGGTTGGGACCTATAACTATAAATGACCTTTTGAAGAGGACTAAAAATTTGGATTGCGAAAATAGGGCGTACAAAATTCCATAAATGATGATATAACGGTCTGTACGTTTTCATCAATACATCACAATCTATAATGATCCAACGGTTGACTTTTGGTATCATAGCCGTTTTTAGGCCCCCCGAACATGATCAATGGTTTGGATCACAAATTTTGGTGCCAGATTATTAAAAAAAAAAAGTAAATGAAAAAGGCGTCCAAGTTCTGTGTCCACTATAGCTCTGCCAAAACTAGGCCGGTATGTAAAACGTTTCACACTCCTCATGAGCGAAAATGTGCTGCCTCTTTTGCACATATTTTACACAGCAAAAGCACATGTGATTTACACACCTAGTGTGTAAATGTCATAAACAAACATAAATGATATGAATCTTTTTCACATGTGGGATGTTTACATATGTAAATTGGGAGAAACAAACGACCGGCCTCATCTATCCTTTTGCTTAGCAGAAAAGCAGAGTTCGTTCAGTCTGGGAAGAAGATAAGAATTTTGGAACCGATATTCGATATTAGATCTAAAGGACATGGATTTATGCGCCCAAGAGTTTCTTGGGCCAGCTCAATACTCTTATCCATCGGGCCATTGCACTTCGTGAAAGTCCCGGGTGCCTAATCCTAGGGGGGGGGGGTGAATAGGGTGATCTATAAATACTGACCAAACTATGACCAATTTTAACTTAATTAAATTAAACTAGTCTTGTGATTATTAACAATCAAAATGCGGAAGCTAAATAAACGCAATCATCACATAAGCAATCACCATAGCATTCACGAAACACGTCAGTTGAACTAGGAAAAGGAGGAAGAAAATCAACTCAAGAAGCTGATTGGAAGAAAAAGACGAGTCCAAGGGTGTCGACCTGCTCAACAGAAGAAATTTTGTTTTGAAACAGAAACAGCCCAACACAATTTTTTTAGTTGCAGGGCACGTTTGTCCGGTCGATCGACCACTCCAGGAGGTCGACCGGCCCAACTGGGACAAACCTGATTTCTGATCAGGTTCAGAGAAAAATGGGCTAACTGAAGAGGGACTCTCTGAACACATAAAGCACTTAACCCAGCTAACTTACAGACTCAAACTAATATGGAAATGAGATATTACAAAATAATTCCATTTAAAAGATTGAAAAACTTGTAAGTCCAAGATAAATCATTTTTCAAACGTGTTTAATTTGACAAATGTGGAAATAACTATGAATCCATTCAAATATAAACAATTTGGAAATCAAATCAACTGATTGTGAGGATGTATCTGTAAGTAATTCTTTTTCAAATAATTTGTTCATAAACATGCATTTTTATCATAACATTCCTTTTAAATTCGAAATGCATGTTCAACAAACAACTCTTCAAACAAATAAAATTCAAACATCTAGAAAATACTAAGAAAGTTTGAAACAACTAGATTTAGGACCAACAACACATATAACTTATGAGAGGGGGTTGGTCTAATCTAATTACAGGGCCTTAGTGTTTATCTAAAAGTCTAACCTTAGGTATCCATCTAAGGTCTTGAGCCTATGTTTGATATTCCACCAATTAAAGGAGATAAATTTTGGATTCTTTTAGACTTGTCATCAAATCTTTGATGATTATATAACATCGGTAAAGGTAATTTTTCCCTCTCCTGCCCCATTTTCCCTCTCCAATCCCTCTTTTCCCTCTACTCCTTTCTTTCTCTCCCTTCACTCTCCAGACCTCTCCCAGGCTTGAATCGCTCTCTCTCGCTCTGCGATCTCCACTCGTCTCCCTGTGCACGCCATCCCCGTCCCTCTCTCGCTCTCTCCTATCTTCATCTCTGAAGTTCCAAGAGGGTTGATCACAAATCAACTCTAATGGTAAATAAATCCCAACACAGATTTCAATATGGATTTCAATTCCCATGTTTTGTCCATCCACATGAAGTAGTCAATTCTAAAAAACTTACAATCTCCATCCCTCTGTTCTTTTCCCCATGCGAACCGTCAATTCATTCAAGTTACTCTACCCTCGAGCGAAGTGCTCGTGCCGGTTTCCGAACTTTTCGGTGACCGTTTCCCATTCCGGGTCCCCGGCGGGCTATTTTTGAGCATAGAGTGTTGGAAAGTCTTACATTTCGCTTTTAATTCTCTAATCGGAAGTCATATTTATGAACCGTCAGTATCGTCAAGTTACTTGCCCCTGATCGAATTGCTCACGTCGGTTTTCAATTTTTAACCGGGAGACGTTACTCGTTTCGGACCCCCGATTAGATGTTATCGGGCCTAAGTGTTGGAAAATCTTTTTTTTTTTTATTTTATCTCGGTAAAACTATCAGAGACTATTATCGACTAATTTTACGACATCGGAACAATGAACGTTTAGCGGCATTTTTTGTAAAACATCGGTAATGTTTTACTCTATTTCTAGGAAAATTAAAAGTTTGAGTCCTTTACCTATAATATTTTCTTTATCGTCGAAAATTAGTGTCGGAAAATTTATTGACGACGTTTAAAGGTTTTTAGATTTTTTTTACTTGTTTTGAAAAAAAAATCTAAAATAATTTTTACCGATGAAAAATTTTTTGCAACAAAAATTAATGGTATGAAAATTCGGCCACCCACGTTTTTTTTTTCCCTCTCCCACCAAATGTCCTCTTTTTCCTCTTTTCTTCTCTATCTTTCCCCTGATCCTCACTCGCTCTGCTCTCTGTCTCTCTCTCTACTCTCGGTCTATCTCCCATTTCTCTCTCACTCGCTCGACATCTCTGCGCTCTCGGTCTCTCTCCCATTTCTCTCTCTCTCACTCGGTCTCTCGCTCTCGCTCTTTCGGTCTCTCGCTCTCGCGATCTCAGACTGCTGTTTCCCTCTCTCGATCTGCTATTTCCCTCTGTCTCTCGCTTTCTTTTCTCTCTCTCACTCTCTCACTCTATCACTCTCTCCAGACCGGTCCCAGGTTAGGGACGATCACAGCAGCATCAGGGCGATCACAGCAACACCAGGCAATCGACGATCGCAGCAGCAGCCCCCGGACGGCCGGTTAGTCTTCATCTTCCTCCTCTTATATCCGTGGAAGCCTCCCCTGCACAGGTACACCCCTCCCTTCCCGCTCTCCTCTCTCTTTCTTCTCCGTTCTCTCTCTCCCTCTCCGACTTTGAAATCTGACCTTGAGATACTTTTATTGAAGAAAAGTTGCTAGCCTTTTATAACTTCTTCCTTTTTTCTAGTATTGTTGAAAAGGTCAATAAACTCAAAACTATTACTTAGGACTGGCAGTTGTTTGTTGAAATTTTCAAGAGGAATTTTATGTGTTGGATGTTCTAGAGACTTGACATAGACTTTCTGGAATTCCTTTGATTTTTTTTCCCCATGCTCAATCCTCTCATAGATGTTGCTTATTAGGCTACCCAAATTCCTATTCAATAGGAAAGGGATGGATCCCTCTTTGTATCCGTAGATAGGGAGATGCTCACCAATGGGCTACCATTGGATTTATATGTTTGTTTTATAAAACAAGATCTTTTAAAATGTTGCCTTTGGCCTTTCAAATCCTCAAGTTCTCAAATAGGACTCCCGGTTTCGAAATTACGATCGAAACATGGTAATTTCCAACACTTAGGCTCGAAAACGGCCCGCCGGGGGTCCGGAACGGGAAATGGCAGCGGGAAAATTCCAAAACCGGCAAGACCACTTCGCTCGAGGGTTGAGTAACTTGTAGGAACTGATGGTTCGCAAATAGGACTCCCGGTTAGAGAATTACGACCGAAACATGCTAATTTCCAACACTTAGGCTCGAAAACGGCCCGCCGGGGGTCCGGAACGGGAAACAGCAGCGGGAAAATTCCAAAATCTGCACGAGCACTTCGCTCGAGGGTAGAGTAACTTGTAGGAACTGACGGTTCGCAAATAGGACTCCCGGTTAGAGAATTACGACCGAAACATGCTAATTTCCAACACTTACGGCCCGCCGGGGGTCCGGAACGGGAAACGGCCGCAGGAAAATTCTGAAACCCGCACGAGCACTTCACTCGAGGGTAGAGTAACTTGTACGAACTGACGGCTCGCTGATATGGCTCCCAGTTAGAGAATTACGACCGAAACATGGTAATTTCCAACACTTAGGCTCGAAAACGGTCCGCCAGGGGGTCCAGAACGGGAAACGGCAGCGGGAAAATTCCGAAACAGGCACGAGCACTTCGTTCGAGGGTAGAGTAACTTGTAGGAACTGACGGTTCTCAAATAGGACTCACGGTTAGAAAATTACGACCGAAACATATGATTTTCCATCACTTAGGCTCGAAAACAGCCCGCTGGGGGTCCGGAACGGGAAACGGCCACGGGAAAAATCTGAAACCGGCACGAGCACTTCGCTCGAGGGTAGAGTAACTTGTATGAACTGACAGTTCTCAAATAGGACTCCCGGTTTCGAAATTACGATCGAAACATGGTAATTTCTAACACTTAGGCTCGAAAACGGCCCGCCGGGGGTCTGGAACGGGAAACGGCAGCGGGAAAATTCCGAAACCGGCACGAGCACTTCGCTCGAGGGTAGAGTAACTTGTAGGAACTGACGGTTCGCAAATAGGACTCCCGGTTAGAGAATTACGACCGAACCATGTTATTTTCCAACACTTAGGCTCGAAAACGGCCCGCCGGGGTCCGGAATGGGAAACGGCTGCGGGAAAATTCCGAATGCACGAGCACTTCGTTCGAGGGTAAAACAACTTGTAGGAACTAATGGTTCGCAAATAGGACTCCCAGTTAGAGAATTACGACCGAAACATGGTAATTTCTAACACTTAGGCTCGAAAACGGCCCACGGGGGTCTGGAACGGGAAACGGTAGCGGGAAAATTCCGAAACCGGCACGAGCACTTCGCTCGAGGGTAGAGTAACTTGTAGGAACTGACGGCTCGCAAATATGACTCCCGGTTAGAGAATTACGACCGAAACATGGTATTTTCCAACACTTAGGCTCGAATACGGCCCACCGGGGGTCCGGAATGGGAAACGGCTGCGGGAAAATTTCGAAACCGGCACGAGCACTTCGCTGGAGGGTAGAGTAACTTGTAGGAACTGACGGTTCTCAAATAGGGCTCCCGGTTAGAGAATTACGGTCGAAGCATGGTAATTTCCAACACTTAGGCTCGAAAACGGCCCGCCGGGGGTCCAGAACGGGAAACGGCAGCGGGAAAATTCCAAAACTAGCACAAGCACTTCGCTCGAGTGTAGAGTAACTTGTAGGAACTGACGGTTCGCAAATAGGACTCTCGGTTAGAGAATTACGACCGAAAAATGTTAATTTCCAACACTTAAGGCGCGAAAACGGCCCGCCGGGGGTCCAGAACGGGAAACGGCAGCGGGAAAATTTCAAAACCGGCACGAGCACTTCGCTCGACGGTAGTGTAACTTGTAAGAACTGACGGTTCGCAAATAGGACTCCCGGTTAGAGAATTACGACCGAAACATGTTAATTTCCAACACTTAGGCTCGAAAACGGCCCGCCGGGGGTCCGGAACGGGAAACGGCAGCGGGAAAATTCCGAAACCGGCACGAGCACTTCGCTCGAGGGTAGAGTAACTTGTAAGAACTGACGGTTCTCAAATAGGACTCCCGGATAGAGAATTACGACCAAAAAATGTAAGAAAAGTTTTATATATATACATGTTTATGTTTCATTTATAACTTAATTCATTGAAAACAGTTTAATGTTGTTTTTGTCATTGCAGATTGATGGATGCTTTGGGGTCGGTTGCAAACTTGTGGGGGTGTTGGACTTCTTTTCGATCTATTTGTATATTGGACATTTATTTTAGACTATATCATTATTGATTGTAATATTTGTTTAATGAGATGAATGATTTAGTGAAAAATGGAGATGGTTGTTTGTTTATTTAGTAACTTTTGTTTCATTGCATTTTATTATATTGAATATAGGTGTATGAACAGGTTTATTTTTTATACAGATGTATAAACAGGTTTACAGAAAAATATTAATGTAAAAATAAATATAATATTAAAAGAAAAGGACCTTTACCGACGTTTTTAAAAACGTCAGCAAAAGTAATAATTAAAATAAAAAAAATTAAAATGCTTTTGCCGACGAAAAAAATACGTCGGCAAAAGTAAAATGAAAAAATTAAAAAAAATGAAATCCCGTTGCCGATGAAACATAAACGTCGGGCAAAGTAAAAAGGAAAAATAAAAAAAACATATAATGTTTTCGCCGATGCAAAATAAACGTCGGGAATAGTAAAAAGGCAAAAAAAAAAAAATTCTTTTGCCCACGAAAAACAAACGTCGGCCAAAGTAAAACGAAAAAATAAAAAATAAAAAAAATACTTTTGCTGACGCAAGACAAACGTCGGGAAAAGTAAAAAGTAAAAAAAAAATCAAATTCTTTTGCCGACGAAAGAAGAAAACGTCGGCAAAAGTAAAAAAGAAAAATTAAAAACAATTAGAATTATTTTGCCGATGAATAAAAACGTTGGCACAAGTAAGAAAGAAAATTTAAAAAAAATTATAATTCTTTTGCCGACGAAAAAAAACGTCGGCAAAAGTCAAATAATCGTCGGGGAAAATCTACTTTTTACCAACGAAAAAAAATTTCATCGAGAAAATGTTTTGCTGGCGACTCTTTACCGACGTCTGGCCGACGAAAAAATTTGCGTCGGTAAATACTTTTACCGACGAAAATGTGACTTTTGGCGATGAAAAATTTTGTCGCCAAAAGTTCAGATTCTTGTAGTGATTGAGGATCATGTACTTTCATATTTACTAATCAACTCAAGCAGACATAATTAGAACTAGGCACCTGTATGTTTATCCTTTTTCGCGACAATAAATATATCACGACAATAATGAGCCTCTCACTGACAATTACGTGCAACGCACGTACCTTCCACTAGTTTCTTAAAAAAATGTCAGTTAATAAACGTGGGTAGTGGGAAGAATTTGTCGCTAATAAACAACCGCATAGACCATCGCTAATCACTTTATATGCCGTCGTTAACAATGCTTTTTGACATAGTGACCCCTATGGGACATCCTATAGCATTCTCCCCCTCATTCCACACGTCCCACACTCCCTCTCTCTCCCCCGCTCTCTCCCCCTCTCTCATTCCCTCTCTCTACCAATCACCTCTATTCTTTCTTGATGCATGTTGGTCAAGATTTTCAAGTGCTAATGTACTTCGCATGGTGGATGCTCCATTGACTTGATACTTTGGCCCTGTTTCTTTAGTGGAATTTCTGCCAGGAATTCACCATGTCTAGGAATTCCTGGACATGATGTGACAGGCTGTTCCTTGGAATTTCTGAACTCCATGTTTCTTTTCTTGCATTTCTGGATTCCAACCACCTTTTGACATTTGGGAATCCAGGAATTCCACTCCCTATGCATTTTTGTGGAATTCCTGGATGCTCAAGCCCAAAGGGGCATCTAGAAATTCCACTTTGTCTGAGAATTCAGGAATTCCCCAGACATGAATTCCTGAAATTCCACCAAAGAAATGGGCCCAAATTATGTATCTAGAATAAAAAGTGAGTTCATTTGGAATTTTTATTTCCACTTTCTTGTTCATGATTTCTTAGTGAAGTGCCACGAATTAAATAAAGACTTGTGAGTCACATTAATTTACTTTAGTGGATCAACACAGTGTGTTTATGTGGGGTGACTAACCATATTTGATGGTGTGGTTGTAATTGATTCTTTGGCCCTAAGCATGGAGTTTGAATGTTAGAAATTGAGATTCTAAAGCCCATCATTCTTTCTTTCTTTTTTTTTTTTTTAAATTCTGAGTTCCTTAGTATTTATTTTATTTTACGCACTTTATCATTATCCCATTGGTGGTTTGATGATTCTATTGTTTTGGAGTTTGTAGCTTTAGCATTAGTTTTGGATTCTTAGTTTACAAATTGATTTGGATTTTCAATCTTTATTTCAGATTTAGTTTGTAATTTAATTTTTATTTTCAGAATTGTTAGTAGTGAGATCTTTGTATAGATTTTGTTTAGGCTAGCTCTAGTTTTCAATTCGAACAGATTCAAGTGAATACAACTCCCCGCGGATATGATCCCGATTCATCGGATAAAACTATGATTGAGGCCTTGCGCTTGGGGACCTTGAGGGCCTGTTCACTTCCTAGAATTCCTGACAGGAATTCAGGCTGTCTGGGAATTCAGAATTCCTGTTAGGAATTCTGTGTTTCATTACCAGAATTCCCACAGAATTCATGGGCATTTGAAGTTCCAAGCATTTCAAATTTAAAAAAACCCAGCATTTGAAAAACCACTTTAACAAGTAGGATTTGGAAATCTCACTTGGCTCATAAATTCCGGGAGAGGGACGACGACATTCCGGGAGCTCAGGTAGGAATCCCGGCTATGAATGAAACAACGAATTTAGAATTTCAGAATTTGGTAGCATTTCAAATACCAAGATTTAAAATTCCCAGACAACCACCAGACATGAATTCTATGAATTATAGTAAAGAAACGGGCCCTGAACATTATCCGACCACCTTAAAAAAATGTGTCCCCTATAGCATATGACCAAGGCAAACAAATTTCTCAGAAGGTGACCTGATAAGTACCTAATTATTAAGCAATTAGAGACTTAATTGCCTTTCCATCACCTTCATTCGTGTTTAATTCCGTTAATTTCATATAAGTTTGCACGAATATTGGTTTTTGGTCAATTGCAGAAATTTGATGAAGAATGAAGCTTCTGGAGGATGAATGGATCAAGTAGAGAGTAAAGAAACTGGTCCCCATCAGTCAACCGCAAGTCCTACCGGTAGAAGTGACTGACTTTCCAGCAGAGAGTGCAGACAAGAGATTTTCATCCGTCAACCGCAAGCTCTACCGGTAGAAATGACAGATCCTGAGAATTTTATCAGTCAACCGCAAGTTCTACCGGTAGAAGAGACTAATATTCCAGCCGAGAGTTCAGACACAAGATCCCCACCTGTCAACCGGTATTTCTACCGGTAGAAATGGCTGACCCTGAGATTCCCATCAGTCAACCGCAATTTCTACCGGTAGAAGAGAGGGAAATTGCAGCAGAGAGATTGGACACGAGGATCCCTCCTGTCAACCGGTATTTCTACCGGTAGAAATGGCTAAACCTGAGAGTTCCATTAGCCAACCGCAATTTCTACCGGTAGAAGGGGCTGAAAATCAAGCAGAGAGGCTGATCAAGAGAATTTCATCTGTCAACCGGTATTTCTACCGGTTAGAACGCTCGGATTTGGATAGAATTTTAGTTTTTGGGGCAGTTTTGTAATTAGAGTTATGGGAACCTATATAAAGCATAATAACACTAAAATTAGGGCCATCTGGGGATTGTGTTATTTTTCCCAGCAGCCTCCTTTCCTTTTTCTCTCTTCCTTCCTTAGATAAATGTAGAGGTAGTTTCTATTGAAGATGGGTGTTCAATTTTGTTAAATTCTTGTTTCAAGACAGAATCCTTCATATTAATTCAAGTTTTAGTAGAGGTAATCTTTCAATTATGTTTTTACTGTTTTCTTACTTTCATTTAATCTGTTTGAAGACTTCTCCATTAATGGAGGGGTAGAATTACAGATGGTTTAACCTAAGGGGAATTCAACCTGGGTTTTGTATGGTTCTTCTTCCTGATTATGTTTTCATGATAAAAGATAACTTCCATTGATGATCCGCTTCAAGAAATCATAATTGAGATGTTAAGCCTTTGACTAATTGTGTTCATCTGAGATGATACGACTAGTGCTTGGGTCGATGACTCTCAGATTATCGAATTGAATGTCTAGGAATCTCTTTGGGAATTATTCACTCAGATTGATATTTGAATTTCACAAAGAAATCTTCCAGGTGAGAATTGGATTGATTCAATTCTTATCTGCGGAATGAAGAGGAAGATGAAACCATAAAAATCTGGGTGGTCTGAACCCTAGGTTGAATCATCTCTTTAGCATAACATTTTCATTCAGTTTTCTGCAGTTTTAATCAGTCCTTAGCTTAGAATTAATTACACCCATTGAACAAAAGTTGGTCACTCTCGACCAAAAGAAGTCCTCTAGAGCTGAAACCCTAGTCCGTTCTCTGTGGACTCGACCTCTTCAAGAGTGAAGTGCTACACAGCGACAAATCATGTCCTCCGCTTAGGACAAATCCAACATCACAGAAAAGAGCTAAGCATTTCTGGCGCCATTGCCGGGGAACGGCAATTGAGGTAAAACAGCTTTGTGAGTATTTCTTCTAGTTCTTTTGTCTTTTCTTTTTTTTTTTCATTTTTTTTCTTTTAGAATTAGGTGATTATTTTGATAATTGGGGTTGATTGTTGTATATGTCCTCTCATTACCGAAGGAAAATACACAACAGATTGGTCAGAATAGATCTTGAAGAAGTTCCGATATTTGATTGGCCAGGAATTGACATTTTTGTTGACCTGCACCTGCCCGATCCTACTTTGGAATCAATGGCGAATCACCTGAATAATAATGACCCCCGTCATCAACATAATCAAGCTGTACCACCTAGGACAATGGTTGATTATTTGACTCCTAGGTGGACTGATGCTCCATCTTGTATTGTAGATGAAGCTCAAGGTGCAAATGCATATCAGGTCAAACCAAATGTTTTGACTCATATTCCCAATTTTCATGGAATGACATCTGAAATGCCTTATTTGCATGTCAAAGAGTTCAATGCCATAATTGAAACCATGTGCCCTGCAACTCAAAGAGAGTCAGCCAAACTTCGACTGTTTCCTTTCTCTTTGAAGGGGAATGCCAAAAATTGGTTGAACAATCTGAGATCTGTGCGAATCACCACATGGGATCAATTGCAAAGAGAGTTTTATAAAAAGTACTTTCCTCATCAGAAAACAATTGCCTTAAAGAAGAATATCCAGAGTTTTACTGAAAAAGAGGGAGAGTCTTTTCATCAGTGTTGGGATCGGTTTCATGAGACGTTGAACTTGGTCCCTCATCATGGTTTTACTATCCCTGAGTTGGTTACGATCTTTTATGAGGGATTGAGTTCAACAAATAAACAGTTCATTGATATGATGTGCAATGGTACTTTCCGTGCCAAGGAACCGCATGAAGCTTATGCATATTTAGAGAGTTTGGCAGAGCAGTATCAAGTTTGGGACACTACCAATCCTAATGATAGAACTATTCCAAATGTGTTTCCTAGTGTTCCTAGTGCAGGAAAATTTACTCTGAGTGAGAAGGAGGATTTGAGTGTTAGGATAGCTCAACTTACCCGTCAGATAGAAGGTCTAGAGCTGAAAAGAGTTAGTGAGATTCCTCCTACATCAGTTGCCCAAGTGGATCAATTGTGTGCAATTTGTTCACAAAATGATCATGGTACAGACAATTGTCCTACCATTCCTTCCATTAAGGAGTTGCTCCATGGTAACCCTCCATATGATGTCAATGCTGTGAGTCCCCAGCAGAAATCTTCTTTCCAATCTAACCAATTTCAGAATTTCAACCCCAGGTACAATGATCATCCTAATTTTCGGTGGAGGGACAACCCTCCCCCATCCCAAAATCTTGGCTCTACGGGTTTTCAGTCTCAGCCCTATCAAAATCAAGGGCAATTTTCTCAGCCCTATCAAAATCAAGGGCAATTTCCTCAGCCTAATCAGAGTCAAGGGCAATTCTTTCATTCTACCCCACAATATCAGCAGCAGAGATTCCCATCTCATCAACAGTTTCCACCTCATTCTTATCAGCACTTTCAACAACAAGGACCCCATCAGGGTCATGCTCCATATCAGCCTCCCCATAAGAGAAGTCTAGAAGATACCTTTCAAGCCTTTTTGAGTAGTCAGACTTCCATAAATGAGCAGAACAACAGGACTCTTGAGAACATCAAATCTCAATTAACTACACTTACCAATGCGGTGAGTGCTAGTCAAACCACAAGGGGTGCCTTGCCTACCCAAGCTATTCCAATTGTTCAAGGCCAGCACTTTGTGGAAGATTCCGGTGGGTCGGATGCTCAAGTGGAGCATCTTAAAGCTGTAACCATTCTGAGGAGTGGTAAGATCATTGATAATACCACCCCTCCCAAGCCAAGTAAGCCTGAATTTTCTACTTCCAAGGCACCTCCTGCTTTGCAAGAAGTGGAGGAGCCTAAGAATTCTGAGGCTGGGAATGAATCTTCAAGGAAATCTAATGAGTCCAATGAACCTAAGCAAGTTGAGTCTTCCACTTCTACCATCCAAGACCCTAGAGTCCAAGCTTTCCAGCCCCCAGCCCCTTTCCCTCAGAGGTTGAGAGGGAAATCCAGGCCAGATCTTGCAGATTCTCTTAGGGAGCTTTTCTCTCAAGTCAAGCTCAACATTCCTCTCTTGGATGCTATCCAACACATTCCTGTCTATGCGAAGTATCTTAAGGACTTGTGCACATACAAACCCAAGTTCTTGCATCAAAACAAGGTTCTCCTAGCAGCAAATGTCAATACCACCATCTCTGGTTCTCTTCCTCCAAAATTCAAGGATCCTAGTTGTCCGTACTTTGTGTGATCTAGGGGCGAGTGTCAATCTTCTACCATACTCTGTTTATCTCCAACTTGGGTTGGAGGAACTTCAGCCCACCTCGATTACACTTCAGCTGGCCGATAGGAGTGTTAGAGTTCCAAAGGGGATTTTGAAGGATGTGTTAGTTCAGATAGGGAGTTTTGTGTATCCCGCAGATTTCATTGTGTTGGACACATGTCCAAATCAAGGGGTTAGTGACCAAGCCCCTATCATTCTAGGTCGTCCTTTCCTAGCCACCATAGATTCAGTCATCAAGGTTAGGAATGGGAACATGTCCATCACCTTTGGAAACATGACCCTTGATCTGAACATCTACAATGTCGCCTCACAATTGGGAGATGATGAGGAGATACATGAGGTGAGTTTGGTAGAGAGTTTGATTCAAGCACATGTGAACACACATTCGTATACAGATCCATTGGAGACATTCTTGACCCAAGAGGAAAGGGAGTTTCTTGAATCCCCTGAGGTAGAGTATCTTTACTCTCTATTGGATGATGTTGAGGAGGTAAAGGGTGATACATTTTGGACACCCAAGTTTGAGGAGCTTCCGAAATCAGAATCTAAGTCAATGCCTAGCAGTGAGAAGGCCCCTACACTTGAGTTGAAACCCTTACCTTCTTCGGTAAAGTATGCTTTTCTTGGAGTTGATGAGTCATATCCTGTGGTGATTTCCTCTTCTCTTGAGGAACACCAAGAGACCCAGCTTTTGGAGGTCTTAGGTAGGCACAAAAGAGCAATTGGGTGGACCTTAGCTGATATACAAGGGATTAATCCCTTAATTTGCACCCATAGGATTCATTTAGAGGATGATGTCAAACCTTCCCGTCAACCCCAGCGTAGATTAAACCCTGTTTTGAAAGATGTGGTAAGGAAGGAGGTTCTGAAATTGTTAGATGCTGGGATTATCTATCCTGTCGCTGATAGCAAATGGGTGAGTCCTATTCAAGTAGTGCCTAAGAAGGCAGGGGTAACTGTTGTGGCTAATGAACAAGGAGAATTGATCCCTACTAGAGTTGCCACGGGGTGGAGAGTCTGCATTGATTACCGAAAGCTTAATGCCAGTACAAAGAAAGACCATTTCCCACTTCCTTTCATTGATCAAGTTTTAGAGAGAGTGGCAAGTCATACTTTCTACTGCTTTTTGGATGGCTATTCTGGATATAATCAGATTGAGGTGTCTTTGGAAGATCAAGAGAAGACCGTTTTCACTTGTCCCTTTGGGACCTTTGCTTATAGGCGCATGCCTTTTGGATTATGCAATGCCCCTGGCACCTTTCAAAGATGCATGATGGGTATTTTTGATGACATGGTCGGAGACTTCTTGGAGGTGTTCATGGATGATTTTTCTGTTTTTGGAGATAGCTTTGCAGGGTGTTTAAAGAATTTAGAGAAAGTCCTAGAGAGGTGTGAGGAGAAGAAGTTGGTTTTAAATTGGGTAGAAGTGTCACTTTATGGTAACACAAGGGATTGTTTTAGGCCATATAGTGTCTCCTAGAGGTATTGAGGTAGACAAGGCAAAGGTGGAGTTGATCTCACAATTACCTTCTCCCAAGTGCGTCAAGGATATACGATCCTTCTTAGGTCACTGTGGTTTTTATAGGCGCTTCATTCGTGCTTTCAGCGCTATTGCACGCCCTTTGTGCAATCTTTTGACCAAGGATGCACCATTTGTTTGGACCGAGGCTTGTGAAAAAGCCTTCAGCACTTTGAAATCGTGCCTCACTTCCCCACCTATTATGCAAGCCCCGGATTGGACTCTTCCTTTTGAATTGATGTGTGACGCCAGTGACTATGCCATTGGTGCTGTTTTGGGTCAAAGAAGAGGTAAAGTCCCTTTTGCTATTGCTTATGCAAGCAAAACTTTAAATGATGCTCAGGTCAATTACACCACCACAGAGAAAGAGTTGCTAGCTGTGGTCTTTGCTCTTGATAAGTTCAGATCATATATCATAGGTTCTCCTATTGTTGTTTTTACTGATCACGCAGCGCTCAAGTATCTGATGAGCAAACAAGACGCAAAAGCGCGTCTCATTCGGTGGGTTTTGTTGCTCCAAGAGTTTAACATCACTATCAAGGATAAAAAGGGTGTTGAGAATGTAGTCGCGGATCATCTTTCGCGACTTGATTTTGAGGATAAGTCATCCCATCTTCCAGTCCTTGATTCTTTTCCCGATGAGCAGTTGTATTCAGTGTCGACATGTCCGTGGTATGCGGATATTGTCAATTATCTCGTGACAGGGCAGCTTCCTAGTGACTGGACTTCTCAAATGAGAAGGAGATTCTTAGTGGAGGTGAGAAAGTACGCTTTCGATGATCCTTATCTTTACAAGTATTGTGCTGATCAGATTATTAGGAGGTGTGTACCGGAGTCGGAGCAACATAGTATCTTGTCATTCTGCCACACTGAGGCGTGTGGGGGTCACTTTTCTTCAAAAAAGACCACTGCAAAGATTTTGCAGTGTGGCTTCTTTTGGCCCACTCTTTTTAGAGATGCCCATGACTTCTGTAGAACTTGTCCTCAATGTCAGCAATTAGGAGCCATTTCCAAGAGGAATGCCATGCCCCTTCAGCCCATGCTTATCATAGAGATCTTTGATTGCTGGGGTATAGATTTTATGGGTCCTTTCCCTAGTTCTTATGGGTTCCTTTACATCCTTCTGGCTGTAGATTATGTGTCCAAGTGGGTAGAGGCTATTCCCACTAGGACCAATGACCACAAGGTTGTGGTCAAATTCATGAAGGAGAATATCTTGTCTCGGTTTGGGATGCCCAAGGCCATGATTAGTGATCAGGGCACCCACTTCTGTAATCGTCCATTCGCGGCCTTGATGGCCAAGTATGGGATCACTCATAAGGTGTCCACTGCCTATCATCCTCAAACTAATGGGCAAGTTGAGTTAGCCAATAGGGAGATCAAGCATATTTTGGAAAAAACTGTGAATCCTAATAGGAAGGATTGGTCAACTAGGTTGACTGATGCCTTATGGGCCTATCGCACGGCCTACAAGACAGTTTTAGGAATGTCTCCGTATAGGCTTGTCTATGGCAAGACGTGTCATCTTCATGTTGAAATTGAGCATAAAGCATTTTGGGCTCTCAAGACATTGAATTTCTCTTTACCCAAAGCAGGTGTTCTTAGGAATTTTCAAATGAATGAGTTAGAAGAGATGAGGAGAGAGGCTTATGAGAATGCTAGCATCTACAAGTCCAAGGTCAAAGCTTTTCATGATAAACACATTGTGAGGAAGGACTTTCAGGTGGGACAAAAGGTCCTTTTATACAACTCAAAACTTCACCTCCATCCAGGTAAGTTAAGATCAAGATGGACTGGACCTTATGTTGTGCATAAAATCTACCCTCATGGAGCTATTGAGGTTTTTAATGACAATGATGGAAAGATTTTTAAAGTAAATGGGCAAAGACTTAAACCATTTTTGGAGAATTTTTCAAAAGAGGACATTGTGGAAGAATTAGTGGACCCGGTTTATCCGGAAGCCACTAGTTCTTAAGCTTTCTTGAATCTGTTAGTTGCCATCTCGCGTGCAAGTTGTTTTTCACTGTGTAATGTCTTTATCTCTTTGTATGCTAGATTGGCCTAATTGCATCTCAAAAGAAATAGCGAATGATGCTACTCCGTATCACCTCGTTCTTTAGTGTGATGTCTTGGAATCTAACTTTAAAAGACCAACAATTCATTCTTCATTTTTATCTTTTGAAAAGTGGATGGTTTTTGGGGTGCACCATCTGTGCTTGCCCTGTTTTTGTTTCTAACTAATAATTGGTGTCTAAGTCTCAGCAGGTTATTCATACTACAGCACCAACCTTCGTAGATTGGTAACTTCGTTCCTATCTTTTCCCTTTGTTCTGAGTTGTTTTACTCATTGAGGACAATGTTTCATTCAAGTTGGGGGGGGGGGGGGGGGAGGCATGAATTTCATTCCTGCATTTAGTTAATTTTTCATGCATATAGTCACTTTTTCACAACTTAGAATTTGCAAATACAAGCCTTGCATTCATTTCATTGCAATTCTCATTTGGAGTTTCACTTTCGTGAAATACATGATGTATGCCTTCTTTGATTACTATGTGTCTTTGAATGATTGTGTGAGTTACTCATCACATTGAATTGAATTCGTACCATATCCCTTATTTTTTTTTGAGTGCTTTGAGTGATAGAGTGGTTTCCACACACTTGCAAGTTCATACTTTTGTAGCCTTGAATTGCATTCATTTTACATCTTTTAGAAGTGGTGACACAAACTGTTAATACAAGGAAAATTATTGTTTATAAAACCAGAAAAGAGTCACCCTTGTACCCCTGTTTGAGCCATGTTTTATATTCCCTATTCTTGTGCTAAACCTTAGGGAACCGGTGTAAAGGAGGCAAGGAGGAATGGGGGGTTTTGGGGTGATTTCTGCAGGTGGAATATGGTGGTGTTACAGAAATTGGGCTTGGTTATGATGAGGCTAAGGATGACTTTGAAGTGAAGATGATCTTCTATGTTGTGGCTGTGGGTTTGTGATTTACGGCTGTGGGTTTGTGATTGACTGATACGAAGATACTCTATTCATGGAGACTTCTGGTATTCCATTGCGTAATTGAGGAATTCGCGAATAAGTCACTTCGTTGGAATTAAGTGAGATTCATTCTCAAATCAATCGTTGGATAAAAGTTTTGAAAATCAGAAGAAGAATGTGTTGGATTCTTAGCCAAGTCATTCATTTCAAAAAAAAAAAATGATGAATGAATGGCAGTACCGGTAGAAATACCGGTTCAAAAGGAAAAAAATAAGGCAGAGAAGCTAGGATGTTACTACGAAGTCTCTACCGGTAGTTCTACCGGTAGAACTTGCGGGCCCAGAAGAATGAATGGCAGTACCGGTAGAAATACCGGTTCAAAAGGAAAAAATTGAGGCAGAGAAGCTAGGATTTTGCTACGAAGTCTCTACCGGTAGTTCTACCGGTAGAACGTGCGCGCCCAGCCAACCCTATATAATTTTTGTTCCTGTTCTGTTTTTCATTTCGTCTTGTTCGTCTCCTTTCCCTCCAGCTGATGGGTTCTCCTCCATAAACCCTAATTCCCGAGCTTCCAAAACAGCCATTAATCCAACCAATCTTCCTCCAAAACACACAAATCCCTTTCCTTCATCACCATTTCTCCCTATCTCTTCAATCAAACTTCCAAAAAGTCCAAGAAAACCCTACATTCCGAAATCCCCTTCCTTCCCTCAAAAACTTGTTACTCACTTCCATATCCTTCCAAAATCAATTCATATCTTCTACACACAACATCAAACCATGCCAAGGACAAAGAACCCTAAATCAGGAGGTGCACCAAAGAAAGGGGCAATTGCTAAAGGGGGGAAATCCAAAGGTAGCACTTTAGGGGAAAGTGATAGAAGAGCTGAAAAAAGGCCAAGGGAGTCTTCTCCCCCTCCTCCACCGAAGACTGCAGATCAGATCAAATGGGAGAAGAAGGTAGACAAGAAAGCATTTGTGATTGAAAGGAGAGTCGATGTGGGGAAACTTGGTACTGGGGAATGCTTTGGAGCAGTGATCAACAGCAAGCTGGAATACATGGACACTGCCTTTGAAGGGTATATTCCTGACTTTGTTCGTCAATTTTTCAAATCTATGGAGCGTGTGATAGCAGGAGGTGAACAAATAGCCGCAATGGTGAATGGGACAAAAGTGAAAGTTGATCAATACATTATTGCAAAAGCCTTAGGATACACCCCAGTAGCTAGGGAGAAAATCACATACCCTAGGCCTCAAGATGTTCCTTTGGAAATTCTTCATGAGCAATTGGTGTTGAGAGAGGAAGCTATGGTAGAAGGGACAACCACAGTTGGAAATTTGAATGGGGAAGCAGGGATGTTGAACAAGATTATGCATTACAACATTTTCCCTCGAGGCGATGAGAAGATGCTAGGGAAAAAGGAGATGGAATTGCTATGGGTGATCTGGAGCCCAAATGAAGGAATGAATGTAGCTCAATTCATATACAATCAGATGAGGAGATACCCTGAGGAGTCCTCAGCTAAGGCGGCCCTCCCCTACCCTTGCCTTATCACTAAGATATGCTTAAACCAGAAAGTAAAGAAAGGCCCAGATGATTGGCTTTTACCTAGTGATAGAGGGGCAATCACGGTGAAAACAATGGCAAAGGCCAAATCACAAAAGAGGGACCCTCAGTCAGCAGCCCAACCTTCTTCTGCTATTCCTAAACAAGTGAAGGGCTCATCATTTCAGACTTACATGATGGAACTGCTGAAGTGGGTTGGGTGCAAGGTAGATGATTGCATAGAGGGGCAGAAAGTGATTAAACATGAAATGGAAAAAACAGAGATCCAGGCAAGAGTATCTGATGAAGTTGCTGTATCACAAGGAGCTGAGCCCTATGTGTCACCCCAAAGAGAGACAGAGGCTGGTCCTAGCCAGAAAAAGGGTGGCAGTAATACTGCAGCAGAAGAAGGGGCAGAGAAAGAAAAAGAAATGATGATGATGATGGAGAAGATGACACTGAAGAATTAGTCAGTGAATGAAGTGTTCTATTGATGGTTGATTTTAGTTTTTCTTGATTGGTGGGGAATATCGTTTTTGTTTGGGCATGGCAAAAGGGTAGTTGACCTAAGCCATGTAAGGCCATGCCCCATTTTGTCCAAAACACTGTCATTGTTAACCCTTTTCAATGCAATCCTAAGATCCTTAATTAATCTTTTTGTGTCATTACTTCCATTAGCATACATGTTTGAATTTTTATGCTACTTTAGTGTTGTTCTGTATGTGTGTGATGTTAGAATGAGCGTTGTGAGATTAGTTTCCATGGGGTATGTTCATTGAAATGAGTGACATCTACATTGAGTGATACCTTTTGTGAGCTTTGGAATTAATTTTGATGTGATGGTTAACTCATTCTAATCTTATCATCTTGATTGAATGTTTTATTCCATGAGATGTAGAGATTAATGTTGTCACGGTCTTAGACATCTGTGTCAATTGGGCATAAATCATGTATTTCCACGTTTAAATGAGAATTGTATGTACAGACAAGATAGCTTCTTCTTAATTTGCTAGGGACTAGCAAAGTCCAAGTTGGGGGGTGTGATAAGTACCTAATTATTAAGCAATTAGAGACTTAATTGCCTTTCCATCACCTTCATTCGTGTTTAATTCCGTTAATTTCATATAAGTTTGCACGAATATTGGTTTTTGGTCAATTGTAGAAATTTGATGAAGAATGAAGCTTCTGGAGGATGAATGGATCAAGTAGAGAGTAAAGAAACTTGGTCCCCATCAGTCAACCGCAAGTCCTACCGGTAGAAGTGACTGATTTTCCAGCAGAGAGTGCAGACAAGAGATTTTCATCTGTCAACCGCAAGCTCTACCGGTAGAAATGACAGATCCTGAGAATTTTATCAGTCAACCGCAAGTTCTACCGGTAGAAGAGACTAATATTCCAGCCGAGAGTTCAGACACAAGATCCCCACCTGTCAACCGGTATTTCTACCGGTAGAAATGGCTGACCCTGAGATTCCCATCAGTCAACCGCAATTTCTACCGGTAGAAGAGAGGGAAATTGCAGCAGAGAGATTGGACACGAGGATCCCTCCTGTCAACCGGTATTTCTACCGGTAGAAATGGCTAAACCTGAGAGTTCCATCAGCCAACCGCAATTTCTACCGGTAGAAGGGGCTGAAAATCAAGCAGAGAGGCTGATCAAGAGAATTTCATCTGTCAACCGGTATTTCTACCGGTAGAACGCTCGGATTTGGATAGAATTTTAGTTTTTGGGGCAGTTTTGTAATTAAAGTTGTGGGAACCTATATAAAGCATAATAACACTAAAATTAGGGCCATCTGGGGATTGTGTTATTTTTCCCAGCAGCCTCCTTTCCTTTTTCTCTCTTCCTTCCTTAGATAAATGTAGAGGTAGTTTCTATTGAAGATGGGTGTTCAATTTTGTTAAATTCTTGTTTCAAGACAGAATCCTTCATATTAATTCAAGTTTTAGTAGAGGTAATCTTTCAATTATGTTTTTACTGTTTTCTTACTTTCATTTAATCTGTTTGAAGACTTCTCCATTAATGGAGGGGTAGAATTACAGATGGTTTAACCTAAGGGGAATTCAACCTGGATTTTGTATGGTTCTTCTTCCTGATTATGTTTTCATGATAAAAGATAACTTCCATTGATGATCCGCTTCAAGAAATCATAATTGAGATGTTAAGCCTTTGACTAATTGTGTTCATCTGAGATGATACGACTAGTGCTTGGGTCGATGACTCTCAGATTATCGAATTGAATGTCTAGGAATCTCTTTGGGAATTATTCACTCAGATTGATATTTGAATTTCACAAAGAAATCTTCCAGGTGAGAATTGGATTGATTCAATTCTTATCTGCGGAATGAAGAGGAAGATGAAACCATAAAAATCTGGGTGGTCTGAACCCTAGGTTGAATCATCTCTTTAGCATAACATTTTCATTCAGTTTTCTGCAGTTTTAATCAGTCCTTAGCTTAGAATTAATTACACCCATTGAACAAAAGTTGGTCACTCTCGACCAAAAGAAGTCCTCTAGAGCTGAAACCCTAGTCCGTTCTCTGTGGATTCGACCTCTTCAAGAGTGAAGTGCTACACAGCGACAAATCATGTCCTCCGCTTAGGACAAATCCAACATCACAGAAAAGAGCTAAGCATGACCCAACGAAACATGTTCACCAGACAAGTCAGGGAGTCAAAATCCTTTTGTTTTCTTCAACGATATTAGGAAAGTAGCATACATTACAAGGGGAATTTATCAAATAATATTATGCAAATCAAGTTTTTGTAGAAAGCAAGAAAAAGGAAAACTTGAATAGTGGAAAAGCAAGATGAGAGTGGTTACATGAGATAAAGGTAAAAATGGAGTTGCATAGATGGGGAAAAGACATCCAACATTTGAACAAAATAGGGATGATGGTACTTTCAAAAATCAAAACAGTCAGTCTATAAGGGTCAAAAAGCATATGACAGGAGCTGTCAGGCCATTGAACCCGAGAGGCACCTCGCTATAGCGAGCGAGGCGGACCAAGCCCAGTCCGATCCGGTTAGAACTCTTTTAAGAGTTTGAAAAGAGACTTCTCTTCTGAATGGTTTATAACTAGGAGTCTTATGCACGAAATTGGGCCTATAAATTGGGTGTTTCTCTCAACCCAAAGAAGACACTCTCTTGATCTGATGTTAGAATATTCTAAGAGAGATTTCCTTATTTCTCTAGAGCCATTGAGAGATTGTTCTGAAGGGCTGCCATAGACGGTTTTGTTGCTTCTACTCTCTTGTAGAAGATTTAGCATCTTGGTGGACAAGGTGCGAGGAGGTCAAGTAAGGAGAACGGTGCACGGTGGAAGTCGTGTTAGTGGATTCTGTGCAAGAACAACTATGGTCCTCAGGTCGAGGTACAGACTGAGGTAAAGGAGCCTGTGAGTAAATCTTGTAAACTGTTCGTGAACTCTTGATTTCTGGTTCGTGGTTTTTCTCCCAGAAAGGGTTTCCACGGTAAAATTTGTGTCTGCCTTCTTGTGGTGATTGCTTGGTAGATTTATTTGCTAGTTCTGTCTGATTGGTTTATTTCCGCTGCATTGATTGGTTAAATCAGAACTAGTAATTCATTCTAGTGGGTCCTAAAAAACCTTCAATTGGTATCAGAGCGGGTTGCACTATTTTATTGTGTTGATCCATATTTGCTAGAATGGATAATCACCGTGAAGGCACTTCAACCAACAAGCATTCTCTGTTGGATGGTAGCAATTATGCTTATTGGAAAGCCAGGATGGTTGCTTTCTTGAAGGCCATAGATCTGAAAGTTTGGAAATTTGTTGAGAATGGTTATTCCTTGCCCACTATTACTGCTGATGGGGTAACTGGTCCCAAACCTGAAGATAAGTGGACTAAGGATAGTTACCCCCAAACCTGAAGATAAGTGGACTAAGGAAGAAGAGTTGGCAGCCACTTGTAACTCTAGGGCTTTGAATGCTATTTATAATAGAGTTAATATGTCTGAATTTCGTAGAATTTCTACATGCACTACTGCAAAAGAAGCTTGGGAAATTCTACAGACTGTGCATGAAGGGACTGACACTGTCAAACAGCTGAAACTTCAGAAATTGTATACAGCATTCGAATCCATAAAGATGGAAGATGATGAAACTTTTGATGATTTCAATTCAAAGCTGAACACAATTGTGAATGATACCTTTACTTTGGGAGAACCAATTCCTGAAAACAGAATTGTTAAAAAGATTTTGAGGTTTCTCCCAGAAAGGTTTGATGGAAAGGTTGTGGCCATAGAGGAAAATAAAAATCTGAATACGCTCAAAGTTGAGGAGTTGGCTGGCAACCTACAAACTTTTGAAGCAAACTTAGCTCTAATGGAAAGACAAAATCTCAAGGTATTGCTTTGAAAGCGTTCAAATAATCATTCAAAAAAGCGTCCAATGAATCATATAAGAAAGCTGCAAGCGATTCAGATTCAGATTCCGAAGAAATTGATCCCCAAGTTGCTGTACAATTCATGAAGCAATTTAAGCTTTTTATAAAGGGGCAGAAAACCAATGTGAAGATCCCTAAAAATTCTGGAAAGAAAAAATCTTTTAAAGGG
This sequence comes from Litsea cubeba, assembly GCA_012931725.1. NCBI lineage: Eukaryota > Viridiplantae > Streptophyta > Magnoliopsida > Laurales > Lauraceae > Litsea > Litsea cubeba. The sequence goes on from CM022953.1 coordinate 58,726,192, forward strand.
ATTCAATGTTATGAGTGTCAAGGCTATGGACACATTGCTAATGACTGCGGAAATAAAAAATCTAAAAAGAAGGCCTTGAATACTACTTGGGAAGATGACACTTCTGATGAGAATGATGAAAATCCTGAGTCTGACAAATCTGACACTGGCAAGGGGAAGTTTATTGCTTGTATGGCAACTTCTAGTCCTGTTGCTTCCCATATTTCTTCTGAAGCTGAGACTGATCACGATACTGAGTCAGAGGAAGAACCAGATTGGAAAGCTGAATATGAAACACTTTTCAAGAAAATCATGAAGATTGTTAAAGTGAATGAAAAAGTTGCTATTAATTGGCAAATGTCTGAAGAGCAGAATACCTCATTGAAAGCTGAACTTGCAGATTATCTTGCAAAAGTACAAAAATTGGAGGATGAAAATAACAAGTTGGCTGACAGATTGACTACAGAATCACAAAAGTGTGACTTACTCGATTCTGATATGAAGACTTTGAAAGCAGAGAATTCATATCTGAATGGAAGACTCAAGATGGTTTTATCTGAGTTAGACACTGCTAAAGCTTCATTGAACAGGATGAATACCGGGTCTAAAAAATCAGATGACATCTTGTGCAGTCAAAAGGCAAACACTGACAAGCATGGCATTGGCTACGCTAACGGAGCATCCACTTCAAATGTCAAAGGTAACAATTGTTTTGTTAAAAAATTAGTTATTACTAATCATGTTGTTAGTGTTGCAAAGAAAGCTCCAAAGAAGCAGAATGTATTACGTCCTGAACGAATCCCCACTTGTCATCATTGTAGAATGAAAGGACACATTCGACCCCCATTGCAACAAGCTGCGAAGTTTACCGAATCAAACGCAATGGAAGAAACAGAAGGTAGTGTCTCCGATTAAAACGAAAGCTGTCTGGGTCAAGAAAAAAGACCTCTCTTCTGTATTGGTACACATTATGCTGAAATATTTAAATTTACAAGTGTGTGCCTAAGCTTCATCACTCCTGATCTGCAAGATCAAGCCCCCACCCCAGTTTTGATACGAAGATCATATTAAGTGGGAGTCAATATTGAGGGGGAGCTACTGCATTCAGATTGACAGAAACTGCATGATGATATTTGTTTGTTAATTATGGACAGAAATAGGGGGAGAAGAATGGAGCTAGGGGGAGCTTTACAAGCAAAGGCAATTCAAGATCTGGAAGTTCAAGCAAAGGCAATACATGGTCTACAGAGCTACTACAGAGCTGAATTTTTTTAAAATTAAATGTATTTTGGGTTTTACTTTTGGGTAGATCAAATTGTAATTTTCTAGTGATTTTGTCCAAGAATTGTCAAAAGGGGGAGATTGTAAGGGTCAAAAAGCACATGACAGGAGCTGTCAGGCCATTGAACCCGAAAGGCACGTCGCTATAGCGAGGGTGCAGCTCGCTATAGCGAGCGAGGCGGACCAAGCCCAATCCGATTCGGTTAAAACTCTTTTAAGAGTTTAAAAAGAGACTTCTCTTCTGAATGGTTTATAACTAGGAGTCTTATGCACGAAATTGGGCCTATAAATTGGGTGTTTCTCTCAACCCAAAAAAGACACACAATAAGTTAATTCTCTCTTGATCTGAGGTTAGAATATTCTAAGAGAGATTTCCTTATTTCTTTAGAGTCATTGAGAGATTGTTCTGAAGGGCTGCCCTAGAAGGTTTTGTTGCTTCTACTCTCTTGTAGAAGGTTGATCATCTTGGTGGACAAGGTGGGAAGAGATCAAGTAAGGAGAACGATGCACGGTGGAAGTCGTGTTCGTAGATTCTGTGCAAGAACAACTACGGTCCTTAGGTCGAGGTACAGACTGATGTAAAGGAGCCTGTGAGTATATCTTGTAAACTGTTCGTGAACTCTTGATTTCTAGTTCGTGGTTTTTCTCCCAGAAAGGGTTTCCCCAGTAAAATTTGTATCTGCCTTCTTGTGGTGATTGCTTGGTAGATTTATTTGCTAGTTCTGTCTGATTGATTTTTTTCCGCTGCATTGATTGGTTGAGGGTTTAGGGTTCGAGATCTCTAGATTGGTCCACTCAATAAATCAACCCACTAGTGTGCAAAAACAATAAACTACGTAGCGGAAATAAAATCACAAGCACACACCACAAGGACACCAAATTTAAGGTGGAAAACCCAAACCGGGTAAAAAACCACCGATCCGTACTGGATCTAATCAAACACTATGAACTCGCAATTACAAGAAACTCAGATTTCTTCCCTAGATATCCCCTATCTAAAGACTGAAGTTACCTTGTGTCGCATCACGCTTCAATGACATCACACTGTTGATTGCAACAGATCCAACGCTTGACTCCTCAAATCTTCTACGCAAGAAGATGATATTCTACAAGGGATGCAGAAGAAAATTGCTCTCTAGAGTACTTGGCAGCACAACTCTTCAAAAATCTCTAGAGAAAATTTCTCTCAATTATATCACTAATTCAGAACTTGAGAGATGATTTCTTGTCTTTTTCTTTCCTTTGGGTTGTGAGAGACACCCAATATATAGCCCCTAATTCGTGCTTAAGACTCCTTGTAATTATCCACTTAGAAAAGAAGTCCATCTCAAATTTTATCACAAAGTCCGAATCAGACTGGGCTCCAGCGCATACCCTCGCTATAGCGAGGATGATCCTCGCTATAGCGAGGATGATCCTCGCTATAGCGAGGCATGATTCTGCCAGTTTGTTGACTGACTGCTTTTTTTAGTCCTGACAAGCCTATATTCTAACAATGGTTAAATCAGAACTAGTAATTCATTCTAGTGGGTCCTAAAAAACCTTCGCAGTCAAAATCCAATGTCAAAACGTTTGGCTTTAATATATTATGATATTATAATGGGCAATAACTTATGGATATGAGCACTAATTCATATGGATGTAAATTATCTTTTTCAAGATGGTAATCAATGTCATTACCCTTGCTTAAATGGGTATTAGCATCGGGAAGTTAGTTTTTACTCAACCCAATGCCCCAGTCACGGCCAATTTTAAATCTCTATGGTCATTAATCACAAGGGAGTCCCATGAGCGTGAAGAATGGGAATTCGCAAAGTATCTTTTGTGAGAGATGTTCTCACTTCTCAGGCTAGCTTTTCCCTTCAAAGAAAAAGGAGCAAAGCCTTTGTTGCTGTCTTTTTTAAGATGGAATCGGGCCAGATAACCGTGTAAAATGCGAGACATCCAACGAAGAAGAAAGGGCCGGCTGCTGCCGAGTACACGCACGCGTTATCTCTTACGCGATTTGTGTGACATTTGGGGGATTTTTGTCAAAATTGCCCGCTCGTCTCCAAAAGCGCTCCTTTCTTTTCTTTTGAAAGACCAAAAACAGATACAGCCTAATAAGTCAAATCCTTAAATAGAAAAAATATACGACATGGTGTGTGCGAGGGAGGTTTCTTTTAGACGGAGAGATTCTAGATTCATCAATGTTGGAAACGTCTGTAATTTTTGCAATGGCTTAAGAGAGACATTGTACATGTAGGCAATTTCAATGAAAGCTACACTCTGAATTTCAAGTTTGTTACAAATCAAATCCAATTGGGCGATTCAACTGGAATAGACACCTCCGTCCATCTAATTAGATAAAAGTTAGAATATTGATAAAAAGATCGTAAACGATCCATCAAAGATTTGAAGTTGAATCAATTGAACCTAACCTTAACTATGTTAAATAATTTTTCTTTTTATTTCTTTATTCTTTTACACAATGGTTAATTTGAGTTTAACAAGATGGTCGAATCAGGTTGCACTAAACCATACTATTATAAGTTATAAGCCACATCACCCCATGAGAAAGGGAAATTTTGTATATGAGAATTATCAACCCAAAATTAACCCTAAAGCAATATTTGTAACGCAAATTTGTGGAAAAGTAACTCTAACTGACCTCTTTTTTATTCTGCCCTATTTGACTGGTCACAACAAGTGGAAATGTAAGCTCCTTGAAACATATAATTTTACTTCTACTTCTCCAGCCACCAAAAGGTTTTTACTTTAAAAAATAAAAATAAGTCGATCGCCGTCTTACATCAAATTACATTAACCCATAAAAACCAACGCATAAAGTATACTTCTCCTTTCACAACCATAACCTTTTCCACTAATTTAAAATATACTTTACATTACTTTCTCAAAAAAGAATTATATATCCAAACATATATAATCTGAGCTGATTATCATAAACCATGCCAATCACTCATACATTTGTCATCTGAAAAGGAAGAGCACTTATCACGAAAGCATGCACTCAGTGGAATGAAAACGAAGATCGAGCATTGAAGGGTGGGCCACATCTGATTATATGAGAGAAACCACTGAAGAGAATGGAGACCTATCACCTATGCTCCAAGTGATAAAAGAAAGGCCATACATGTCAACAAGAATTTAACATATAAAGATCTCTTTTTTTTTTTTTTTTATCGAAAAACACCTGAAGTACGTAAGAAACATTTAGATGTACGTGTAAGATCTTAACAATGGGGCCAGTCCCAGATCATCTGACGGTGGGGCAAGAAATTAGGCATGTTGGGCTTGGCTCTGTAATTTTCGAGCTGGCCCTGCCCCTGAGAAACCCTAGATATAGAACCTATTTTTGGATCCCAATTAACGTATGGATCCACTATGGATTCCAGAAGATCACAGAGCTAAATGAGATCACTCTGTGTGTAATTCTGTTTCTATAAATATCAGATCATTTTATGTTGTTATACCCGAGGATCTCGATAGGATCCTGAACCATGTACATCCATGTAATAATAATAATAAAGTATAATAAGGTCTACATGCCTTAGATTATATTAGGTATATTGGGTGTCTGTAGAGCTTGAATCCTATTGATATTTTGATGACCCTACTTTTTTTCTCATGAGAGATCTATTTTGTATTAATCCAAGTTTACGAGATGCACTGTTTTTCGTTAAGTTTGAAATTTCAGCTCTTACATTGAATGGATCCTTGTTAGATCTAAAGAGGGAACCATTCAAAATAAGAATATTTGGATATAAATATAGCATGGTTCCACCATGGACTTGACCTATGTACATGTCCCTAGTTGAGATATTTAAGAAACGTAGGTCATCCATTCTTACACAACCTTAAAGACTATCAAGGAATCAACTTAGGGGTCGTTTGTCTTTTACGCGTGGGATATGTAAATACAATTTACACATGTAAAAGAAGAATATTCAAATTTTAAGTGTGTAATGTTTACACATGTGTTTCCTTTTACAACGTTTGTCGAATAACACTATTTTCGCATCATTTACACATGTGATTCATTTTTCTATGTTTGTTTCAATGATATGTGTATGTATAATGATTTTGTAAATGATACTTATTAATCATTAAATTATATTCTACTATAATGACATGAAAAGAAGACAAAAAAGGTCCTATTTATATCAAAGTTTTCATTTGCATTTTAGATCCTTAAAAAATAACATGTTTTTCAACAAGAAATATACTTTTCAAAAATAGATATTTCTATCAATGATCACCTTTAAAAAAATACATTCCAACATGTTTGGTTAAGGAAATAAGAGTTTATAGTAGGATGGTTAAGAAAAATAGGATTATTAATAATTTTTTTATTAATTAATATTTAGTTTAATATTATCTTAATTCATTATTGATTTGCATAAAACTTAACCCATGCATCTCACCGGTTTTATGCTAATATTAATTAATTATAGAAAGTTCTTAAAATGAGTATTTTATTGCTAAGTTCAATTATATTAAAAGTATCACAAATTTATTATGGTTAGATAAAATTGTTTTTATACATTATTTTTGAATGATACCATAATGCTATATAAAATACATTCTTCCTTTTCTCTTACATTCGTTATACATATTTAAATATTTTTAAAGTAATACAATAATAAATAATTTTAGAAAAGTCATTGAGATATTGGAAGAAAATCTAATAGGAGAAGAGAAGATAGAGAATCAAATTCTGAAAAAATAAACCTATAAAGTAAATAGATTTTATAAAGTGTCTTTTTTTTGTATAGCAAGGCAAGATATATAAATATAGAGGTTACCTTTATAAAAGGGGATGAGATGCAGTGAGGGTTTTCATTCATAGGTTTCATCGGTCTTGATGCATCTTTTATTATTATTTTGTAAATGCGTTGGAGGGGGGTTTCGAACTCATAACCTCTTTGATGGAAATGCCTTTTTTTATGATTATTTTTCTAGATGCATTAGAGGGGGGTTTCGAACCCAGAACCTCTTTGACGGAAACTGCCCCAAAACCAAACCGTCCGCCTCCAACGGATATTCTTTGAAATCATATGTGCTTTGGTATTTTCTTTTCCCACCTGAATAGGTGTTCAAATCTTGGTGTGAAAATGGGCTCATTTTCACACCATTTACACATCTGATTTACACATAAGATGCGTAAATACTTATAGACAAACATTACTGATGCGTAAATATTACGCATATTCACCATTTACATATGTAAATGGGTGTAGACAAACGACCCCTTAGTTGCATTCGTTTCAACCCCAGCGATGTCGTATTCAATACCATAAATAAAAAATGGTATCTATTTTCAATCAACGAGCCTTAATTAGCTCTAACATCGCCTGCTGCGTGACTGCCTCAGCTCTGATTTGTAGGTCTTTCTACGAAAAGACTCGAAAGAAAGTTCTGCTAGTCTAAGATGTGTAGGAAATCGTATGGCCCGCATGTCATGGGTCCCACGTCAGATAAAGCAGGGCTGATGCCAATAGAGAATACAATCTCACTTAATACAAGAGTTGATATGGTCCCACTAATAAGACTCCCAATAGAATTAGTGAATGTGGGTTTCTTGGCGCCCTAAGGTTGGTATTATTCCATCTTATAGGAAAATGACAAGAGGTGAAGAGATCCGCGGAGCTTCCCAATCGCCGGAACGCACATAGATCTCCGGCCGCGTGTCGGAGTCTCCGCATCCAAATCTATCGAGATGATCTTTTATGATTACATGTTAGGAGAGAGACTTTGGTATCATTTAAAAAAAAAATTATTTTGGTGCCCCAGCCTAGTGGGGCAGGGACGGAAGAGAGCCACATAAGTGGAAATAGGAAACGTACCATGGGAGGGAGAGGCCACACATGTTAGAATATGAAGCCCATAAAGTGGGAAGAGTGACATACCCACGGATCGGTCCCTAAGCAGTTGGGTGACTGGAGAGTTACCAAACAACTGAGCAACTACTTGTTAATTTCAAAGTTTGTTAGGGGCTGCTTTTTACAAATTTTTATTGCCACAGGAGAGAAGAGATTTTTAAATCTATCCTGTGCATGGAAATCCATAATCATTCTCTACCAAGGGAAACATATAGTTCATTTTTTTATATCATCCATAAAATTTTTTTGTACCAACTAAAGAATTAATGAAAAAAAATCAGAATAATTTTCCCTCTATCAAATAATTCTGTCATCCAACAATCCTCCCATGGTGCCTAAGGATCCATGACGTGGAAAAGGCCAATTGGACTAGCAAATAGAATTTACCATGACGTGAAAAAAGATGCAGAACCGATGAATATGACATGTGTCCTGGTTATTACTCCATTTAGTAAATATGATGGATTAACTGAAAAGGCTATTAAAGGTTCTTGACTCATAGCTTACCAGTGGAGATAGGTTTCCGCTCTCCGATCCCTTCCCAAAGAATATAAAATTTTCAAGACATTCTCTACCTAGCTCAAATGAAAAATCTGCCCATATTGTTAGCGGAACCGGTATGATAATTTTGATTTCCTGTTTTTTGCACTACGGTTTATGTGGTTCAATTTTATTGGGATTTTGTGAATGCTATAAATCCAAAAGGGTGTTTGAACTTTATAGTGGTTGGGCACCTGTGTCAACGAAGTAGTTGTGTATGTATTTGCAATTTGTTGAGGTGGGCCGCACCTTAATGTGGTTAGTTTTGTTAGTTTTATGGACTCAATCCAGTAGATGATATAATAAATTGATTAATTTCTTTATTTATCAGTATATTCATGTTTTCCTTTTATGAGAAGAATGGTGATTTATTATATACATGCACATAACCAATACGAATGACATGATGGTTCATGAGATGAAGCGGAGTCCACAAGTATATTAGATGTAACACATGTGTATGGATGAGATCCACATACAGGAGACATGTGTGACAACTCTTATACTTAAATATTATCACAACCAGTGATGAGACTGGACATCTCATACTGACAAGGTTGCAGCACTTTGATCACTATGAGATAGTGTGATTTGTCTCGATCATCAGAATGTAAGATTCTGGATCATAGTTCTGGTACATTGGATGTATTGAAGGACCATGAGAAGCACCTTATAAACACTGTCTTTGCTTTAAGGTCTGCTCTCATAATTTCCCTAGCAATAGGCTTTCAATCCTGAGACATTAATGAACTCAAGTTTCTATCTATTCATTTGCTTTGAGTCACCAATGAGTGAGGCCAACTGTAGGACAACACCTCGGTGATTTGGGTACGTGGTAGTAGAGCTGTGGGAACATTCAATGGTCAAGATGGAATCTATCTCTAATATCTCATTGTGCCAATTAATTAATGGATTTATCATTGGTAAGTGTGCACCCATTCCGATTAAGAGTTAATTGGAAAGGTACCTATGATCATTATAATTAATTGGGGCTCAAGGATAATAAGATATGGATCTAGTTTGGAAGACAGGTCCAATTGATCCATGGATATTGATAGAGGGGCCTACTTGTGGTAATGTGGAAGTTTAGGGTCTTCTATGTAATATTCTTAAGACTGGAGTTCAATTGCATTTATATAGTGGAGTTATTTGCAATTAACTGTGGGCCTGGATTACACATGAGATGTGGGGTCGCGTGTCCCAGTTGGAGCCAGCTTTCTAAGGAATCCCTAGTGGTCCCCACGCTAGCCCTATTATTAGAAAGTATCTAATTCCAGTTGAACTTTAAAAGGAAAGTTACTATTTCTATTTGAAGTGAGACTTCTAATAGTGGTAATAGTAGACTTACTAATTTTAGTAGAAGTGAGACTTCTATTTTAATTAGAAAGGAATTAGAAAGTTACTAATCATATTTGAAGTGAGACTTCTAATTATGATATGGTAAGTTACTTATTAATTAATGGAAGTAAGACTTCTATTTTAATTAAGAAGAGATAGTTACTAATTTTTGAAGTAAGACTTCTAATGGAAATTAGTAAACGGGGCTTGCAAAAGCTATAAATAGAGGAGAGGAGGGCTGGACGTCGTATGCATGCTCCATACATAGGGATTCACGCTCAGCCTTCTCTAGTGCAAGTGTTGCACGAGTTCTTTCTCTCTTCCATCTTCTAGTTCTCTTTCTAGTTCCTCCCTAGAGTTCCTAGTAGTTTTCTCGTAGAGATCTCACCATCTTCTTGAGAAAAAGAGAATCTGATACGGGTCATAGCGTGGAAGATCAAGAGGTCTTGGAGATCCCTATTTGATTAGTTAAAGCATTTCATCATCAAAGAAAGACGTAACTTCTCCATTAGAGCACAACCGAGCTCCAAAGGTATAATCCACTTCCTTGCATGTTGTAGATTATTATGGATGCTTATTAGTTGTTGTTTCTATCTTCTAGATAGATTGTATTTACTGATCATGATGGCTGAGATTGAGGGTTTACTTCCTGGATTGGGTTTTATAGCCTTCTAGATAGTTGATCCCTGCATCAAGTGGGTCAAAAGTTTTTGAAACCTATCCTAGAGGCCCACCCTATTTCCAACAAGTTTGGCCAATATATGCACCGAATCGATCTGTGATGAGAACCGCTCCTTACTTTAGCGGTAAGGAGTGACAGTTCTCATTGCGAGGTCTTGAGTTCGAACCCGGTCTCGTCCTTCTTTGTATATGTAAGTCTTATATCTACTCGCATGTGCGAGTTCCCATCACCTCGCATGTGTGAGTTGTGTCTATCTTTTCTCTCATATGTGAGTTCTCATCACCTCACATGTGTGAGTTGTGTCATGAGTATCAGGGTCCCAATCCTTTCATTGGGTTATCAGGAAAAAAAAATCGATCTGTGATGCTAGCTCAAGATATTAATCCCATTGTGTTTCAACATTAAGAAATTGGAATGGGTAAAGAGCTGAAACATAGTTGGTCTTGGGTTCGAACTTTACCTCCTCCCTCTTTGCAGATGTGAGTTTCCACCACTTAACATGTTTGAGTTTTGTCTATCTTTTCTCTCATATCTCCGTTCACATCACCTCACATGTGTGACAAAAAACGATTTGTGATGGCAGCTTAAGATATAAATCCCATTGTGTTTCTAAAAAAGAGAAATTGGAAAGGGGAAAGAGCTGAAACATTGTGGTAAAACTTGTAACCCATGGTGTTAGAAAATATGCAAAATTAGTGAAAGGTCCCTAGAGTTGATTATTTCCAGCCTCCAGTCCAAGGAAAAACCTTTTAAGGCTTATGGTCCACTTAGCTAGACTTTTTATAGCCTTAGGTCCCTGTGTGCACACGTTTTTATTTTTTAGGACTAAATTGCCCCTGTAACTGACACAACATGTAATGCAGTGGTCCATACATGTTTCACGATTAGTTAGCCTCTAATTTAGATCATTAGTGATCGTTTGCAGATTCACAGATGAACCGTTAAAGAGGATGTTGGTGAATCCATGGCTCGGATCAGATCTCAAGGGCTTGAGATCATATTTGTTTCATCATTGAAACGGAGAGGAGCTTCTTGATCGCAACAAAGAGGAGAGAATGAGAGAGAGTCAAGGGATCGGATTGATCCTCGGTGGGCAACGCAGACCGGAGTTGTAGTTGATCATAATAGAGATATCAGATTGTTGCAAATATGGTTCCGTTTCTTGAAGCAAACAGAGAGGACTTTGTCTGGTTTTCTGCAAGTCTCAAAAGGATCCGGAGAAAAACTTGATAGGTGAAGGATGTGTGCAGAGCATCGATGTTCAAATAGTAGCTCCCATGGATTAATCCTTTTTATCTTAATAAGGACCTAAAAGGAACGAGAAGTTACTATTTCTTCCATCATCTTTTTTAAGGGAAAAATCCAAAAGTGCCATACAAATGTGACAAAAATTATAGAGACATGTTCAATCATGTGTTTTACTAAGAACGACACCCTCCCTATGGCTATGATGATTGACAAAAGATGATGCACACGGATCCGGTCTCTTAATTTCTGCAAGGCTTGCCTGTTACATGTTTGTGAAATTCCTCTGAGAATAGTCACTCTCTATTTGCTTGGAGTTTAATGTTTCGGCTACAAGAACATGATTACATAGGCTTTTTGGAGGTTTCTTCCATGGAAGTCTCTGACAAGATGTCATCCGCTTCAGCAACTCAGGTTTCTACTGCAAATGACCATGGGGTTGGTCCCCAAAAACTCAGATAGATTTGTTCAGAACTCAGATAAATTTATTTTAGAACTCAGATAAATAGCCAAAAACTCAGATAGATTTGGCCAGAACTCAGATAAATTTGACGAAAACTTAGATAAATTTCACAAAAACTCAGATAAATTTAAAAAAAACTCAGATAAATTTGACGAAAGCTCAGATAAATTTCACAAAAACTCAGATAAATTTGTCAAAAACTCAGATAAACTTTATAAAAACTTAGAAACCCCCATGCCCCGCTGCCTTTCTTCTCCGATAAGGCCAACGATGATGGTGGATTCCGGTGGTTCTGCTTCTCCGATGCCAGTAGATAGATATGACGACATTCAAGCCCTGTAACGCGTCTTTCTTTTTCAACCACACTCAATCTTTAATGACAAGAAAGAAAAATGGAGAACTTGGTACCAAAGCAGGTTTGCTCATTCCCTGTAGATCTGACGACGTTCAAGCCTTGCAACGCGTATTTTTTCTTCAACCACACTCAATCTTTAATGACAAGAAAAAAAATGGAGAACTTGGTACCAAACAAGTTTGATCGTTCCCTGTGTTTATGCAAGTTTCCTCCATTTCTAATATCACATCTCTTTGAGTTAGAGCCCACCCATCCTGTAAAATCAAGAAGAAGAGATAGCCAAGGCACAGTTGGAGTAATAGCTAGTAGCTAGAGGAAAAGGCAGAACATCTTTTCAATCTTTTTCTCTGCACTCCGTTTCAAGTCAACATCACATCATCCTTTTGGTGTATTGTAGCAACCTTTTTCTCTGCACTCCTTTTCAAGTCAACATCACATCATCATTTTGGTGTATTGTAGCACTACAAGCTTCGGTGGTCCTTCAAAATGAATGGATGGTTGAGACCGCCCATTCATTTTCGTATTGGCTGGCGTTATATGAATAAGATGACAATGAAGGAAGGGGCAAATTAGACATTTCAGGGATGAAAAAGTGTGGGAGGGACCTTTGGCTATATGACTTTTTTTTTTGTGGACTGTTTGCAACAAAGTAATGCTCGTAGGGACCTCCGGCCAAAGCCCCTTAGAAAATATGATGTCCACAACAATAGTTGTCTTGTTAACCCAAGTTTTGTATCAATGAGGATTTGTCTTTGCCACAATATGGTATTATAATATAAGAAGATTTATAATATTAAACTAAATGTCTAATTGATTATTATTAAAGTTAGAATAGAGGAGTGTTTTTATCATGATTTGGGTCCCACAACAATCAATAAAATCATATATAAGTTGAAACTTTTTTGAAATTTCACATAACTTTTACAACAATCTATGAAGATTTAACATGTGACATTAAACCTCAAAGGTATTATGAAAGGCGTGCATGGATCATGAATTTGGGGTTTAACAAAGTTTCAAGAAATGAGCCCTGAATAATGAATGCCATTTAACCAGAAAAAAAAAGAACTCCAAAGCCTATACAAACGAAATTCAAACCCCAAGACCCAAAAAAAAAAAAAGGAAAAAAAAGAGAAAAACTCACAATAACAAATTTCTGTAACAATAATCTTGTAATAACAATATATTATCCTAAAACAGTTCCATGTTTAAATATTAGTGTTTTATTTGATATATCTTGCTTCAAATAGCGTATATGATGAATGATCCTTCGGCCGGCATTTCATGGGTTAGAACACTCCTTCTATAATAAAAGAAAGAGGATTTTACTGGAAAAAACACTTTATCTGGTCATGTTACGCAATCAAACATTTTAGTGAGTGCAGCACCAAATAGAGCAATTGGGTGTGAATTTCATTTTTTTTTTTACCAAAAGAGCACATCGTCATCGCCAACCTTATTTACACTTGAATAAGGTCGGCGATGACCTTATGTATACTTGAATTATTTTTTATATAAAGAGCACATCGTCGGTGCCGACCTTATTTATACTTGAATAAGGTCGGCGATGACACTGTTCGCGACCCTTTTTTAGGGCTAAAATCTCTGTTTCGCTCATTATTCTCTTTTCCCTTCCACCATTGTGTCGAGACTGACCTAGGACGAGGGCGAAGAGTAGTTGCTTCCATTTTTCCACAACCACCAGCGTTGTAACTAAATTTCTCAACATCTGCTCATAATCTCATTGTTTTTTCAATCAACTGTGATTGAAACCGACGCTCCAGAGGTTTGGATCTCCTTCCTTTTTTGAATCCCTGTCGATTTTTTTGTATATTTACTTCATTTTGTTTTCACGCCTTCCCGCATATGATATCTAACTGCATGGTTTGTTATCTTCAACGTTGTATTCGATTTGTACATTTGTTGTTTGCATTAATTAGGGTTTGTATATTTCAAATTTTGGGGTTTTTCCAGTTGAGAATGACGATAGATGATTGGGTTTTGTTTTAATACTAGCAGAAAGGTTTGAGTGAGTTATTTTTATTTTCCAAACTTGAGGATGTTGTAAGCGGTCAAATGGCAATAGTGGTTCATTCGTTCCTTTTTGTGTTTCTTCATTTTGACAATGTGAATGGGTTGTTCATTCTGTTTCTTGAATTTGATTTTACGAACTTGGAAGTACCCTGGACATAGCATGTGTAAATCGCACATCACCCTTGTAGGTCTAAATCCCTAAAGCTGACAAAGTGCAGCCAAACAAGTGTAGGACTATATTGTCTGCACACTCCCAAACAAGTGTAGCCAAATGCTTACATATATGCACAAATTTACTCTAGAATCTTAAATAATCAACATTGCACCACTAAGGCTTGTTTCAGAAAGAGATCATTAAGGAACTACATTGTTAGTTCTTTGGACAACCAAATCAGTCATTTTATACTTAGCTAAGCCTCTAAGAATTATTCCACATAGGATGCATTTGGATGTGCCCAAACTACAATTTAGTTCGAAAACACTGGTAGAATGGATGGCTATCACTTTAGCTTGGGATTTGTGATGGTGAAGGGATGATACTACATTCCAGACTTTCTGCTAAGAAATCAAGAACATAAGTTCTCCCTTTATGTGGTGTCCAATTTTTATGCTGCTCCGGACACATACCAGCAACAGATGGTAACAATCTGTTTTACGAAAAACTGGAAATCAGCTGCATTTCATGGTTCATCCAAACAACCCATAAACTTTTGATGGTGTATTATTTGTTTGTTTTGGCTTCTTAGTTAATGTGAATATCATGCATGTTGAGTTATGCCATACGATTGAATGCCAAACCATTCAAACTCATTCAACATTCTTGACTGATTTTATTAGGGTTTAAATTACTACAGTGATATCTGTGTTTTCATTTACCATTATAGGGGTGATATCTGTATTTTCATTTACCATTATAGGGGAGAGTATTGTGTGGTCGGTTTTGGATATTCGGCTTTCATAGTGTATTCATGCTTACCTTGATAACATTCAATGCTATCATGACTATTTTGGAAGTACACAGATGTCTAAAGAGAATACAAGCAATGTTGAAGTGCCCCACAGCGAGGCTACTACCTCAAATGAGGCTAGTACCTCAAATCCACAGCCGGACATTTTATTGTGCGACCAAGAGCATCACATCTCCGCCGCTATTGAACAAGGCTTGGTATACTCTCTTCCGCATAACCTATTATCAATTGAACTTCCTTTCGATCTATGGCTAACGTTATTGAAACTGTATATTTTTTTCGCAGGAGTTTGGCACATACAGATGCTTTCCCACGAACCCTGATTATGGGAAGTGGGACTTGAACGAGAGACAGATGGAGTGGGTGCAGGAGGCCGGGCTATACCATCTTGCTCAGATGAGATGGATGAGGATTGACCATGCATTGATCATGGGGCTCATTGAGCGATGGAGGCCGGAGACGAACACATTTCATTTCCCATCCGACGAGGCGACAATCACTTTGGAGGACGTAGCGTACATCTACGGCCTACCTATTGATGGTCCGCCCATGATGGGCCGAACATACACTCATTACGAGATTGTAGATCTTTGTCGGGAGCTCCTTGGTAAGGTTCCCATAAATAAACAAGATTACAATGGGATCTCCCTCAAGTTCACGTGGCTGAAATGAGTATTTCGTCCCACACCGGAGCAGTTGAGAGAGAAGGAGATCCCGAAAAAGGGAAAGAAGAAAAAAAAAAGCAAAGGAGGGGCAAAGAAGACGACGACATCAGAGGCTGATGATAAGTGTAGAACTCGTGCCTATTATTTTTTTTTGGTGGCTGGACAAATTTTGTGTAATTCTTCAGGGGCACGAGGCCCCTTTTATATTCTAGAGTTGTTTAGAGAGTTTAGGCCTTACTCATGGGCCTCCGCGTGTTTAGCAAACCTTTATAGAATGCTAAACAAGGATGTACAGTGGGAAGGGGTGAAGAAGCGTGAGACGCCCGACCCTACCGATGAGGGGGATTTTGTTGACCTTAAGCATAAGTCTCTTTCTGGCCCCCTCCAGCTTCTTCAGGTGAGCTTGGTATATTTATATCTTATTGCCTTCACTATTTATATGCTAATGTTCAAATGAATCCATCTCTTTTAACAAATCTGGGCGTACACCAGAATGAAGATTGGTCGAGGTTTTAGTCCAAATCAGCGCCAAAACCATGACATAAGGTTTCCCATAATGGTGACATGGGCTAACCGACTTGATAGTCTGACCCATCTTACGACAGTGAGAGAAGTGCGAAAGCAACTCAATTACCTCACGTCGAAAGAGGTACAAAGATTGCATTTCAATTTTCCCATAACTTTCATACTTTATTAGTTCTAACTTACCCAATGCTTCATGCATAGTTCGAATGGTAACCATACAAAAAGTATGGAAAGGAATTTCTAAACCATGTGTCGAAGGCTGAGAGAGCACTCTTTAGAATAGATTCTCCCCTTATATCATATTGGGTGTTGGAGCGTCACCCTATCCATAAGGTCATGAGGCAGTTTAGACAGACAGTGCCTCCACGTTTCGTTAGGCCCTTCGTGCGGAAAGAAAATAAGGGGAGATATGTGATAGATTGGAGTCTGGTGCATGATGAGGAGGTCAAGTCATGGGAGGCTCGGGTAAACAATGTGATCAAGAGAAAAAGAAAAACAAAAAGCGGGGAGGATGAAGAAGAATACATGAGATGGTATGAAGCGAATACCATCATGCGTATTGGCCGTGTCAGACCACGTGACGAGCCACAAAGGAATCCTCCCCCACAGCCCGATGCCCAAGCTCCTACCATCCCACAGACTCGGGTATGACATTAACACTCTTGGTATCCCTTAGTTTGCTTCACATTTATTTAGTTAATATATTGTCTAATGGGATTGTTTCAATATGTCGGAATGTAGGTCTCTCTCTTCCTCGACCACATCCTTCGGTCATGCGATCGTTCCCTCGCTGCAAATGTTGACCATCTCTCCTTCACAAGTTCGATTAAGAAAAAGGTCGATAGATTTAGGTCTAGATTTGGAACTACGTTCAAGGACTACGTCGAGACATGTAGTACTTCAGCTTCTTCTGGAGATGATGACACTCTCGTAAGGATTTTAATAACATCTAGCATAACGTTTTACAAATTGATGAATGATATTGCCTTGCTTTTCTTACCCTTGCTATGCTTCATTTTGCAGACCGTCAGGATGCCTAAGCGTGTAAGACTTAAGGGGAAGTACTCAAAAAGCACCACAAAGAAGCCTCGATTTAGTCTCGAGGCTCCCTTAATGATAGAGTACTCCAAGGCCAGGCATCAACCTCTCACACTTTGGATGAGGCCGAAAAAGAAGAAGTTCATGCCCCCAATCTTGACGCGGCCTTTGGTGAAGATGATGACATCCCTATCGAGGATCTTATCTCTGTCTCGTCCAGTCCTGAAGGACATAAAACACCTCCGAATGTCATTTCCCAGGCAATCGTTGTATCCCCTGCACAGGCTACAATTGATTCATTGATATGGTGGTGCAAGCATATACCGAGGCTGAGGAAGATCCCGGATAGGTTTCTTGATTATCAGCATCCATTACCCCACTCAGGTTACCTTCTGACTGATGTGGAGAAGGAAGTTTTGATGGATTTCTATAAATATTACACGCATAGGTAACTACAATTGTTGAAAACACTTCCGTAGTAATTCTCTCTTTGTTTGATTTTTTTACTAATTCAACATCACAACACTCATTGCATTGACAGGAAAGATGAGTTGGATATGATAATCTCATGCGTCAATTGTAAGTCCCTCAGAGATTTATTGGAAGAGGGCACTTGGATGGACTCGACTGTCATATATTTTTGGTTTGAAGTCAGACGGGAAAGGTGCAAGGATGCATACTTCGCTAACCCTAGTATATGCGTAAGTTCAATAAAAAATCACTTTAACTAGGGCCTCAATAGGTTAAATATCCTACTTGTTTGATGTATGTGATGCTTGTCTTGCAGAGTTACTGGGAAAAGGGTTTAAAGACAGGAGATGACATGGTTTTTGGGCCAAAGGGAGAACGAGTAATGGACGTGGCCGAGTGCAAGACTCTAGTCTACGTAATTCACGCTCACAACCATTGGTCCCTACTCATTGGATATGTCGATGAGAATCGCTGGGAATACTATAATAGTTCGAAGGGAGAGATTTGGGGCCATAAAACCTGTGAAAGATTCGTAAGTACATAATTGCTCTTCTCTTGTCAGCATAATGTTTGGATAGTAAATAGGAATTGAAAATTAAAGTATCATTCTTTTTCACTGTGTCATGGATAGGTATTGTGGCTTCAACAGAGATTCATGGATCACGGGTGGTCGGCTCCTATGCTGTGGACGATGACAACCAAGACGGATATCCCATTTCAAGATAATGGAAATGACTACGGGATATTCGCCTGTGCATTTGCAGAGCATTGCGTATATCGTCGTCCCATCGAGTTCACCCAGGCAGACATCCCTTTCTTCCGGCGTAGAATTGTCATCGACATTTTTGAGAATAATTAGATTTGAAATGCTTCAAGGCTTAACCTCCCTCCACTACTTGTCTTGCCCCCTGATTTGCAGTAAACCTTTTTCGGGTTATGTGCACTTCCAAATCGTTGTAATGTAAATTGTAAACTAATGAATTACCGTGGTTTGTTTGTGGGTTCCACATGATGGAAATAGTTGTTGCTTGTATATGGGATGTAATTGTATATGGGATGTTGATTGAATGTCAATTGAATGCGTTTATTTGTCATTGAATGTTGTCCACCATGATTTTATTCTTATTGAAAGCGCATAGTTATATTTTTGATGAACTTGTCATAGTACTAGCACTTCTTTTTTTTTCCTTTTAAAATAAGATCATCACCGACGCTGTAGCAGTAAAAATAAAAAATACTTGACAAAGCATGAAAAAGTTACAACTTTTTGTGACAAAACAGGATTTCTGCGTCGGTGATGACCTTGTTTAAAGAGACAAAAGGTCATCACCGACGCTGTATCCGAATTTTGCTTGAAAAAAGTTACAACTTTTGTTTAAAATAAGGGACTTCTGCGTCGGTGACGACCTTATTTTAAAGCTAAGGTTATCACCGACGTTACTTAGAAATTTTGCCAAAAACAGCCTAAAATGTTACAACTTTTGTTTAAAAATAAGGGACCTCTACGTCGGTGATGACCTTATTTTACAAAACTAAGGTCATCATTGACGCTGTATCCGAATTTCGATTGAAAAAAGTTATAAATTTTGCTTAAAATAAATGACTTCTGCGTCGGTGATGATCTTATTTTACAAAGCTAAGGTCATCACCGACGTCACTTATAAATTTTTCCAAAAACAACCTAAAATGTTACAGCTTTTGTTTAAAAAATAATGGACCTCTGCGTCGGTGATGACCTTATTTTACAAAGCTAAGGTCATCACCGACGCTTAATCCGAATTTTGATTGAAAAAAGTTACAACTTTTGCATAAAATAAATGACTTCTGCGTCGGTGATGACCTTATTTTACAAAGCTAAGGTCATCACCGACGTCACTTAGAAATTTTTCCAAAAACAACCTAAAATGTTACAACTTTTGTTTAAAAAATAATGGACCTCTACGTCGGTGATGACCTTATTTTACGAAGCTAAGGTCATCACCGACGCTTTATCCGAATTTCGATTGAAAAAAGTTACAACATTTGCTTAAAATAAATGAATTTTGCATCGGTGATGACCTTATTTTACAAAGCTAAGGTCATCACCGACGTCACTTAGAAATTTTTCCAAAAACAACCTAAAATGTTACAACTTTTGTTTAAAAAATAATAGACCTCTGCGTCGGTGATGACCTTATTTTACAAAGCTAAGGTCATCACCGACGCTTTATCTGAATTTCGATTGAAAAAAGTTACAACTTTTACTTAAAATAAATGACTTCTGCGTCGGTGATGACCTTATTTTACAAAGCTAAGGTCATCACCGACGTCACCTAGAAATTTTCCAAAAACAACCTAAAATGTTACAACTTTTGTTTAAAAAATAATGGACTTTTGCGTCGGTGATGACCTTATTTTACAAAGCTAAGGTCATCACCGACGCTTTATCCGAATCTCGATTGAAAAAAGTTACAACTTTTGGTTAAAATAAATGACTTCTGCGTCGGTGATGACCTTATTTTGCAAAGCTAAGGTCATCACTGACGTCACTTAGAAATTTTTCTAAAAACAGCCTAATAATGTTACAACTTTTGTTTAAAAATAAGAGACCTCTGCGTCAGTGATGACCTTATTTTACAAAGCTAAGGTCATCACCGACGCTGTATCCGAATCTCGCTTGAAAAAAGTTACAACTTTTGGTTAAAATAAATGACTTATGCGTTGGTGATGACCTTATTTTGCAAAGCTAAGGTCATCACTGACCCTGTAATGAGCTATCCACATGCTTCATGGCTAAAATTCCTTGCATAACCTTTACGTCGCGTACATGCATTACATCATCTTCCACTACAAAATATTGGGTTCCACAACAACTCTTTTGAAAAGAAATAATAATTTATACAAATAGATCGCATCTTAAAAAAAATGGTACTTTATAAACATCCAAAAATACAACAAAAATCATCACGGCCATTTTAATAAAGTTCCCATAAACATTGATACAAGAAAAACTCTCTAAAAACATAAGAAAGCTAAAAATATTACATGAGCAACCCCAAAACATCAAATCCATCTACGTCATTGTTTAACCGGTGGATTTTTGCAGCTCCCACGGTTGTGACCCCTCTCTACATGACAAACAAGTTACCACTCGTCGCTTGCGATTTCTATCTTCAACTCGGATCCTGTTCTTCTTTGGTCGACCCGGTTGCTTGCTGGCCAATGGTGGAAGGACTCTCCTGGTGGTTAAAACCTGTTCCCATTGCTTTCTATCACGGGTGGCGTGAATGACATCTCTGTACGTCTTCTGATACGTGCTTGTAAGGTACCAGTGCTCGCAAAACTCATATGGATTCATATTCCGCGCTTTCATGGCGGCAACAGCATGGCAACATGGGATCCCAATCACATCCTATTTTCGGCACGAGCATGACCTGCTCTCTAGATTAACTACATCAACATACTCTGAAGATTGCACTTGATATTCATTCAATGCCGCTACCCGTACCATCAGCCTTCGCGATTCTTCCATCTCTGTGGCTAGGTACTTCTCTGCGTACGGAGTTAGTAGTGCAGTGATGTTCTGTACTTGAGTTGACCGTCTCTGAAAGAATTCCATTAGTTTTGCACTTATCTCTTCCACTTGCTTCGTAATCGGGAGCACTCGGGTGTCTTTTAGGAGACTATTTGTACACTCTGCAGCATTACTTGTAAGCATGTCATACCTGCGTCCATGAGCAAATGCCGTTGCACAGAACTGAGAGCCGATCACATGGATGTAATTATATGCACGCTCATCTAAACTTTTTATGTGGTACATGCAAGCATCGTACTCACAAGATCGGTATGCCCTCGCGGCGCTCCAGAATGTTCTTATAATGCCGTGGTTGTTGAAAACCGCGTTTATGTTTTCCGCTATATGATGGCAACAAAAACAATGCTTTGCATTGGGCATCATGGCTTGTACTGTCGGAATCAGACCTTTCTGACGGTCTGATACAATTGTCAGATTTTTTGGTTCACCCAACGACAAGGACAAGTGTGCAATAAACCACTCCCAACTATCACACCGCTCCGCTTCAGCAAAGGCAAACGCAATAGGGAACATTTGATGATTTGCATCATGTGTTACGGCCACCATTAGCACTCCTGGATATTTGCCACGAAGGTGTGATCCATCCACTGCTATCAATGGCCTTAGAGAGGTTTGGAATGACCTTAAGCATGAACCAAAGGACCAAAAGAAGCGTCTAAATCGATCGTCCGACCTGATGTCCAACGCAGTGTACGAACCGGGGTTGGTTCTATGTAACTCGTTGCAATATAGCAGCAATATCATAAAAGACTCCTCATACGATCCACGGACTTTGCAAAGTGCAAGCTCCTTTGCCATATGGGCTCTCCTGTAAGTAATGCGGGTCCCAAACTCAATCTGACATTCATTGATGATCTCCTTGGGCCTAAGATCATCATTGCATCGCACCTTCTCTTCAATGAACTCTGCCACTAGCTTCGCGGTTGCTTGCTGATGTGCTGTTCCCATAAGTGGTTTAGAGCAACAATGTTTGTCCTTAAACTTTCGAACTCTGAAGTGTGGACCAGAATCTACCATGGAGGCATGTAATCGTCAGGGACAATCGACTCCTTTACAACTCACTGTAACCATCTTCATGTTAGTTCTCTCATGTTTCAAAGTAAAGTTATTGTATATTGCGTACTTCGCTATAGCTCTTCTAAAACGATCAGGAAACTCCATACCTAGCCACATCTCCCTACCTGAACAGGTCCATTCTTCGGGCACGACACTATAAGGGACCATCGTGTCCACGAGGGGAGCTTTTGAAAAGCTTTCAACACCTGATTTAATTAGTTCGTCAGTTGCTGAACTTCCATTCGCATCCACATTCGTTGCAGGAGCACCTATAAAGCTGTGCACACTTTTGCTTCCATTCACATGAAGCGCATCTACATTGATTTCTTCCAACATGGACTCATCATCGTCTGCAAAATAAGACAATGTTGTTGGGAATTTGATATCGCGATCCTCCTCTATATCGACCATGTGAGTTTCTTTAAAAGGTGGCGGTGGCGGTGGCGGTGGCAGCACACCCTTTAATTTTTTATCAGACAGTGTAGTGCTGGGAGCGTCTCGAATGATCTCGTTTCTTTCATCCTGTACAGACCTGCAATATAGAGTTATGAGAAAAAATTTACTTTCGATCCAGGCTGAATATATTGCAATATAGTTTTAACTTCTATACATACCTATTACCACGAATTTGTTGGAAAGTGCTTCCATCGCATTGCCTTCTTGAAACGAATAATAATATCCCTTTTGCTTCGCCTCTTGATGATTGTAACATACCATTGATATCATTGTCATCGTCGATATCTATCAACGAAAAAAAACTCTCATTGTGTATAAGATACTTTAGAGTTATCTCATCAGACGTTGTTGCCCAACTCGATGCTTCCAAAGCAATTTTGAAAAGCTCCTTCAATGTGACATTGCTCGAAAGATATCTCAACTTCTACCTTCCTCCCTTGTATTGAGGACAATTGAGCTTAAATTCAAACTCACCGTTATAGTGAAGGATTATTTGGTGCTCAACGTCTGACATGCTATTAGAACATCATAAAAAATATAAATTACTTTGACATTTTCCTCCTTATTAGAGATGAATTATGTTTAAAGTACTTTCGTTGTTGACATTTAAGTCAACGTAATATTATGTATTACATTGAAGAGTGCAAAATAGTAAATAGGGCTCCTGTGCAAAATATACCCATATTCAATGAAACAGACAATAAACAGCATACAGTGAAAGAGAACATGTATCCATACATTAAATTATAGTATATGTATTATAAGTTCTCAATAGAAAGAGGATATTGATTTCTAGGGTTCCATCTTGTGAAGAGAAGTTGATTTTCATTACCTCATTTCTATGGACTTTGACAATAGTAGCAGCAGGAGATTGATAGAAAATTAATAGTGACATCAATGGTGGAAAAACACACTAGTGATCCAGTTTCGCAGCTATACTTTGCGATTCTGGAGAAGTGGGAAGAAAAAGGCTCGAAATCAGATTATATAGACTTGGTGGCCAGCGTCATCGCCGACCTTATTCAAGTATACATAAGGTCATTGCCGACCTTATTCAAGTGTAAATAAGGTCGGCAATGACGATGTGCTCTTTTGGTAAAAAAATTAAAATTCGAATCCAATTGCTCTAATTGGTGCTGTATTCGCTAAAATGTTTGATTGCGTAACATGACCTGGATAAAGTGTTTTTTTTTCGGTAAAATCCTCTAAAAGAAATAAACATCCCATGACACACATTTTCACCTAGCAAAAATAAAAGAATAATCAATACCCTGCGTATCTTGCTCTTGTGTAGGAAGATTTACAAAAATATATATAGTGAAACTAAAATAGTAGAAAAAAAATGCATACCAATAGGAAGGAAAAAAGATAAACCCGTAGAAAAGAAACTAGAATTTAAAGGGTGAAGCATGTTTTTAGATTAGAAAGAAATATCTTATGCCATGTCACACAATTGATAATTTTATACAGAATCGCATAATTTGTTAGCTTTTCGATATTTTAGTGCTTAAACGCTCGAATTATAGATGTGAGAAAATATTTAAAATTTTATAGGAAGGCGGGAAGATCCATCTCTATTGGTATGTGTATATATGGTCAAAATCACTGAACTCGACAACATGCCTCCAGATCGCCATCGCGCTCCTCGCCTCTTTCCAAAGAAAACCCTAATCCCCATTCCTAGTCTTCCGAGCCAAATCCCCGCCCCACCCATCCCAAACTAGATCAGTGCAATCACCCAACCCCTGCCAGGCGGTTTGACGACAGCTAATCCCCAATTTCCTGATCTACTGGATAGATCTCAAGCTCCGGCCCTGGTCTCTCCCTCCCTTTGGGATCAATCTCAGCTTCTTCGTCTCCATAGCAACCTGAATGGCCTCCTTCTTGGCAGGCCCTCCCTCCCCCCTAATCCCACTGTCCCTGTTTATCAGATCCCCTTGCCAAGTTCAGATCTTCCGCCCTCTCCTAAAGATGGCCCACCCCTTTCCAACTCTCAACCCCAGCCTCAAAAATCTATCCCCACTTGGGATTCTGCACAACTCCAACTTCTACATAGCCACCTGGACACCCTTCTTCAACCCCCCTTAGGCCTTACCACAGCAGCTCCCTTCCCGACCCCCAAGACCTCCCTGCCCAAATCCTATGCTAGTTGCTTCTCCTACCCTACCTTTCCCCCCCCCTCCAACCATTCCCCCCCCCCCCCTAATGGTAAGCTTACAATTAGGATCCCTCTTCAGATGGTCAACACTAGCAAGCAATCCTTCACCTTCTCTGCTGTAGGGAAATTTGCAGGTCGTTGACCAACTTTGGAAGCACTGGAACAGTGGGTAGCCTCCTCTTGGCGTCTCTCTAGACCGTGCCTTATCTCACTGATGGAAAAGGGGAATTTCATTTTTAGATTCCACTCTAAGGAAGATAGGGACGATCTAGTTGGCCACAGCCCTCTCCTTATGGATAGGAAAAAAACTACTTCTGCAGCCATGGTCCCCTGGCCAAAATGAATCCAATTGGCCATCAGAGATCCCAGTTTGGATTAGGCTTAAAGGAATTCTGTATCATTGCTGGAGTAGTGATATCCTATTGTCTATTGCAGCCTCTATCGGAAACCTCTCCGCTTGGATGAAACCACTGCTAAACAGAGAATGCTCTCCTACGCCAGAGTTCAAGTGCTGTTGGATGTGACAAATTAAGGCCAACCCGAATAGCCTCTCAGTGGACATAGAAGGAGAAGCCTTAGTGGAAGTGGAGGTTCAATATGAAAATACTCCATGCTCAGAATGCCTCTCAATGGGTCACCTTACCTCAAAATGCCCTTTCAAATTGAAGCGGGGACTGTTGAAAACCCCAACTCCAGATGATGTGCTCATTGCTCCTACTAATTTTGAGAATTTCTTGTCAACAAAGGGAGCTAATCTTCAGGTCTCCCCAAGCCATATAGCTACTTCAACACCTTCCACCATCAATCTTGATTTCTCTGGACAAGTCTCAGCCTAGCAAGGGAGCACCCAGGAGACAGGTAATCAGTTTTTCAAGGCTCCCTTAGGCTCTATCAATCCCTCAGGCTCTCTTTCCATTCAACCTGTGCCTCACCCGCCCCCCTTAACCAAATTGGCAACCCCTAATACTGGGCCCCTATCAAAATCTCCATCTCCCACCATTCCCACCCTACCACCTACGGTCCAAGAGCTGCCCCTAACATTTGGCCCACTTTTTCTAACATTGCCCCTCCAACTAACTTCTCCTCCCATTCCCAGTCAGGTCCTAGAGCCCCCCACATCTGCTCCCCCTTACTCCCATGGCCCCCAATCCTCAGACTGCCCTCTTTCAGATTTTCCCTTGGATGTCGCCTTTGAGATCCTGGAGAAAATACCTGCCCCTATCTTGGACTATTCCAATCCTTTTTCAATCTTGGATAATTGTACTATTGCAGATCCTACTACATCATCCTCCTTCTCCAAAGAATACTTAGCTGGCCAAAAAAGCAAGAAAAGGATCGTCCCAGATAAAGTTACTATCTCAGAAGATACTCCCCTCCCTCTATCTTCTCCCCTCTCCCCAATCCCAATCCAGTCTAACTCTAGCGAGACTTCCTTGGTGGTCGACCTTTCTCCCTTCCAAATGAAAGTAAAAAAAAATCCAAAGGAAAAGGTCTCTCGTCTGCAGGATCAAAGACCAAGAACTCCCCAGGCCCTCTCCCCAATTCAGTGTTTAAAATGTTAAAAATCCTATATTGGAACTATAGAGGAATCTGCAACTCCCCTACTAAAACCATGGTCTCTCATCTTATTTCTTCCCATTCCCCTGACATCCTTTTCCTCTCAGAGCCAAAGGCTAATCTTGACACCTTCTATAATGGTGCCTTTCCATTTGGTTTCTCCCCTTCCTTTTCCAATCAAGAGAATTCCCTGTGGTGCCTCTGCAATCCAGGTTCCAGTTACTCCTTCTCCCTTCTTGACCAATCCTCACAGCACATCTCCATTTCCATCTCTGATTCTCCTTCTCACACCCCTTTTATCGTCACTGGTGTCTATGGCTCAACCAACTATAGGCTGAGGAGAAACCTATGGGATTATCTAATTAACTTCCCCTCCTCTTCTCTTCCTTGGTGTGTGATTGGCGACTTTAATGCCATTCTCCTTGCTAAAGAAAAGCTGAGTACCAGACCCCCCTCCTCCCTCTCTGTCAAAGACTTTAATGAGATGGCAATGGCTTCAGGTCTAACTGACCTTGGGTTCAGAGGAAACAGTTTCACTTGGGCAAACAATAGGCAATGTCAGGCCTTTGTGGCAGCTAGGCTGGATAGGGCTTTCTCAAACTCCAAATGGCTTGATTCTTTCTCTGATCCTGTTCTGAACCATCTTCCCAGAATTTCCTCCGATCACAGTCCCATCATCCTAACCCACAGACAAAGCCTCTCCTTTAAAAACAGACCTTTTAGGTTTGAAGAAAAATGTCTTTTTCATGAATCCTTCGTCAAGGTTGTAGAGAACAGCTAGGCTTCCCCTGTTATGAAACTCCTCAGTTCATCTTACCTAACAAGCTAAAGAATCTCAAATTCGATCTTAAGGTCTGGAGTAAAGAGGTTTTTGGTCAATTAAAGATCCTCATTACTGAAGCAGAGTCCCAAGTCTTGTCTAAACAAGCTGCCTTTGAAGCTCAGCCAAGTGACTCCCTCCTCAGAGACCTGAATCTAGCTAAGACTTCCCTTCATAATTGGTTGAATGCCGAATCTTCACATTGGAAGCAACGAGCTAAAATTAAATGGCTGCAAGATGGGGACAAGGAATACCAAATTCTTTCACCTCTCAGCCAAGGCTAAAGGTATTCGTAACCGCATTGGTAAGATTATGGTAGCAGGCACCCTTATTGAAGACATCAATTTGATTCGAGAAGAGGCTTCTTCTTTCTTTTCCAACCTTCTTCAAGCTGACTCCATCATCCCAGATGAAGGCCTCTTCAACTTAGCTGGGCCCTCACTCACAGTAGAGCAAAACTAGTTTCTTGATGCAGTTCTAGCTCCAGAGGAAATCAAAGAGGCAGTTTTTCAGCTTAAAAGGAGTAGTTCTCCTGGTCCGAACGGATTCTCAGGTGTCTTCTTTACCTCTTGTTGGCACATAGTTAGTAAGGAAGTTTAAGAAAGTTACTAAGGCAGTCACCCATCTCTTTTCTACCGGACGTATGCTGAGAGAATCTAATGCCTTCTTCATCTCTCTTATCCCAAAGAATCCCTCTCCAGAAACCTTCTCAGATTTCAGGCCAATTAATCTCTTGAATTTCACCTACAAAATTTCTTCAAAGATCCTAGCCTCTAGACTATCCAGTATCCTTCCTTTCCTTATCTCCAATAACCAAACAGCCTTTGTCAAAGGGAGGTCAATCCATCACAATGTGGCATTGGCCCATGACCTAATCCAGAAGCTCAACTCCAAGATAAGCGGAGGCTCAGTCTGCTTGAAGTTAGACATATCCAAGGCCTTTGACAAGCTACAATGGATAGACATAGTCCTCTTCAACTTTTCTTCTTCCTGGATCAACCTGATTAGAGAGATGGTCTGTACTTGTAAAGGCTCTGTGCTGATTAACAATAGTCCTATTGGTTTCTTTTCTACCTCTTGTGGTTTGCATCAAGGGGACCCCTTTCCCCTTATTTGTTTATTCTGGCAGAAGAGGTCCTCAGTCTTCATATTGAGCAGCTTCGGACTTTGGGGAAAATAGTGCCCGTCTCCCCAGTTCCTTCTACTCCTTGCCACCTGCTTTATGCCGATGATATCCTGTTATTTCTCAAAGCTCACAAGTCAGGGTTGAGAAGCATCCAAGCTCCTCTTTCTAAGTATCAAGCCTCTTCGGGACAATGTTTTAACCTTCAGAAAAGTAACCTGTTCTTGGGAAAATGCTCTTCTAGGAGAACTCAAATGATTACAGCTCTTCTTCCCATCCCCAGGGCCTCTCTCCCCTCTGTCTACCTCGGAATTCCTCTCTTTACTGGAACCTCCAGGCATTCTCATTTTATCCAGCTCTTGGACATGATTCGAGCTAGGCTAGATGGTTGGAGGGCCAAATGTCTGTCCTTTGCAGGGAGATTGATTTTGGTGAAGCATGTGATATCTTCTATTCCTCTTCACATCTCCTTAGTCATTCCCATCCCTAGCAGGACTTGCTTACAGATTGAGCGAATAATGCGTAACTTCTTGTGGTCCTCTAGTGCAGACAAAAAGAGGAGTAATATGGTTAATTGGGATGTGGTTTGCTTACCTAAATCAGAGGGAGGTCTCGGATTACGTAAGGTGAAGGAGTTCAATGATGGTTGTTTACTGAAGTTGGGCTGGTCAGTTATCTCATCTAAATCTTTCTGGGCGACCTGGTTCAAGTGCAGATACTTCAAAAAGTCTCCCATATGGTTCTCAGGCAATCCCAAGGCTGGTTCCTGTATATGGCGCAAGTTAAGATCTCTAGCTCACCTCCTTTAGCTTAGATCATCATGGACTATTGGGAATGGTCTCTTTATTCTGCTTTGGTATGACAATTGGATTGACCACGATCCAATAGCTCAGAGATTTCCCCACCTTCTATTTTCTGAAAACGACAGGGTTGCAGAAATCATAAATGGCAACGAGTGGGACTTTCCAGCCACTGTCCCAGTTGAGGTGCAGGACTTCTTCCTCCAGCAAGTCAACATCATCCTTACCAGAGACCCCTCAGCTTCTGACTTGATATCCTGGAAAGGTACTTCTTCAGGAACTCTCTCTGTTAAAAATGCCTTGGACACTCTGAGATCTAGAG
Organism: Litsea cubeba; assembly: GCA_012931725.1. NCBI lineage: Eukaryota > Viridiplantae > Streptophyta > Magnoliopsida > Laurales > Lauraceae > Litsea > Litsea cubeba. Next base: position 58,755,524 of record CM022953.1, read on the forward strand.
CTCCTCCTATTCCTTGGCATGATCTAGTGTGGAATAAGCTTATCAATCCCAGGTTATCTTGCTTTAGTTGGCGGCTTCTTCTCCGCAAAACTCCAAATGACCTCACAGCTAAGCAATAAGGTTTCTCCTTGGCTTCCAGATGCTACTCTTGCCACAGTCAGACTGAAACAGATCTTCACCTTTTCTTCCTCTGCTGTTTAGCTAAGGAGTTCTGGTTTTGGATTCTCCAGCATGGAGGACATTCCTCTTCCCCTCCTCTATCTGCCTCTTCTATCTGGGATGTCTTAGTTCAGGGTGTAGATGTTAACGGAAGAAAAAGCGCAGCTGCTATTTTCTTTCAAGCCATCAATGTCCTCTGGTTCATCCGTAATGAAGCCAAGCATCATAACAAGCTCCCTTCTTTGCTTAAAGCTCAGTTGGTTTTCTTGGATATGATGGGTAAGATAATTAGCTCAGTTACAGGTAAAAGACCTCTATCCCATCCTATTTTGAGGTCCTTAGGCTGGAAGGATTAACTCCCCCCTCTTCTCCTTAGTTTGATGGGTGTTCAGTTTTGGTTGCTCTCTTGGGTTCATTTTTGCCAGTTCTCAGTCGAGCCTTGTAGCTGGATCGTTTTGAGTCTGCCTTGTGGCTTTGTTGCTTTTAGTGCCTTCGATTGGGGTGCTGGCTAGTGCAGAGGTCATCAGTTTTTGTAGGTTGGATATATGTGCAATTTATCCATCTGGGTTTGCTTTCTGTTAATTGCTGATCTCTCTTCTGTTTTTTTCTTAGTTTGTTTCTGCTCAGTTTGTCTTGTTTTGAGCCCCTTCTGTTTGTGGGTGTTTTCTGTGGATGTATTTTTTCTTCTCCTGCCCTGGGTGCTTTGCCCTTCTTTCTTTAATACTAATTTACCAATTAGCAAAAAAAAAAAGTATATATGGTCAAAATCTCAAAAATTAATACATACCTACACCTTATCTCCTATAGAGTTCAAATCCTCTTATGGCTTGTGCTCATGCAAAATTTGTGAGGCCACTTAAGGATCTCTGTATTAAAAATCCGAATGGCTGAAAAATAAATGTCCATCTTTTATATAATATGTGAATAAATTATAATTCAACTTTAGTCGGATTTACCATCAGATTTAAATATAATAAAAAATAATTATTTCCCAGTAGTCAAGCTTTATGGTATATTCAACGCTGAACCAATAAATCTTAGGGGGCTCCTGCCTTTGGTTATATATAATGTGTACACGATGTTGGAGGAACGGATACCCAAGAAAAAAATTTTCCTTCAAATTTTCTACTAGCTAAACCATCTCGAAGGTTCAACCAAAGAAAACAAAAACTAAAATAAAAACAATCCGGAAGGGCGGCAACACGTCGTCATCCTTTTACTTAAGACCTGTCCTGGTAAAAACTCAACAGCCCAAGCGCCTCGTCCCTCCCCTACCACCCACACATCAAAATCAAAACCCTATAAATCCCTTCCCTCAATTCCCAACACATCTCATATCCCTCACGTACAAAAGAAACCCCCTTCCTTCGCTCCCAATTCCCAACACATCTCGTGTACCCCATAAAAAAGAAAAAACCCACCCTCCATTCACAACTCATCTCGTGTACCCCACCCATCCTACGGCCCTCATTCCCCAATGGCTCCTTTTGAGGTCGAAATCACAATCTCCTCAGCCAAAGACCTCAAGAACGTGAACTGGCGCCACGGTGACCTAAAACCCTACGCCGTTGTCTGGGTCGACCCCATTGCCAAATGCACTACACGTGTTGACGACCGTAACGACACCTTCCCCTCCTGGGACGAAAAGCTTATCATTCCCCTTCACGACCGAACCTTCCACGACTCCACCCTCTTCATCGATGTCGTCCATGCCGATGCCCGTGGCGACACCAAGCCCCTCGTCGGATCGACACGTGTCTCTCTTAGAGACGTCGTTGAAGAAGTGGGCCTGGGCAGAAAATGGTCCACGTGGCTCAATCTCAAGCGCCCATCTGGCCGACCGCATGGAAAGCTTGAGGCCAAGGTCGAGCTGCGCGACCTCAGCTACTATGCGCCGCCGCCGCCGGTAACTTACGCACCCCCATACGGGCAGCAGGCTTATGGGCAGCCGTATGCCGCTGCCCCTGCCCCTCCCTCTGGGTACCCATACGGGCAGGCGGCGTACGGGCAGCCGGCTTATGGCGCACCGGCGCAGGATAAGAAGAAGGGAGGGAAGTTTGGTGTGGGGACTGGGTTGGCTGTTGGGGCTGCAGCAGGGCTGTTGGGGGGTCTGGCAGTAGCTGGGGCTGTGGACCATGTTGAGAATAAGATTGCTGGTGATGTAGCTGAGAGAGTAGAAAACGAACATGATTATGATGACGATGATTTTGGTGGGGATGACTTCTAACATGCGCCGCCGGCGTTGTGTAACTTAAGTTACGCTGTTTCGTGTGTTTTTTTTTTTTTTTCTTTTTTATTGTTTTTGTTTTGTTGGTGTTTGGGTGTACCTTGTTTGAAATTTCAAGAATAATTTTACACATGTTAAAAGATGTATGTTTCTGGGTTTTAAAAATATATGAATTATGTGACAGTTATCATTTTTGAAAAATTACCGACTTTAAGAGAAGTAGGGATGCTTTTAATTTTTAGGTTGTTATTATGATATTATTGTCCAAAAGTATGGGAAGGAAAAATTGTATAAATAATTGACTCAGCAAATGATATAGAGCAAAAACAATATTAGGGAAATTAATCCTTACCATACTATAATCTTTGAATTATAATTATCCATCTTCCGTTCCGTTTATATTAATATATATACATGTCTCATTTAATCATCTTGGCCATTGGTCAATTATGAATTTTTTACAGCTCACTGTACATGTTTTATGCGATAGATAGAGTTATCTTACTTCCTGCATCATTCAAAGTAAATTTGTGGTGATAATATGAAAAACCATTAGATCCAAGCTAATTCAATCAGGATTGATGTCCTCTTTTTAATCTTAATAAATTTAGTTCTAAGAAAGTGTCCATCCTTCTATAGTAAAATATGTTTATGCTTGATCTTGCTTCATTCAAAGTAAGTTTGTGGTGATGTACACCATCAAAACCAAGTCAAATATAGTAGGCTTGATGCCTCACTTTAATCTCAATCAATTTAGATCTAAGAAAGTTTCTATCTTTCAATATAAAATATGGTTGATTTATCGATGAGTCAAACCTTCCCTTTGATTGACGATAAATTAAGATGGTAAAATATTATTCTGAAACTAATAAACAATTTGTAGATACCAAAATTGGGTTTCCCAGATGCCCCTCCCCCCTACTTTTTTTTTTTTTTGTTCATATGGCCCATGTTGAGTCAATCTAGTCTTTTCACACACAACACTCTCATGAATAGTCCCAAGTCTAATTTTGACACTCATCCAACTTTTCCTCACCTTTAGAGTGAAATAATGATAAAATGATGCCACTAAACCATTAAATATTAGGGCCATGAATCAAAATGTTAAGATGGTCTTATGGACTCAAGATTTTTCATATAGGTATGCCTTATATGGATATTTCCATCCAATGGACTTCCAAGATCATCATGCATCCCAGTGGGCCCAACTAGGAAGAGCGTTTTCTCCTCACCCCATATATATCTATATCTATATATATTCTTTATTTAATCATTCTATTTTGAACAGAAAATGACATTGTTTTGAATATCAAAAGGATAGGCCAAATATGTCAAATAAGGTGGCTAGCTATGTCAAACCAGTTGAGTATTTTCTTGAAATGTTCTAAACAACCTTCCGTTTGATGTCATCTTGTATTAAATTTTAATTATTATACTTCCTTAAGTAGTTTTATAGAACCTACGAAATGATATACGTAGCACCTACAAATACTGAGCTATGCCACACTTGACCTTAACGCAAGCTCTAATAAGATCTGTGCAGCACCTAGATTGAAATTGGGTATAATCAAAGCAAGCTCGATCTAAACCTCAGTCAATATGAGTGGAATAGCCTGTGAGCTAACTTGGCTTGTTTACATCCTTAATCAACACCCTCCTATATTTTGTTAGGTTAGATTAGGTTCATTAGAATGCTTCTTTTGTGCGAACCGTGTTAGAACTTTTTTGTGTGGCAAAAATGGAAGTTACATGGGGCCACCTCAACCACTATAAACACTTTCATCGTCTCCATGACGTGGTCGTTCTTGTCATATATTGGAGAGAATTTGAAAGTTGTTTGGTATTACGAAAGGATGTTATTACTTTAGATATTATAAGGGGTATAATTAGGGAGAGATCCCTCATTTCCATGTTATAAAGTCTCTACGACAGAGCATTAATGTTTAAGGCCTAGAGTCCCTTACGCATGGAATTAATTCGGGCGGTGGTCCCTAAGCATGTGACATCAGATTTTTTATAACTCATTTGCCTTTTTAACCATTTAAATGGGTGTGTGGTCCCTAAGCATATGGCATTATATTTTTTATGACTCATTTGCCCTTCTAACCATTTAAATGTGTGTGTGGTCCCTAAGCATGTGACATCAGATTTTTTATGACTCATTTGTCCTTTTAACCATTTAAATGAGTGTCATACAATTTAAATCTGGGTTTCAGCTCCAACTCACTGTCTTTCCCGGATTATTTTTACAAGGTCCTTACCATCTGTAATGGGTTGGGTCTTGGAGCATGGCAAGTGAATTACTTTATAATCCTCATAGCTACTCCTATAACAGCCTTGAGGAAAGTATTTCTTTCTCGACATTGGAAGAGCACAATCTATCTCTAATATCCCCTTCTGCCAATTAATGGATTTATCATTGGTAAGTGCGCACCCATTCTGATTAAGAGTTAATTGGAAAGGTACCTATTGATCATTATAATTAATTGGGGCTCAAGGATAATAAGATATGGATCTAGTTTGGAAGACAGGTCCAATTAATCCATGGATATTGATAGAGGGGTCTACTTGTGGTAATGTGGAAGTTTAGGGTCTTCTATGTAATATTCCTAAGACTGGAGTTCAATTGCATTTATATAGTGGAGTTATTTGCAATTAACTGTGGGCCCAGATTACACATGAGATGTGGGGTCGCGAGTCCCAGTTGGAGCCAGCTTTCCAAGGAATCCCTAGTGGTCCCCACGCTAGCCCAATTATTAGAAAGTATCTAATTCTAGTTAAACTCTAAAATGAAAGTTACTATTTCTATTTGAAATGAGACTTCTAATAGTGGTAATAGTAGACTTACTAATTTTAGTAGAAGTGAGACTTCTATTTTAATTAGAAAGGAATTGGAAAGTTACTAATCATATTTGAAGTGAGACTTCTAATTATGATATGGTAAGTTACTAATTAATTAATGGAAGTAAGACTTCTATTTTAATTAAGAAGAGATAGTTACTAATTTTGGAAGTAAGACTTCTAATGGAAATTAGTAAGTTGGGCTTGCAAAAGCTATAAATAAGAGGAGAAGAGGGCCTTGGACGTCCCATGCATAAATCCACCTAGGGATTCACGCCCAAGGCCCCCTAGTGCAAGTGTTGCATGAGCTCTTCTCCTCTTCCCTCTTCTAGTTTTCCTTCTAGTTCCTCCCTAGAGTTCCTAGTAGTTTTCTCTTGGAGATCCCACCATCTTCTTGAGAAAAAGGAGAATCTGATACGGGTCATAGCGTGGAAGATCAAGAGGTCTTGGAGATCCCTATTTGATTACTGAAATCGTTTCATCATCAAAGAAAGACGCAACTCCTCCATTAGAGCACAACCGAGCTCCAAAGGTATATAATCCACTTCCTTGCATGTTGTAGATTATTATGGATGCTTGTTAGTTGCTGTTTCTATCTTCTAGATAGATTGTATTTACTGATCATGATGACTGAGATTGAGGACATGGATCTTGGATTGAGTTTTATAGCCTTGTGGATAGTTGATCCCTGCGTCAAGTGGGTCAAAAGTTTTTTAAACCTATCCTAGAGGCCCACCCTATTTCCAACAATGGTCCGGGGGTGTCCCCCGGCGGGGGTCGAGCTGCCCGGTCAGCTCGCGGGGGCCCAGGGGGCAACGCCCCCGAAACAAAAACAAAAATTGAGATCTCATATGTCAGTCTGTTCGGTCGACCTACTAGAGGGTTCGGTCGACCGGCCTTAGTGTCTTCGGTCGACCGACCAGAGGGCTCGGTCGACCTGCCCAAAACAATTCTGCCTGGGTTCGACTAGCCGAATTGGTGCCTACGGCTAGCTGAACTGACCTCTACGGCTAGCGGTAGGGATCTGCACGGCTAGCCAACCTGACGGACCGAAAAATTTGGGTTTTTCATATTCGACTTTCAGCTGTTCCCAAATCACTTCTAATGATCTCAAATACCTTCTAATGGCTTCCTACCATCCTTCCATTATAATTAAACCCTTTTGTGACATTCCAAACATGAATCTACTACAAAAGTAAGCAAACCCATTATTAATCTAATCCTTACATAGCCCTAGGTCTATCCTCTTCGCATCTCATGCAAAGATTAAATCAACATTACTGATCTAACATGATTAGAGATGAGGTAAGGCTCTAATACCAATTGTTGGAAATAGTGGTGGGCCTCTAGGATAGGTTTCAAAACTTTTGACCCACTTGATGTAGGGATCAACTATCCAAAAGGCTACCAAAATCAATCCAACATGTAAACCCTCAATCTCAGCCATCGTGATCAGTAAATACAATATATTTAGAAGATAGAAACAACAACTAACAAGCATCCATAATAATATACAACATGCAAGGAAGTTGATTATACCTTTGGAGCTCGGTTGCGCTCTAATCGAGGAGTTGCATCTTTCTTTGATGATGAAACACTTTCACGAGTCAAATAAAAATCTCTAACACCTTTTGATCTTCCACGCTATGATCCTTTTTAAGATTCTCTCTTTTCTCAAGAAGATTGGTGGGATCTTCAAGAGAAAACAACTAGGAATTCTAAGGAACTAGAAGAGAACTAGTAAGGAGAAGAGGATGTGCAACACTTGCACAAATTAAAGGGCTGGGCTTGAATCACTCTTGGGATACTAGTAGTGGACGTCCAGCCCCTTTGCACCTCTCTTTATAGTTTTTATAAACCTCCACTTACTAATTTCTATTAGAAGTCTTACTTCCATAAAGATTAGCAACTATCTCTTCTTTCTAATTAAAATAGAAGTCTCACTTTCATCAATTAATTAGTTACTTACTATTACCACTATTAGAAGTCTCACTTCAAAAAGAAATAGTAACATTCCTTTTATAATTCAACTGGTATTAGAAACCTTCTAATGATTGGGCTAGCGTGGGGACCACTACACATTCCTTAGAAAGCTGGCTCCAACTAGGACACGTGACCCCACATCCCATGTGCAATCCGGGCCCACAGTTAATTGCAAATAATTCCACTATATAATTGCAATTAAGATCCAGTCTTAGGAAATTACATAGAAGACCCTAAACTTCCCTATTTCAATAAGTAGGCCTCTCCATCAATATCCATGGATCAATTGGATCTGTCTTACAAACTAGATCCATATCTTATTTGTTAGGAATTTTGTGTATTGCAATTTGATGGATGCATATCATTTTAATCATCATTTGATTTCTCACACTTGCATTATTTTAGAAAACATTGAAATCTTATTTTATCCATGCATTGTTTTTAAATATGGTAAAACTCATGTTTTATGCATGAATTGGTTTTAATTTTGGATGCAATTGATTTTGTAAAAGGAATTTCAAAATTCAAGCTTAGCCTAAGTTTTAAAGTTTCAAATGATTTGTGGCTTTTTATGATTCATGATTTTAAAAATACTTAGATTGATTTAAATCATGTTTCAAGCTTGATTTAATGGCCCCAACAAGTCCCACATCAAAAATCTTTTAAAATTGCAAAAGTATGCAAAATGGGAAAAGTGACCCAGGGCCCAGTGTACTCGGTCGACCGGGTACACATCCCGGTCGACCGCGTACACTGCGGGTCGACTGGGCAGAGAGCCGTTTGGCTCTCCAACGGTCATTTTTCTGACCGTTAAGGGTCGGTCGACCGGGCCTGTCATGGGGTCGACCGGGACACGCAGAAACTCTGTTTTCTGTGTATAAAAAGGCTTCATTCCCTTTGAAAAAGGTTGGAACTTTTGAGGAAACTTGGAGCCTTCTTGGAGGTGTTTGAAGAGAAGATAAAGGGGATGAACCAAGGGGATTAAGAAGGTCATTAAGGAAGCTAAAGCTTGGATCATGAAGTTAAATCTCCAAGTAAGCTTTGCTTAATTTAATCATATGTTTCATGCTTGGTTTTAAATCTTTGGTAAATGTTTTTAGCATGATAACTATGATGAATGAATTCATTACTTCCATTCAATCTTTGATATTAAGTTGTAATGAATTCTTTTCTTTGATTCAAACTTAGTTTAGTTTTAAACTTTGTTAAACATGTTATGGTTGAAACTTTGATTTCTTTATAACATGTTAATTTAACTTGTTTGAATCATCATTGTTGTTTTCAATCTTTTCAAAACCTTTGTTAAATCTTGTTTTTGAAAACAACACTACAAATGCATCACATGTTTAAGCCAAATTAATTTCATACAACTTGTGAGCCTTGATTTTTTAAATCATCAACAAGTTAGTATTTGTTCATGTGATTTGCATTTAAACTTCAATCAATTCTTTCTATGTGCTTTAATCTTTGAATTGCTTTGAGCATATATTCATTGGACTTTACTTTTTAAACTTGATTGAAGTTGTCACACACACACCTCATTAGCATACATCTTTGCACTCATTAGTGTGTTGTGTGAGTTTAGTTTTCACTTTCAAATTAGCCTATTAAAGAGGCATTGTAATTGTGCTTTAATTGTAATCTCTTAGAGTGTTCTTTGGAAGACACTTTCTTTGAGAAATCATTTCTTTGTAAGGTTATTGCTTAGCCATATAAAAGCATAGTGTAAGGGTTGTTGTTTAGCCTAGAAAAACATCATTGTAAGGTTATTGCTAAGCCTTGGAAAGCATACATTGTAGAGGTTATTGCTAAGCCTTGGAAAGCATCTTGTAAGAGGTTATTGCTTAGCCTATTGGAAAAGCATATTAGTGGAAATCCGGTGGGGTGTGAGAGCACAAGCCGGTAGTGGATGTAGGCACGTTGGCCGAACCACTATAAATATTGTGTTGTGGTGCATGCTCTTGTGATGATTGTATGTATTTAGCTTCCGCATTGTGCTTGTTATCATCACTAGTGACTAGTTAGTTTATAGAAAATTAAAATTGGTCATAGTTAGTCACTATTAGTAGCTCACCCTATTCACCCCCCCCCCCCTCTAGGGTTAAGATCCCGGACTTTCAATTGGTATCAGAGCCTCGTGCTCTAATATTAGGATCAAGCGTTTTTGGAACTCTTGATTAGGTGTAAAAACCTAGAGTTTAAACCCTAGTGTGCTTTTCATGAAAATCATTAAAATGGACTCCACTATGCTAGATTGTGTAGATTCCCTTGTAGATTCTTCTAGACCCCTCCTTTCTTCTATTGGAGATTCAAACCTTGAATTTAATGAATCTAAAGTTGAATCAAAAGAAGAAGAAAATGATGATTATGAAGATGATATACATCAAGCCTATGAGGAATTATATGAACTATGTGAAGTCATAGCTAAGAAGAATAAAAAGTTAAGAGAAGAATCAAAAAGGCTAAACAAAGATTTAATCTCTTCAAATGATGAACTTAGAGAGAAAGAAGAAGTAATACATTGCCTAGACTCTAAGTTCATGATCACTTTGCACAACCTATCAAAAGCTCAAGATGAACTAAATGAAATAAAATTAAGTCATAATGAGCTACATAAAGAAAATGTAAATCTAAGAGATACATTAAAAAGACAAGATGAGAACATTATCCATTTAGAATCCAAATTGAAAAATTTCTAAAGATAATTTGTTAAATCTTCAAGATGAATTAAATGCATCTAAGAGAAGTTGTGAAGGACTTACCAAAGAAAACTCAACTCTAAGTGATCACATAAAAAATCAAGTTGAAGACATTGTCAACCTTGAATCCAAGTTAATAACCACCAAAGAAAATTTATTCAATGCTCAAAGTAATATAAAAACTTTACAACTTGGATCTAATGTAAATGAACTCAAACTTGAATTAAAACTTGCTTATGAAAAAGTAAACAAGTTTAATGGAATTGGAATTGAACTTACAAAAGTGAAAAATGAAAATTCAATTCTTAAAAATCAAGTCACTCAACTTGAAACTCACAAACAAAAGTATGAGTGCAAATTTACCCAAGGCGAAGAGAAATTTGAAAAATTATTTAGATTGGGTAAATCACAAGAGATAGGACGGGTATTGGATTTGATAAGTATACTTCTCATGGCCCTAAAATCACCAACACATTTGTGAAAGGTGAGTCCTCAATCTCTAGCACTCACTCCACTTTGCCCAAACAAATGTCATTATTGTGGTAATGAAGGGCATTTCAAATTTGAGTGCAAATTAAGAAAAAATCATTTGTCTAAACCCATCTATGAACCTAAAAATGGAAAATCTAATTCTATGATGGTTAAGGCATCAAAATCAAAGGAAGACTCTAGAAAGTTCAAGCAAGTCAAACCATTCCAACAAGAGTCTCCCAAGATAGATTTTAAAAAGACTAAACAAATCAAAAGTAGTCAAATTAAATCTATCAAAAAGAAACCTCTCACTTTACCTCCTTTAACTTGGAAATGAAAGAACTTTTGAAAAATGTTGAAAGACTAAAATTAAAATTCAAAAGGCATAAAGAGAGAGGAAAAGCTAAAAGAAATGAGAAAAATAAAAAGAAACATCAACCACCAAAGACTAATCATCAATCCAATTATGAAATTGTCAAACCTCAAGGATATGATGTCAAGAATAAAAGAAATCAATATTTATCTCCTCTAGTTGGTGGGATCTCATACATAGACTCCAAAGCTCAATACCTTAGATGGAAACCTAAGGTTAGACTCTTAGACAATACTAAGACCTTATAATTAGATTAGACCAACCCTTTCCCATAAGTTATATGTGTTGTTGGTCTTAAGTCTAGTTCCTTCTATCTTTCTTAGTATTGTCTCCTGTTCAAGTATCATTTGTTTGAGTTTTACTTGTTGAAAATGCATTTTGATTTTAAAAGGTATGTTATGATAAAAATGCATGTTTATGATCAATCTGACTTGAAAAAGAATTGCTTAAAGATACATCTTCTCAATCAATTGATTTGTTTTTCAAACTTGCTTTTATTTGAATGGATACATAGTTATTCCACATTTGTCAAATCAAATGCTATTGAAAAATGAAGTGTCTTGGACTCACAAGTTTTCAATCATTTAAATGGACTTATTTAGAATTAATTTTTTTTTAAAATCTCTTTTCCTAAATTGATTGAGCTTGTAGAATAGTTAGATTAAGGGAATCATTTGTTCAGAGAGTTTTTCTTGAGTTGGCAAATTCTTCCTTAAAATCTGAACAGATACCCTGTTTTTCCCTGTTTACTCGGTCGACATCCTGGATTGGCCGGTCGACCGAAGACTCGTACACAGCAACTAAAAAAAACCCTGTTTTTCCCTGTTTATGCGGTCGACATCCTAGTTTGACCAGTCGACCGAAAACACGTGAACAGCAACTTAAATAAGTTGTGCTGGACTGTTCCGTTTCATTCAGAACCTTCTTCCATTTAGCGGTCGACCCCTTAGGACTTGGCCTCCTCTTCCCTTCTGCTAATGTTTGTCTAGGCTTCGATCATCGTTCTCAAATGAGCAACATTCTCGATCATCATCCTCTTAGCTAAAGGCCTCATTACGTTGACATCCTTGTCACTGTCATTCCTCACTCGACTCCCAGGCAGCCGTGGTTCATACTCTCTTCTATCAGCTTGGAGCCATTCTTCCACAATCCTTATTGCTAGCATTTCCAGGGATATCACTGAATCTTCAACCAGCCAAGTCGTCCAAGCCGTGCATTACTCTCCAACCGTCTGTGTGCTGTGTGTTTGGCAGATTCAATGGCAGATTTAACACCCACTGTTGGTTGCTAGTTCTAATGAGTGTAGCTGTCCATTCATTTATTTTGAAGTTGTGGATTTTGCCGTAACTACTTGTAAACCTTTTGGTCCAGACTTGAGCAGCTGTATTAAATAATTATCCCCAGATTCAGTTTCTGCACCACAAGTGTTTGACAGAATGCCAGAACCACTGATTAATCCATTTTAGTATCTGTTTTTACTGAATTCGAGTGGGAACGTTGTGCACCCGAGTCTTTCAATCTAAGAATCATCCCAAGCCATTTTCAAGTGTTGTCCATCTCTTCTAAAAATCAACTGTTTAGTGCTATGGCTCGCACAAAACAAACCTTCAGGCAGCCTATCAAGAAGTCAAAAACAGGCCAAGCTTCATCTTCTCATAGATCTCCTCCATCCTCTCCTGAAGCATCCCTCCTCGTGAAAGTCAGATTCAAACCCATCCCTTCTCCATCTTCGGTTGTCAAATCCTTCCGAAACAAAGGATCATTGTGGAGAAGAAATGTGTAGTAGAAGATCTAGTGGATTATGGTGTCCCTGCTATCATGGAAGATATTGGCTGGGGTGGTATTCTAAATTGGAGTGGAAATGCCTTTCCATCCTTGGTTCATGGCCTTTATGAGTCTATCTGTGCTTCCACCAACAATTCATTCACTATCAGATTTGAGCATGGAGAAGAGGTGGTTACTACAAAGAAGATTGCATCCATCTTGGGGGTTCCTAGGTCAAATGGACCAAAGATAATATCTGAAGTCTTACCTCTTGAGGAAAAAGATGGAGTGACTCATGCTCTTTGTGGAAGAGCTGAAGTTGGACAGCCAAAAATTCTCTTCAAGCTTCTCTCATGGTTCCTTCCCTTCGGATCATTCATATCATTTTCACTCATCTCCATCTATCCAAGGAAAGGGAATAGGACTGAAGTAACTCCTTACATGGCAAATCTGTTGTTCAAAGTTATATCTGGAGATCGGGTATGCTACCTTCAGTTATTATTGCACCATATTCTCCGAGTTATTACTGGATCGCAGCCGTGTGCAGCTCCATTTGGATTTCTCATTACCCAGCTTGCTAGATCATATGGAGTGGTTCCTCCAGCTTCTGAGAGACCAGTGACATCCACTGTTTTCAACAAATCAAACATTCTCTTGATGAAGCTTCCACCACCTCAGCAAAGGAATCCAGTAGCTGAAGGAGATGCAGAGTTAGAGGCTGCGGAGATAGAGCCTGTAGATCCAGTAGCAGGTCAGCCTCCTCATCCAGAGCCCCCTCAGCAGCGCAGTCTGGAGGACCGTATGACCTCTTTAGAGCATATTGTTTCTACCATACGTACAGACTATCAGGAATTTAGGCAAGAGGTATCAGGAATGATGAAGAAGACTTTGAAGTACCTCTCGAACATCTCCAGCAGCTGCAGGCGTCATGATGATGCAGTGCCCCCGTCTCCTACAGATTCATCTTAGATCTTAGGAAAGTTTTTCACTTTTTGTGGGGAGGGTAGTGATAGACTTTTTAACTCTTTTAAATATTTGTCTATCAACTGACTGAAAGTTGAATTGATTACTGACCATTATTTTGATTTTTGGTTTGGTCAAGTAATTATTGAAATATGTACTAATCGTTTATGGAAAATCAATGAATTTACATATTCAAATTATTCATCTCATATCTTCTTGTTATATTCCTCAATTGATGAATGTTTATGATGCTTTGAACTAAATTTTCTTTCGATTAATATTTTTTTTTCAGCATCATTCACAACAGCATAGACAACCTCTATACATGATAACCTGTTCAGTATTTCATTTTCAGTTTCATTTGTTAACAGGTGCTACTAAAGGTATTCTCCTTGTTTCATGTGTGTAGGTATCTTTCTTCAATTGCTACCTTTGCAATTTAATGGCAAAGGGGGAGAAAGGATTAAGGGGGAGAAAATGCTCTAGCTACCCAAAAAGGGAGAAAGATCAAAGGGGGAGAGAGCATTCAATGGCAAAGGGAGAGAAAGACCAAGGAGAGAGAGTGCTTGGTCTAAGGGGGAGAGAAGATAAAAGAAAGAAAGCTTGGAGCTAAGGACAAGAAGAATGAAGATCAAAAGAGCTAAAGCCCAAGCTAAGTGAAGGAGCATCCGAAGATTTCAAGCCGTGTCAAGCCAAGGAGCTGAAGACTTAGTGTGAGGTTTAGTGTTAAGTTAAGGTTTGCCATCAAATTGCAAAGGGGGAGATTGTTAGGAATTTTGTGTATTGCAATTTGATGGATGCATATCATTTTAATCATCATTTGATTTCTCACACTTGCATTATTTTAGAAAACATTGAAATCTTATTTTATCCATGCATTGTTTTTAAATATGGTAAAACTCATGTTTTATGCATGAATTGGTTTTAATTTTGGATGCAATTGATTTTGTAAAAGGAATTTCAAAATTCAAGCTTAGCCTAAGTTTTAAAGTTTCAAATGATTTGTGGCTTTTTATGATTCATGATTTTAAAAATACTTAGATTGATTTAAATCATGTTTCAAGCTTGATTTAATGGCCCCAACAAGTCCCACATCAAAAATCTTTTAAAATTGCAAAAGTATGCAAAATGGGAAAAGTGACCCAGGGCCCAGTGTACTCGGTCGACCGGGTACACATCCCGGTCGACCGCGTACACTGCGGGTCGACTGGGCAGAGAGCCGTTTGGCTCTCCAACGGTCATTTTTCTGACCGTTAAGGGTCGGTCGACCGGGCCTGTCATGGGGTCGACCGGGGACACGCAGAAACTCTGTTTTCTGTGTATAAAAAGGCTTCATTCCCTTTGAAAAAGGTTGGAACTTTTGAGGAAACTTGGAGCCTTCTTGGAGGTGTTTGAAGAGAAGATAAAGGGGATGAACCAAGGGGATTAAGAAGGTCATTAAGGAAGCTAAAGCTTGGATCATGAAGTTAAATCTCCAAGTAAGCTTTGCTTAATTTAATCATATGTTTCATGCTTGGTTTTAAATCTTTGGTAAATGTTTTTAGCATGATAACTATGATGAAATGAATTCATTACTTCCATTCAATCTTTGATATTAAGTTGTAATGAATTCTTTTCTTTGATTCAAACTTAGTTTAGTTTTAAACTTTGTTAAACATGTTATGGTTGAAACTTTGATTTCTTTATAACATGTTAATTTAACTTGTTTGAATCATCATTGTTGTTTTCAATCTTTTCAAAACCTTTGTTAAATCTTGTTTTTGAAAACAACACTACAAATGCATCACATGTTTAAGCCAAATTAATTTCATACAACTTGTGAGCCTTGATTTTTTAAATCATCAACAAGTTAGTATTTGTTCATGTGATTTGCATTTAAACTTCAATCAATTCTTTCTATGTGCTTTAATCTTTGAATTGCTTTGAGCATATATTCATTGGACTTTACTTTTTAAACTTGATTGAAGTTGTCACACACACACCTCATTAGCATACATCTTTGCACTCATTAGTGTGTTGTGTGAGTTTAGTTTTCACTTTCAAATTAGCCTATTAAAGAGGCATTGTAATTGTGCTTTAATTGTAATCTCTTAGAGTGTTCTTTGGAAGACACTTTCTTTGAGAAATCATTTCTTTGTAAGGTTATTGCTTAGCCATATAAAAGCATAGTGTAAGGGTTGTTGTTTAGCCTAGAAAAACATCATTGTAAGGTTATTGCTAAGCCTTGGAAAGCATACATTGTAGAGGTTATTGCTAAGCCTTGGAAAGCATCTTGTAAGAGGTTATTGCTTAGCCTATTGGAAAAGCATATTAGTGGAAATCCGGTGGGGTGTGAGAGCACAAGCCGGTAGTGGATGTAGGCACGTTGGCCGAACCACTATAAATATTGTGTTGTGGTGCATGCTCTTGTGATGATTGTATGTATTTAGCTTCCGCATTGTGCTTGTTATCATCACTAGTGACTAGTTAGTTTATAGAAAATTAAAATTGGTCATAGTTAGTCACTATTAGTAGCTCACCCTATTCACCCCCCCCCCCTCTAGGGTTAAGATCCCGGACTTTCATTATTATCCTTAGCCCCAATTAATTATAATGATCATAGGTACCTTCCCAATTAACTCTTAATCGGAATGGGTGTACACTTACCAATGATTAAATTCATTAATTGGTACAAGGGGATATTAAAGTTAGATTCCATCTTGATCATTGGATGTTCCCATATCTCTACTACCATGTACCCAAATCACCGAGGTGTTGACCTACAATTGGCCTCACTCATTGGTGACTCGAAACAAATGAATAGATAGAAACTTGAGTTCATTAATGTCTCAGTATTGAGAGCCTATTGCTAGGGAATTATGAGAGCAGACCTTAAAGTAAAGACAGTGTTCATAAGGTGCTTCTCATGGTCCTTCAATATATGCAATGTACCAGCACTATGATCCAGAATCTTCCATTATGATGATCGAGACAGATCACACTATCTCATAGTGATCGAAGTGTGCAACCTTATCAGTATGAGATATCCAGTCTCATCACTGGTTATGAAGATATTTAAGTATAAGATTTGTCAAACATGTCTCCTGTATGTGGATCTCATCCATACACATGTATTACGATGTTTAATGTTTTAATGATATAAATCGGAGATTGGAGATCATCGCATGGACTTTCTTATTTTTTAGCATTTCTGTCGACCCACCAAATAACCCAAAGAGGACCGGTCCTGTCACAGGTTCCCAGATGCAAACCGTGAGGCCTTGTTACTATGTATTGGTTGTGGGGCCAAGGTGGACCCCATTGATGATTGATCAAGACTGTAGATCCAGTAGTGTACCCACGGGCGACCATAGGGATGACGGACTCGTGTGCGATGGGCCCTGTTTGGTCCACCATGCAGCAACCAAAGAGGAGGGTTGACGGTATTGAAAAAGGTTTGGGTTATTTCCTTTTTCGGACTATGGGACCCATGTGGGACATTAATTTTAGATCGGGTCCCTATATCTTGAAGAGAGGGCTTGGGCGACCATATTGATGGCGGCTGATCCTGTGCTCTTGATCGGTGGGACCACTATTCGAGTGGCCTAATTTCAGTTGGTGCCGAGTTCCATTGCAGAACTCGGTTCTGTTTGCCGGAAGGAAAGGGACGACATGTATGGAATATGTGAGAAAGAGAGAGAATGATGATGTGAAGGGATAAGGAGTGAGAATGATGTTGACATGTGGGGGATGAGATAAGTTCCTATTGTGACAGAACATGGCATTTGACTTTTAACACTTGGCCATTAGTTTCTTGAATTAATGACCCTTAGCTTTTAATGAATCCAAATTAAAACCCTTGGCTTATTTTATAAGGAATTGAATTTGGAAAATATTTTGGATGGAGTCCTTAGGTTTTCTAAAATTATAAACTAAGATTATTATTATTTCAAATTTAATATTAAATGATACCTATGGTTTTCAATGTGTTAAAATTATATTTTTATACCTTATTAATTGGATCATTGGACCTAAGTAAATATCGACTGGGCACACGGTATCTTATTAACATGGGGTTTAGTGTTTCATATAACCTCGGGGAAATCCTAGTGGATTTGAGTTCAATCCATCTCTTTTGGGAAACCTTTAATTGTGTCTATGCACCATTGATGGAGAAGGGATGCGTTGATCTTTTATCTATTAGAGATTCATGTGGTTGTTGAGTACGAGACCTTATGTCTGACCTTAGGATTGGCATGTGATTATTCCTTGACCTTCCCATGCATATATATGTTGGTTTAGGATATGTATTCCTTTAGATGCATACCATATTATGTGTTATGGACTATAAAGTGGCTTAGCAAATTTTGTATGACGATTTTGATGAATCAGGCTCAAATGACCCAGTACTGGATGATGGGTCAGGCCAAGTGACCCGGTCCTTGAGAAGTCCAGGTCCAAATCCATCCATTGAAGCTCAGGTCCAAACTCACGAAGTGACCAAGTCAAGGCAGCCACGTCGCTTTGGAAGCAGTCCCGCTCCTACCAGGTCCTGCGGATAAATATCTCACCTGCCTCGTCCAGCGCGAGGGCAGTTCCTCACCTGCTTCATCCAGTGCGAGGGCAGTTCGAGGGTTCCAAGGACGAATGTTGCAGAGGAGCGTCCCCGTCTGTTAGGGTAGACTATAAATCAAGAGCCCCACCAGCACTTGGGGGCAACTGAGATCTTCCCATTCACTTCGATTCCTGTATTCCTCTAGTTTGTAACCCGGAATCACTGAGGAAGTAAAATACCACAGGCAATCTCTGCCTTTCAGCAGTGGACGTAGGTCATTTTGATCGAACCACTATAATCCCTTCTCTCTCTTCTTTAATTATTGCATTTACTACATTTATTACTTGACCGGTGGTGTCCGAAACCCTATTTTGGCATCATCAGTTTGGCGCCGTCTATGGGAACCGAACAAAAGTTCTCATCCTGTTTTCAAAATTATGGTGATCACCACTAGATCGACAAGACGGCAGAGGGCGAGGGTAACCCTCCACCAATCAATCCTACCCCGAATGCTCCTGCTCCCACTCCTCAGCAGATGTTGGAGACCATGCAACAGCTGGTAGCCCAAAACCAGCAAATCTTACAACTCGTGCTGGCAAGGCAAGGAGGAGCATCGCGCCAAAGAATTCCAAGAGCTCCACGCCGTGGAGCTCCCCATCTGGGCGCCCATCCTCAGGGCGGCGCCCATGGAGTTCCCCAAGGAGTTCCCCAGGGCGCCCCTCATGGAGTGCCCGGTAAAGCCCAGCTTGGAGGACTTCCACCTCCTCCCTCTTCTTCTAATGGAGAGGATCCTCATTTCCAAGAAGAGGAGAGTGAAAACCAAAGCATGGAGGAGGGAAGTTATTTTCGTGACCCATCCAAAGAAGCTCCCAATCCCTGGGACGAAAAGATCAAGGAGATACAAAACCAGCTGGGAGAAGTCTACAACTCTATGAAGGCGAAGGCACCGGAGACAGTGGATCACCTAGTCGGGCGAACGGACACACCGTTCAAGCCCGATGTGGTGAACTATCCGCTTCCCCAGAAGCTTAAGATGCCGTCCATGGAGACCTTTGATGGAAGAAAGGATCCATTGGACCACCTGGAGACGTACAAAACCAAAATGCAACGCATAATATCCTTGACGAGATTATGTGTAGGGCATTCCCCACCACACTGAAGGGTTCCGCCCGGCAGTGGTTTGCCAATCTCGCCCCTACCTCCATCGCCACCTTTGCGGAATTGAGCAAGTCCTTCATGTCACATTTCATCGGAGGACGCCGCCACCAGAAGCCTGCCACACACCTGCTCAGCATAAAGCAGGATACAAATGAAAGCCTCAGGAGTTACCTCACTCGTTTTAACGAGGAGGTACTTCAAATTGAAGAGCCTGACGACAAGGTGTCCATGACAGCCTTCCTCGGAGGTCTCCGTGAAGGAAACCGCGATTCAGATCTGAAACTTCTCATTAAGAGACTACTATGGTTGATGCAAAGCATGACAGATTTTTCAAAATCTGATTTCTACACTATGCAGCGGAAATCAGCCATAAAGAATCGCATAGAAACTCCATTAAATCATGATCAATTAATAGAGATGATAGAAGACTATTACCTCGATGTTTTGGAAGCTTTTAATCCTCTGAAAAACTGATGCAAAAGGGTGAACTCAGGTCTGCAATCAACAAGATTGTTGCTGGAATTCTACTGCAGAAATTGTTCTCTTTTGATCTTCTTCTCTATCTCAAATCCAAATCTGATTGGCTAAGATGGTGGGACCTTAACCTAGGAAACAAGAACTATTTCTCCAAGGGAAAATCTCAGACCTTAATCTCTCATCTATCAAGAAGAGAACCTCTCCAAGGCTGGACGTGTGGCACTCTTGCACTCCCCTTTTTTTTAGTGTTGGACGTCCAAAGGGGAAGTGGTTTCTTTTATAGAAACTTTTGTGGAAACCTTTCCCATAAAGTTATCTCTCTTTATTCTGATTGATATCCAAAAAGGAAAGACTTATTTCCTTTAAGAAACACTCCAATTAGAAAAGGAAACTAAAAGGAACTTTCCATACAATTAGTAATCCTAGTTGTAGAACACTTACTAATTTTAAGTTCCTAATCCAAAAAGGAAACCAACTCATAGGAATACTAATCCAAAGAGGAGTCCAACTTTCCAAGTAGAGAGTCCTACTCAAAGTTGGAAACCTTACCCATGGAAATCCTATTATGGACGTCCCACATATCAATGCACACCATGGCCCACATATAATTTATCTAGAGTCCAATTCATGTATGCCATCAAAGGCCTATTTGAATTTAAACTCAAATTATTTTTCCACTAAAATAATTCATCCTTATGTTATCTAAACATCTTAGGAAACCATGCCAATCTTGGTAAGTGACTAGAGAAGGGACCAAAAGACATATTTGCCATTGGCTCCCAAAATGACCAAAATGTCCATGCTAAACCCATAGCAACATTAAGACCATTTTAACCTTAACTCATTCCACTAGAGAGTTATGGTTGAACTCCAAGGACAAATATATATTATAATAAGCTTGTCAAAAAAATGACAGTTGTCTTCGACCTACTAAGTGTAATGACCTGAATGCCCCTCTATGTAACATCCATAATCGAGTCAGGTTATCACATGTACTATCAACCTTCCCGATTACATCTAAACCTTAGAACTTCATATCCTTAACATAATCATCATTCGAATATCATTCTCTTGATCCAGGGAGCGACCCACAAGTTCAATATTCATATGGAACATCCATATACTAAGATCTTAGATTTTGATGATTAATCGGATAATTCTAAGGGGACGATTATTCCATCATCAGATGGCATAGATTCTATATTGCATCTGCACGTCCCAACTGATCAAGTCCGAGTACCCAAAACACAGAGCTGTTGACCCATGAAAAGAATCTCACCCATAGTGAATTAAAGCACAAGAACTTGACTTCGTCAGTTCATCCACAAATGCTCAAGATTAAGAGCACCGGTTACTCAGTAGCATGAGGTGACTTGATCTCTTTTCTGTGATAGTACTATTTTAGAGATCACACCTACCATGGTCCTGTTCAATGCATGACACATGCACTAATGAGATGAATCCGGGAAATCCCTCCCTTGACTTAGGTAAGTCACCTTGAATACATGAGAGTCTCTCATTATAACTTATACCAAGATGAAGTGCCCAGCTCCATCTCTCAGTTATGAACAAATATGATGTTTCCAGTTGTCCATGAATTAGACCTATCTGTGCGTAGACACTACACACCTAATTCATTTACTAGAAACAATGGGCCTTACACAACCATACATATATACATGTTTAAGCATAAAAGAGTCATTCCATTAAATAACCAGTTAAATATCCAGTAACAAAAGATGAGAATGCAGCTAGTGGGCTTTAGGGCATACACTAATCCCAACAAACTCCCACTTGCACTAAAGATCACTACTTCCTAACCTAACACCCATAGACTCAACATGAGAAGTGAAGACTTTCTCTGTAAGAGTCTTAGTGAATGGGTCAGCTAAGTTATTTGCTGAAGCAATATGCTCTACCACTATCTCTCCATCCTGAATGAATTCCCGGATCAAGTGGTACTTTCTCTGAATGTGCTTGCCTTTCTTGTGATTCCTGGGCTCTTTGCACTGTGCTACAGCACCAGTGTTATCGCAGTACATGACAATCGGTTTTTGTACTGCAGGAACAACTCCCAATTCCAACAGGAATTTTCTGAGCCCTACCGCTTCCTTCGCAGCTTCCGATGCCGCCACATACTCTGCTTCCATGGTAGATCAGCTATACAGGATTGCCTGACACTTCTCCATGATATAGCCCCTCCTGACAAAATAAAGACGTACCCTGAGGTAGACTTTCTGGCATCACTATCAGATTGAAATCAGAGTCTGTATACGCCAATGGCGTTAGATCATCTGCTCGAAAGGTTAGCATATAATCTTTCGTTCTCCGAAGATACTTGAATATATGCTTAACAGCTGTCCAATGCATAGGTCCAGGGTTTGACTGATATCTGCTAACCATGCCAACGACAAAGCAAATATCTGGTCTAGTACATAACATAGCATACATGAGGCTTCCAACAGTGGATGCATATGGAACTCTCCTCATGCTCTCTATCTCTTCGGATGTCTTTGGACATTGATATCGAGACAGTGGTATTCCATGTCTAGAAGGTAGGAGGCCCTTCTTGGAGTCATGCATGTTAAATTTGACCAATATCTTCTCAATGTAAGAAGATTGGGATAGGGCTAACATCTTATTCTTGCGATCACGCAAAAGCTTGATCCCTAAGATATAGCTGGCCTCACCCAAATCCTTCATCTGAAATTGAGAGGATAACCAAACCTTTGTGGATGACAATAAACCTACATCATTTCCTATGAGTAATATGTCATCTACATACAGAACCAAAAATGCAACTGCTTTCCCATTTCCTTTCTTATCACACACGGTTCATCAATGTTTTGATCAAAGCCAAAAGATTTGACTGCCTGATTAAACTTGATGTTCCATGCTCTAGATGCTTGCTTAAGTCCATAGATGGACTTCTTAAGTTTACAAACCATGTTATCTTGGCCACTAGCAATGAAGCCCTCTGGTTGCATCATATAGATGCATTCGTCAAGACTTCCATTAAGAAAAGCTGTCTTGACATCCATCTGCCATATCTCGTAGTCATAATGACATGCGATGGCCAAGAGAATCCTTATGGACTTAAGCGTAGCCACTGGTGAAAAGGTTTCCTCATGATCGATACCCTCTTTCTGAGTATATCCTTTCGCCACCAGTCTTGCTTTGAAGGTTTCCACCTTCCCATCCACTCTCTTTCTCTTGTAGATCCACTTGCACCCTATGGGTTTAATCCCTTCAGGTGCATCTACAAGTTCCCAGACTTGATTGGAAT
Source organism: Litsea cubeba (assembly GCA_012931725.1). Classification (NCBI taxonomy): domain Eukaryota; kingdom Viridiplantae; phylum Streptophyta; class Magnoliopsida; order Laurales; family Lauraceae; genus Litsea; species Litsea cubeba. Next base: position 58,778,459 of record CM022953.1, read on the forward strand.
ACAAAGAATCCATTTCAGATTTCATCGCTTGCTGCCACATGTCAGCATCTATATCCGTTACTGCTTCATCATAACTAGTAGGATCCTCAATCAGATCTTCAGAGTCTGTCTTAAAAGACACTCCTAGATATCTTTCTGGTTGTCTAGAAATTCTCCCACTACGACGAGGCTCCGGAGTGTTCAAAGGAATATCTTGTTCATCTACTGCTTCAGGATCTGGTACAGATGTTATAGGAGATCCCGGAAGAATCTTCTCAAGGGTTTCTTTACAACTAAGCTCTTGGTGCATCATACAATCATCCTCCAAGTACCTAGCATGAGTGCTGATGAGCACTTTTTGCTCCTTTGGATGATAAAAGATGCCACCTCTCGTTCCTTTAGGATACCCAATGAAGTAGCACATTTCCGATCTGGGTTCCAGCTTGGTAGCTTTATCATTCAGTACATAGGCTGGACAACCCCAAATGTGAATATGTCTTAAACTAGGTTTTCAACCTCTCCACATTTGTTGCGGTGTCCTAGGTACTGATTTAGAAGGTACCAGATTTAAAATGTATGCTGCTTCTAGGGCATATCCCCAAAAAGATATAGGCAGGGTTGCATGACTCATCATGGACCTTACCATATCAAGAAGGGTACGGTTTCTTCTCTCTGCTACACCATTTTGCTGGGGTGTACCCGGTGCAGATAACTGAGACACAATCCCATGTTGTGTGAGGTACTCCTTGAACTCACCCAGGAGGTACTCGCCACCTCGATCAGATCGAAGGGCTTTGATATGTTTCCCTAGTTGTAGCTCTGCCTCAGCCTTGAATTGCTTGAACTTATCAAACGCCTCAGACTTGCATCGCATTAAATATACATATCCATACCTAGAGTAATCATCGGTGAAGGTGATGTAATACTCATACCCTCCTCGAGCCGGTTTGTTCATAGGACCACACACATCAGTGTGAATCAACTCTAACAACTCCTTTGACCTTAGTCCCTTTCCAGAGAATGACCGTTTGGTCATCTTTCCCTTGAGACAAGATTCGCACTGAGGAAAAGGTTCGAAATCTAATGAGCTCAAGGGCCCATCTTCTACCAACCTCTGAATCCGTTTTGGGTTAATGTGACCCAAACGTAAGTGCCAAAGATATGTGTCATTGATTGAAGATACCTTTCTCTTAAGGGAAGTTGAGCTTTCTTGTTGTACATTATGCAGTGTGGAGCAATAGGATATATATAAAATAAGTTGTCATGTATTCTACCGAAACATATAATATTTCCATCTCTACTGATATCAATACCAGAATGAAAGAAACTGAATAATTAAATTCAATTAATCTGGAATCTGAAATTAAATTCTTCCTCATGTCCGGAACATAGAAAACGTTATTTAAAACTAATATCCTATTACATGGAAAATGTAAGGTAACAACTCCTACTGCTGTTGACACCAAAATGTCACTTTGCCTTTTCAAGATCCAAAGAGCTACATGAAGTCGCAACCTCCATAAATAGGCAATGCTGCTTCCAAAAATAAAATCTTGTCAGAATCAAACAAAAACTGCAAGATTCATCCAGACAGCCAAAAGAGGAGTACACAAGAAGTTTCAAGCCATTTCAAGATCATTTGGCCTAACTTCGCTTCTCCGACAGCCAAATCAAGCCTCTCGGCGGTAAAGCTCTCCGGGACCATGGTTTCCAAGACAGAACCTATGGATCATCTTAAAATGACTCCAATAGGTTCCCTGTCAAATTTCAAGTCAATCGGACATCGGTTGACCGCACATCAAACCGCGACATCTTCATCGCGACAAAAAGCAAGTCTGCAGGTGATAGGACCCCAAACGGCTTCAAAACTCAAACAAAAGCCTATGGTTGGTCTTATTTATTGCTCAGAGGCTTCACACCAAATTTCAGGTCATTCCGACATCGTTTGACCCAGTTTCAACTTCTGACGGGAAATCGGCAACTCTGCGCGACAAAGTCTTCGGCTTTCTCAGGAAATTGGAAACTTTGCAAAATAAAATGCAAGGATTCTCATCAGGTTTCCTACAAAGAAATCAGGCCAATAAATGTCAAAATGTCAAGAAAAGTACAGAAGAAAAAAGAATCGAAAAAAGCAAAAACGGACGCAAAACGGGACCAAAAGGGGGAAAACCCCCCCAGGGTCGCAGACCCCTGCGACCCTGGCCCAAGGTCGCAGGCCCCTGCGACCCTGGGCCAGGGTCGCCGGCGACCATGGACCCCGGGGTCGCCGGGAAAGCCCCGGAAACCCCGGTTTTCGCCATTTTTTCGCGATTCGAGGAGCCCAGCCTCTGGTACTTTCCAAAATTCATGCTTTTGAGACACCAAGTCCTCTGACATCCGTCCAAAACACGGGTAAATCATCAAGAGTATCGAAGACAGTATTGATCGCCACCCGGTCAACCGAAAAAAAGTGTGCTTTCCACCCGACCGATCGAGAAATCGACAGGACAGATGGCACCGACCTCGCTGTTGGCAACAAACACCTGAAATTACATGGTCATCTGATGTCGATCTACATGAAGATCCATCGATGATCATCGACAGAAGAATTCCAAAAGACGTGGCACGGCCGCGACTCTTCAGCTGCTCGGCGACCACTTAATGCGATTAATTGACTAGCTTTATTACAGTCATTAATCCATTTCTTTGGACGGCCCAATCAGAAGCAAGCATTTGGGAGTTACAAGTCAAGAGATTCATGGCATTTAACCCATGAAACTCCTCCCATCATGGCGATTAAAGGCGATTAAATGCCCTCAATCTCCTCCGGCCAATCAGAAGCCAAGAAAAAGAGTTACAAAATAAACAAATCAATTTTGTAACTCCTCCCATTATGTGGCTTAATGACATTAAAAGCCCATAAGCTCTCCTAAATGGCTACCAAGAGCCTATAAATAGGAGAGCACTCCAAAGGAATCCAGCATCAGAGATCATCAGAAAGATCAGAAAAATCAGAGAAAAAACACAAGCACACAGACAGAAATCCAGAGAAAGAAAAAGAGAGAAAACTCTGCGGAAGTTCTACACCGGCCACCGCAACAAGGTGACAAAAGTCCCTTGGGGGGTACCCCCCCCCAAGGTCCTTGCCTTCTCCTCCTGCCTCCAATGGCTTAGTATGGCTTTTCAGCCCGTCTACTCGGTTTTTATTGGACATAGGACCTTCCTTTGGTCTTTGTCTTCTAAAAACCCGAGGTTATAGCCAAGCCAAGCGAATCAATAGCATCCTCTGTTCTCATCTGCATGGATGATGGCGAAGCCCACATATGGCTTGCGACCGTCAATCTAAACGAGTCCTCCACAATCTCCTGAGAAGTTAGATCCTCCTTTTCTTGCTTTTCATTGTAGTTTGTATTTTTTTAAAAGAGACAAAAATCACAATTCTTGTCTTTCATTGTTGATAAGGATTGTAAATCGGCTATAAACGCCAAAATCGGCTATAAACGCCAAAAATCGGCTATAAACGCCAAAATCGGCTATAAATGCCAAAAAAATCGCCTTTCACGGCAAATCAAGAAAAATGTCTCTTTTCTTAAATATATGTGCAATGGAAAACTTGAAAGAAGTTGATTTCCTTTTTACTTGCGAAGGTTGATCTCCGGATCACCACTTGCAATTCCAAGTAAAATAGAAAATCTGGCACACCCACAAAAAAAAGAAATGTTGATGCACGCCCCTGCCCCCCGGTTACGAAAGGGTCGGACCCGACGGACTCCCACGTCCGCCGACCTCGGTAGAACCAAGCAGGAGCGCGGTCCATCAAGCTGGCATCACCCGGTGGGACTCGTTTATTTGAGAACACGATGCTAGAAATGAAATATTTGCATATCATATATTTTGCTCTATGCTTATATTTCTTTTCTCGATTCCTTGGCTACTTTATAATTGGTGGCCTATGTTGAATTCTGCAAAAAAAATGAGATGAGATTTTTTGTTTGGAAATTTCTAATTCTTTGAATTTATTTCCATTCTTTCTCTTTTCAAAAAAAAAAAATTTAAAAAAAAAAAACAAAAAAATCAGATTTGTCATTTTTGGATTCAAAATTGAGAAACCTTGATCCGTTCCTATCGTTCATCGCGCTTGCAGAAATGTTGAGCCTGTTCGACTAAGGTTTTGGGCCATGGTTTCTCTTCGATGAGTTCATTAAAAAATCAAAAAAAATATATATATATATAAAAAAAAAAAATTTTTAGATTTCTCAATTTGGATTCAAAATTGAGAAACCTTGATCCGTTCCTATCGTTCATCGCGCTTGCAGAAATGTTGAGCCTGTTCGACTAAGGTTTTGGGCCATGGTTTCTCTTTCGATGAGTTCATTAAAAAAAATATATATATATATATAATAAAAAAAAAATTTTAGATTTCTCAATTTGGATTCAAAATTGAGAAACCTTGATCCGTTCCTATCGTTCATCGCGCTTGCAGAAATGTTGAGCCTGTTCGACTAAGGTTTTGGGCCATGGTTTCTCTTCGATGAGTTCATCAAAAATAAAAAAAATATATATATATATATAAAAAAAAATTTTAGATTTCTCAATTTGGATTCAAAATTGAGAAACCTTGATCTGTTCCTATCGTTCATCGCGCTTGCAGAAATGTTGAGCCTGTTCGACTAAGGTTTTGGGCCATGGTTTCTCTTCGATGAATTCATAAAAATAAAATAAAAAAAATATATATAAAAAAAAAAAAAAGACATAGACCACTAAGGTTAAACCAACTGTGTTCTTTGATCATGGTTGATTCAAAGAAAAGCCTTGTCCAGAGTGTGGAGACAGCTTGACTGTTCTAGGCAAGGGTCCTCCAAACGGGTTCATTAAGTAATCCTACCCTTACCTGGGGGCAATTCTATCAATCAAGATTTCATAAGACCGGGTTAGGAGGCCTATGTGTACTCTCTCGTCTTTTAAATAAAAAAAAATAAAAAAAAAATATAAAAATTTTAAAATAAAAAATAAAAAATAAAAAAAAATTTTCAAAAAAAAATCTTAAAAAAAAAATAAAAAATAAAAAAATAAAAAAAAAAAGAGATTTTTTTAAAAAAAAAAAAATCTTCAAAAAAAAAAAATCTTCAAAAAAAAAAAAAAAACTTCCGTCATTTTGGGTTTAGATTGGAGAAATCTTGGTCTTCTTCTTTCTGAGCACTGGCGCTCGCGGAAATCGCTGAGCCCGTGTTCAGATTGGAGTGCCTTTTGCTCTCTTTGATGAACCCGATATTGGCCTTTCAAAAGAAAACTCGTCATTTTTAGATTCAGATCCGAGAAATCATGGTTCATTTCTTTCTGAGCACTGGCGCTCGCGGAAATCGCTGAGCCCGTGTTCAGATTGGAATACCATCTGCTCTCTTTGATGAATCCAATCTTGACCTTTCAAAACAGAGAATCTCATCTCATAGATGCGGTCTCAAAACATTTGTGTCTAGCGGTACTAGTACGCCCTTTCAGGGTCTACTCCAACTTTATATTCTTCTTACCTCGAGCAAGCTCTGCTTCTCGATAAGTCGAATTTAAGTTCACAATTGCTTCTAGCAGTCACTGGGATGCCCATTCTGGGCTTACCATACCTGCGATCAGAACAATTGTACCCTCTATGGCATTTTGCCTTCCTCATATTGTTTGGGTCATCTACCTCGAGCAATTTGAAAAGACGAAACCATAGAACTTCCCATTTATGATCATTATATTCTTGTGATTACTAATGGATGTGGTCTTGTTTCAGAAATTTTCGAAAAAACTAACAATGGCAGCTTCACTAACCATTACTTTCGACGAAAGCAAGCACCAACTCATGCTTCAACAGAAGCAAACCACGCGCACCTACAAGCGCCCCATCAGCTGCCGAAGTGTCAACTCCCTCGGCAACTCTGTGAACTCCGGGTCGACCTCGACTCCCCGGACTATCGTCTTCGGGACGTTGGGACCATTCCCACTTCCTGAGAACAAGCTGCTCCCTCCAAGAAGCAGAAACTCGCCTCTCAACGTGTCACTACCGTGACACCAAAGGCGAGCACAAGAAGGCCTGAAGCCCGTGGCAGCCCCACGAAGCCTCAACCTGCAAACAACCAGGTCTACCCCAAGACTTGGTCCCCAAGACCTTCACCAAAACAAAGAAGGTCCCAGGCATCCACTAAGCCAGCATTCCTGGCCCCACTCAAGGAGAACCAGTTCTATCCTCTTGCTTACATGAAAGAGGAGAGACCCATCTCCAACCTGACTTCAAAGTCATCCCAGCATGAGCCGGCTTGTTCCTACAAGCCCAAAATCAAGTCATGCATCACAAGGCCTCCACAAGCACCTGCTAAGGCCTACAAATCTGCAGTTCGACCCTTCATCTCTACAGGGGCCGAACTTCACAAATTCAAAGCTTCGCTGCAACTGGCGAAGGATAGGGTTCGCATCCTGTCCTTGCCCAGCTACAAAGAAGACAGACTCGGCTGCTGCGCCCGAGGGAGCACATCCTTCATGTCAAGCCCAGTCAGAGCTGACCGAAGCTCAAATTGCTCGTCGTATACGCCGCCGCGCGTCGTACCGACAAAAGAGACTACAGAAGCAAAGGACCCAGCCTCCCACACTTCAAGTCTCTCCCAAATGGGTCGAAAAAGAAAGACCCAACCAAGTTGCTGCCGTCCATATGGTTGGAAAAACCAGAAGGCGCCAAAAATCAGCAACAAAAATCCATGTCCGACGTCCAATGACCCGCAGCGTCTCAGGACAAGAAGACATTCAGAAGAATCCCCTGCTCCTTCAAGCAAAGGACAGCAGAGTGATCCTTCCTCAAGCTCCTCTTCGAAAAGAATGAGCCCCAGCTCAGTCACCAGGACAGTTTCTTCGTTCGAATCACGAAGGATGAATGTCTTGGCTACAAATTCTGAGCCACCACCCCGCAATCCACCTCCAGAAGATGCGATCACCCGCATCCAGCAGTTGGAACAGGGCCAGCAGAGGATTGAAACTCTGATGGAAAACCTTCTCCTCGCCTTCCAAAATCAGGCGAACAATGAACCTCCTCCGAATCATCAAGACGACGAGGTAAATAGAGAAGAAAATGAGTCACGCGCCCTTACCAAAAAGGACGTAGACGGTATCCTCGCCAAAGCAAAAGAAGAGGATATACTCAAGAGCATGGGATCAAGCCACCATATCCCTTATGGATGGACTCGGTCCCGTTCCCCACCAAATTCAAGCATCCTACTCTCCAAACATATACGGGGAAAGGATCAGCCAGACAGCACGTCATCCACTTCAAGATCCTGACGGGAGCTATCGCGGATCAAGATGCACTCAAGATCCGCCTCTTTGCAAGTACCCTAAAAGGTACGGCCTTCGATTGGTACTCCACTCTGCCGGAGGACTCAATCCAAAATTGGGCCATGCTAGAGACACGCTTCCTGACTCACTTCAAAGGTGAGGATCACCCGCTACTATGGCTCAGCTGTGCAGCCTAAAACAGGGGGAGAATGAATCAACATATGACTTCATTCACAAGTGGAAAGCAATGGCATACAAATGCTCTGATGTATTGCCACAAGCGTCGCTAGTCGACATCTGCCGAAACAACATGAGAGCCAGAATCCGCTCCATGATCATCGGCAACAAATCAAAAAACCTGGGAGAACTCCTAGAAGCTTCCATGGAAGCTGATGAACGGTGATTAAAGACCTCAACAGTCAGAAATCATCAAGAAAAGAGCCAACCGCCATTGCAACCTCTAAACCAAAGAAGAAAGAGGTCCTCAATGTGCAGACCAAGCCAGCTCCTCAGCCACCAAAGAAAGCTGAAAACAAAGCTGCTGGTAAGAGACCTGAACTCTCTGATGCCTTCAAAGAACGAGTAGAGAAGAAATACCCGTTTGATGAAGATGTTGATGAAATCTTCGGGGCTCTTGTGGCAAACGGCAAGCTCACCTTGCCTGAACCAAAAAGACCGGGTGATGTTGGCAAAACCAACGATCCTCGGTACTGTCCATACCACCAGATGATCTCGCATCCTCTCAATCAATGCTTCGTTGTGAGAGAGAAAATAAATGAGATGTGGAAAAACGGAGTCATCACCTTTGACAAAAACTATGGGTCTGCCTCCGTCAACATGGTGACATGTGGACAAACATCAAGATCACCGAAGAAGAAGATCATACTTCCTTCAAGGTGATAAACTCAATCGAAGCGTCCGAGGAACTGGTTCCTTACCCGACACCAGACGGACAACCGATATGGGTACATCCCGATCTCCTGGAAGATGAAAATTGGGAGGTCGTGAAAATAAAGCCTACAGCTCGACAGCGAAGGCAGGCTAGGAAACATCTCCTCAAGCTCAAACGGCAAGAGAAGACCCAGCCAAAACTAGAGGTCAAAGAAAAGGCAGAGGCTTCCTCTACCGCTTCACTGGAGGTAACAAAAACATCCCTTCCAGAGACTTCAAAGGGGGTAAGGAAATTCACTCTCAGTGATTTCATGCCACCTCAATTCAGAGAAGCCATGCAGGAGACATCATACTCTTGCAATTCGGTAGTTGGATTCTCCATTGATGGATACGAGTCCAGCGACACCGATGATGGATTCGAACCCAACTACACAGATGAGTGGGAGGAGTCCCTTGAAACAGGAGAATATCTCTCCGATGAAGAATGGGTTCCTGAGTCTCATCTTATGCCAGTAATCTGGTATAACCCCCTACAGCCACAAGGATCCTGGTCTGATGATGAAGAAGACCAAGAGGCTGTACAAGAAAATGCTGCTGACCCAGCACCTCTCATCACTCCAGTGGAAATCAACAATGTTGAGCCACAAAGAGATGATGAAGAAGAAGATCCGGCTCCCATGCCTGATCTTGAAGAATATGCAAGGATCTTGCAGCGACTCGCTCTAGAACAAGAGCAAGAACGCGTCAACGAGCCTCCTCGCAATCCAGAGCCTGAAGTCCCTGAAGACCATCAGGTACATCCTCCCTTAACTCCTGAAAATGGAGAAAATTGCTGGATAGACGATCCTCTCACATCCGAGGATGAGTCTGACTCCGATCAGGCAACGTCTCCCGTCAGAGCTTCCTGTAATGTGATAATTCGGGATTATAGCTCTTCCGAAGCATCGTCTGATGAGAGCACTTACACTCCGGCGACCCAGCCTAGCATATATCTTCTGGAGCCACCTCGTCTCACGTGACTTTCACTGAGATGACACCCTCTCAGGTTTCTTCTCCTGAGACTGTGACTTCAAAGTTCACACCCTTCCTGACTGAAGAATTCCCAGCTATTGATGCTTGGGACGATGAATTAGTCAACGAAGAAGAAAGATTGCTGGATGCTGTTCAGGACTTGTTCCCGGAAAATGCTCCATGCAACACAATCACTGAGGATGGTAACTCTGCTGCTGATGCATCCTCAGCAAATGAAAAACGACAGCCTCTTGATCCTGAAGACAATCTTCCAAACGAAGACCCTTCTCAAGAAGCTCTCGAAGTTGGTAGAGGCACCCGCTCTGGCCGGGACTACCACAAAAATTACAACCAATCTTCCTTTACATATGTAAATCCTTCGGGAAAAGATGTTGTAAGCGCCCCTAGTGGCAACAATGATGAACATGCAGGCCCTAAGGAGGCTTTCAAGTATGACTTGATTGAACACTTCAAGCACATACCTGCACGTCTGCACATCCTAGATTTGTTGCGAATGTCTCCGCACACTCGTGATAATCTCATCTCAGAATTACAAAAACTGAATGAGGATGTCGACAAACATGCCCCGCAAGTCCTCCAAATTGAAATGGATTACCGGGTCAAAAACTCAGAAGCCTCCTCAAAGGGAGAAAAGAAGAAAACTGAGGGATCATGCATTGAATGCCTCTCGGTTAAAAAAGCAGCCAGTGCAACCATCGCCTTCACAAAGGATGACCTCCTACTTGGCGAAACCAGGCATAACCGACCCCTGTACTTCACGGGTATATCAAGGAAATGCCTATGCATAGAGTTCAGATCGACCCAGGTTCTGCACTCAACCTTATCTCCACATCGGCTCTGAAGAGTTGGGCATCCCACCCAGCAAACTGAGCCACACATCTGTATCTATCTTTGGATACGATGGGAGTACTCAAAGGCCTATCGGCAAAATCAGGTTCAAATTGCAGATCGGTGATCTTATCTCTGAGGTCACAGTGTATGCAAATAAAGACCCCTTCATGCTACAACATCCTTCTCGGACGCCCTTGGATCCATGAGAATGGTGTTGTCCCTTCAACTCTACATCAATGCATCAAGTTTGTTGGCGACGACGGCATGATACATCGAGTCTTTGCGGATAGAAAACCCTTCAAAGGTAAAGAAATCCACTTCGCAGACTCACAGATGTATGAAGGTGAAAAAGAAGAAGAGGAGAAGCATACAGCATCCTTTGCCGAAATCTCCAGAAAGATAAAGGCAAAGCTCCTCAACAATCACCGGAAGAAAACAAACCATCCGGTAAATCTGAAGAGAGCATGCAAACTCCCTTCATCATCTCCCTCAAATCTTCAAAGCCTTTGGTCATCACAACTAAAGTGAAGAAGGCAAAACAAAAGCCTGGGGGCAAATTTGTTGTCTCTTTCGTGTCTATCATGCAAGACACGGACTCGGATTCAGAGCCAGAAGACGACACATCGTCAAGCCAAGCTGACACTCAGCAAGTTCAGCCTGCTCTTACTCCAATGGAGACAACTTCTGACATAGAAGATCCTACGTCAGCTTCCTTCGTTGTTCCAGCAACTTCAGCAAAGGAAAAACCGATCTTCTTCCATAGATCGGATGCTTCTTCATCAAACTCCATGCTTGAACCTTTCCAAAATAAAGGTACGCCTCAACTATCCTTATACAGTTCTGTGGCACAAGCTATTATGAAGAAAATGGGCTATGACGCTCAAAACCCAGTCGGTTTGGGAGAAGGACGCGGTATTCTCACCATTGGGGCCCGTCTTGACCAAAAGCCAGCTGGAAGATTGGAGACTCTACGGCTATGTAGAAAAGTCTTCACACGGGTTAGGGTATGATCCTGACACCCCTTGAGACAGTTGACACAAAGGCTTAAAAGTCAATATACTGACCAAGCCTCAACATCTCAAGTCCATGAAGACATCGATCTCCCTGGATATCTCTTTGATGAGTCACCTGACAAAGATCCAGGAAGCTCATCCAATTGGCACGATTTCTCCGAAAATGAAGAGGAGTTGTCCGATGGCACAGACGTGTGGACTTCTGACCCAGAAGAACCCTCATCTCCAAAAGAATAGCCTACTTCGACTCGGTTTCAACAGGCGATTGGGATCATCTCATAGCAAGCCTTGGGAAAACTACCGATCAAGAAGACCCGTGGAAAGGAACAAAACCTTGGTCTGGAAATGCCCTTGAAACCCCAGAAGGTTTCGTTGAGCTGGAAGCCTCCGAAAATATTGTGGAGGAACCACCTTCGAACCTTCCAACAGAAGATCCTGTTCAAAAGATAGACTTGGGAACACCAGATAACCCACGTCCTGTATTCATAAGCAAGAATATAAAGGATGATGAGTTACCCGAGTATATCGCTTTTCTTCGTGAGTTCGTTGATTGCTTTGCATGGTCTTATGCTGAAATGCCAGGCTTAGACCCCAAAATAGCAGTTCACAAACTCAATCTTCAAGAAGACATCAAGCCTGTCAAGCAAGGCCAAAGAAGATTCCGTCCAGATGTGATGGATAAAATTGAACAAGAAGTTCAAAAACTCAAAAGCGTCGGCTTCATCCGTGAGGAACAACATCCTGAATGGTTGGCCAACATTGTCCCCGTGACAAAGAAAAATGGGCAGATCAGGGTCTGTATTGACTATAGAGACCTGAATGGCGCATGCCCAAAAGATGAATTTCCGCTCCCCATACCAGAGGTAATGATTGATAATACCTGTGGATTCGAGCGAATGACATTCATGGATGGTTTCTCTGGCTACAATCAGATAAAGATGCATCCTGAGGATGAAAAACATACATCCTTTCGAACCCCATTTGGCGTGTATTGCTACACTGTCATGCCATTCGGTTTGAAGAATGCTGGTGCCACATATCAGAGGGCTATGATGAAAATATTCCAAGATATGCAGCACAAGACGGTTGAATGTTACGTTGATGACCTCGCCGTCAAAAGCAAAAGAAAAGAAGATCATCTCGAAAACCTCGAGAAGTCTTCCTCCGGCTTCGCAAACACAAACTGCGAATGAATCCATTGAAATGCTTCTTCGGCGTCTCGTCGGGTAAGTTCCTCGGATTCTTAGTTCGGAAAGCTGGAATAGAGCTTGACCCCATAAAAGTCAAAGCCATTCTAGAAATGCCCTCTCCAAGAACCTTGAGAGAACTCAAAGGGCTTCAAGGGAGATTGGCCTACATCAGACGGTTCATCTCCAATCTTTCGGGGAAATGCCGTCCATTCTCCCGGTTGATGAAAAAGGTGTAAACTTTGTCTGGGATGCTGACTGTGAAGCTGCTTTCCAAGACATCAAGTCATACCTGACAAAACCTCCAGTGTTAGCTGCTCCTACCACTGAAAACCATTCATCTTGTACACAAGAGCCCTTGATCACTCTCTGGGAGCTCTGCTTGCGCAAGAAAATGATCAAAGAAAAGAAGCTGCTCTATATACCTCAGCCGCATGCTAGTAGGTGCAGAGCATCGCTACTCTCCAGTCGAAAAAGAATGTCTTGCAGTGATGTTCGCCGTACAAAAGCTGCGTCACTACTTGCTTTCCAACACAGTCTACCTGGTCTCGAGGGTCAACCTCTTGAAGGTCCATCCTTCTGTCACAATTTGATATTAGGTATGTACCACAAAAAGCAATCAAAGGGCAAGCTCTAGCGGACTTCCTCGCAGAGCATCCATTGCCTAAAGATTCTCCACTCAGAGATGATCTCCCAGACGAACCAGTCTACAATGTGGAGACTTTCTCACAAAGTGCCTCCTGGGACATGTACTTTGACGGTGCAACCAGGACAAATGAAAAAAGACAGCTGATCTCGGGAGTTGGCATCCTCTTTGTTAGCCCCGACAAATACATGATTCCACACGCTTTCTCGCTACTGGAACCATGCACAAACAATGCAGCTGAATATCAAGCTCTGATCTTAGGATTGGAACTCGCCATCGAATCCGGTATCACCATGCTGGAAGTCTTTGGAGACTCTCAACTGATCGTCAACCAGATGAATCAGAAATTTGAAGTCAGGAAGCCAGATTTGTTGCCCTACTACAACAAGGCACAATCACTTCTGCAAAAGTTTGACATCTGTCACATCACCCACATTCGTAGAGGTGAAAACATACGTGCAGATGCCCTAGCCGGACTTGCCGCATCCATGGCAATCCAGGAAGGGGAAAACATGCAAGTCACAGTGTGCGAAAGAAGAATCCTTCCTCCTCTTAACACACACCAAGCAGTTGCTGAATGCCACCAAGTGGTCGGAAGTCGGATTTCAATCCTTCAAACTTCAATTGGCGACTGGAGGGATCCGTTCATTGATTACATTATGTTCGGAATCCTACCTGAAGATCCAAAAGAACGGGTAAGCATCCAAAGGCGAACCCCAAGCTTCCATTTGGATATTCCATCAAAAATCCTTTACAGGAAATCCTTCAACGGAGTACTTCTACGCTGCTTGTCACAACAAGAGGCTGAAGAAACACTCAAAGAAGTTCATGCTGGTCTTGTGGAGCTCATCAGGCTGGACCTAAGCTCTATGATCAGATAAAAAGGTTAGGATATTACTGGCCTACCATGGTAGCTGACGCAATGCAATTTGCTAAGCGCTGCCAACAATGCCAAGTTCATGGAGATTACATTCACATGCCTCCAGAATGGCTGCATCCTACAGCGATCTCATGGCCTTTCGAAGCCTGGGGTATGGACATCATAGGTCCTATTTCTCCCCCTTCAAGCAAAGGTCATCGCTTCATCTTCGCCGCTACGGATTATTTCTCCAAGTGGTCAGAAGCATTTGCGTTTAACGAAATGAAGACCTCATCAGTCCTTCAGTTCCTACGCACCACCAACATCATTTGTCGTTTCGGCATACCCAAAAGATTCGTCCATGATAACGGACCACAGTTCCGGGATCATCGATTCTACAGGTTCTGCGACAAATACAAAATTCAAAGCTGTCCTTCGACTCCATACAATCCGGCAGCAAACGGGTTAGCAGAAGCTTTCAACAAGACACTCTGCAAAATCCTCAAAAAAATGGTCTCTAATCACAAAAGAGACTGGAGCGACAAAATGTCTGAAGCTTTGTGGGCCTATCGAACCACCGTTCGAGGACCAACACATAGCACACCATTCTCCTTGGTCTATGGATGCGAAGCTGTCGTGCCCTTGGAAGTACAAATTCCTTCCTTAGGGTATCCTTGCAAAATGACATGACTCAAGAAAGCAATGTCAAATTGCGACTCCATGAGCTGGACAATCTCGATGAGAGACGGCTCGAAGCTCAACAAAGCATTGAACTTTACCAAGCACGTATGGCAGGATCTTTCGATAAAAAGGTCAGACAACGCGCCTACAAAAAGAATGACTTGGTTCTTGCGGTAAAAAGACCAATGGTCTTCGCTCACAAGTCCAAAGGCAAATTCGAGCCAAAATGGGAGGGACCCTACGTCATCGACAAAGTTTTCTCCAATGGCGCATACGCACTCCTAAACATGGAAGGTGACAGATGTATGCTGCCCATCAATGGCAAGTTCTTAAAGCGGTACTACCCTTGAAGACTTACCCAACTGGGTAAGAGCAATGCCTGTACGGCCAAAACCGGTTTCCAGGTACACGCTCGCCAAACCCACCCTTTTTTAGAATTTTCATATCAAATGTTGAAATTTCTAGAAATCTAAAACAATGCTTACTTTCATCGTTTCATTGTTAAACAAAAATCCAAGTTTAGAAACTTTCCCTAACTTGACCAAAATTTTCAACCCTTGAACCCAAAATTCATGGTTTGAAACAAAATCCGGATTCAGGGATTTCCACCCTAGTCCACCCTGCCTTTTACCGCCAAAATGGTTTTAGGTCAAAACTTATGACCCTCGTGTCTTTAAACAAAAAAAAATGGTTTTTCAAAAACCGCGAGGAAGCGACGCTTAGTCGATACTCGCACAAATCGGAAGCAAGCGAACCACGTTCGACACTTCCAAAATCGCAGGGGAAGCGAACATTTCGTCGATACTTGCAAAATCCAAAACCGTGGAAACGCAACATTTCAGTTGATATCCACAACCCAAATTTCAAAGGTTCGAAAAAACCTAAAAAACCGTGGAAACGCAAACATTTCAGTTGATATCCACAACCCAAATTTCAAAAGGTTTCGAAAAAAACCTAAAAAACTGTGGAGACGCAACATTTCAGTTGATATCCATGACCCAAAGGTTCGAGAAAACCACAAATTTCAAAAATCATGGGGAAACGACATCAAGTCAGTACCCGCAAAACCAAAATTTTTGAAAAGCAGGATGCGACATTCCATCGATACTTGCACCCAAATCCGCGAGGAGGCGACATTCCATCGATACTCCGCAATCGAATGAGCAAGGATGCGACATTCCATCGATACTTGCAAGAACATTCACAGGGAGGGCGACTTTTAGTCGATACTTGCATTTTGAAAACCAAACCGGCTATAAATGCCATCAAAAACAGGCTATAAATGCCACAAACCGGCTATCAATGCCACCAAAACAAAACAGGCTATAAATGCCACGAACCGGCTATCAATGCCACCAGAAACAAACCGGCTATCAATGCCACACAAACAAAAAACTTGGATTCAAAAAAAAAAAAAAATGGCTATCAATGCCACAAAAACCAGCTATAGATGCCACAAAACAAATTCGGCTATCATATGCCACCAAAATTGGCTTCCATGCCACAAACAAAAACCTGGCTTTCATGCCAAAACTATCATTTGACAAAAGATTTTCACAAAATGACAACCTTTTGATCAAATCCCATTTAGCAATTACTTTTATCACAAAAAAAGATTCAAGTGAGCGTTAGGGAATACAAAAAAAAGAGCATCCCATTTAGCAATTACTTTTATCACAAAAAGATTCAAGTGAGCGTAGGGATAACAAAAAAAAAGTGTTCACAAGCACTACAAAAAAAAAGAGTACCAAAAAAATACATGTGGTACCAAAAAAAAAGTGTTCACAAGCACTACAAAAAAAAGAGTACCAAAAAAAATACATGTGGTACCAAAAAAAAAAGAGAGTGTTCACAAGCACTGCAAAAGAATAAGTACCAAAAAAAAAATATACAAGTGGTACCAAAAAAAAAAAGAGAAAGAAAGGATGGTTTCTGTATACGGAGCTCAATCAAAAAATGGCTCTCCAGCACAGGAGTTTCAGCTCCCAAGCAGACTTTTAGGCCTCAGCTGTCCAAGGATTCCAAGGCACGCTTCTTCAGGAACTTGCCATGAGATGCTGGAGTGGGCTGTACCCCCTTCTCTCACACCAGGAAGCTTACCCTCGAGCAGCTTGCCATTGTTTATCCTCATCAAGACTTCCTTTTGAGAACCCGTTCGGCAGCTGCAACCTGGTGAATCAGGACACGCTCCCTGTCGCGAGCTTCTATTATGGCAAGTCCATTTGGCAGCGACTTGTGCCTGCAGAAGCTCAAGACCGTTTCCCTGGCCTCATCAACCTCCCTATCAAGGATAGTTAGGTCATGTGTAGCTCGTGATGGTTAGCTCTTCTCTATTCCTCTTTCGGACTGCCACCACTTCTTGCTTTCTGTAGCCTCATCTAGGTCAGACTTAGCCTTAGCATCAGGGTCCAGGAACATCTCCTTGAAGAACTGGTATCATCACCAAACTCACGGTCCTCAAACCACTTGTCACCCAGTGCAATGATCCTATCAACGATCGCCCTGGCACCTGTGACATCCAGACCAGCCTCTTCAGCATCACTGAGAATCTCCTGCACATGCTGGATCATGCCAAATCCGACTTCCAAGTGCCCAGAAAGGAGAGTCTCAATCCAAGAGCGCACAACTCGCACCACCACCTTCTTCGCAAAAAGAAGAGATGGCCCAGCTGAGGATTCGCCCAACTCCGTTGGTCGGCTACTCATGTCATCATCTGTTGAAAGAGTAACAAAAGAACTCTTTCCAGCTGAAGCTGCTCCTGCTCGGGAAGGAATCTCAGCGCGAGGAATCTCCTCAATATTGTCAGAGCTGGTCCCAGGAATCTCTACCTCTGGATCAACCTCTGGCATCTCTTGCTCTGGAAGCAACGGATCCTCCTCTGGCACTTCAAAACCTGCAAAGGAAACACAAAAAGGTATGAATATGACCCTGTTTGAAAATCATTATCAGAGTTATAACTACAAAATACCTTCTTCGACGACTGGCGGAACACTTTCTTCCTCCATGAACTCATCGAAAGCATCATCAACATTTGCGTCCATCGATGGTTCAAAGTCATCAGAACCCTGTGGCAAGTCAGCTGGCAACAAAAAAATGTGATTAGCAAGCCAAGTCACAAACAAAAAAAAAGAAGAGCAAAAGAAGTCGTACCAATTGGAGATTTTGGATTTACTCCAGAGTCCCTCGGTTCTTCTTCAGGTGCCTCAACAGGATCCATCACCACCTCATCGGTTGGGACCTCAGGCATCACCAAGTCTTCCTCTGCTAAAAAAAAAAAAAAAAGAGAAGAAAAGCAGAAACAAGAAGCAAATCATAACATAAAAAAAAAAAAAATCCCATGAAAAGAAATGGAAAGAGAAAAAGGAAGAATCATACCTTCACCGACGGTCTCTTCTTCTCGGCTTCTCTTCTCTGGAGGCTCGTCAGCATCCACTGGCACATCCTCATTGATAGTAAGAGGAACTTCCAAGTTAGGAGAATCCTCATGCTGCCCCTGGCTGCGATGATGACTCCTCCTCCTCTTACTTCTGCGGGCTCGCTTCTTAGAAGAACCTACCCCGCTGTCAGAGTCAGGTTTCCCACTTGACTCATCACTGGATGGTCTGCTCTTGCCAGTAGACTCCACGGAAGCTTGCCTCTGCGCCGCTTGCATCCAAGCGCCAAGTTCGGCTTCCTCCTGTTCTAGCTGCTCCAAAGCCTCGTCAGGTATTTCTCGAACAGCTTCAGAACCAATGACGCCCTGGTCACCGAGAAAGCCTATCTTGTGCTTCTCTCCAGAAAGGAAGGACCAAACTTCCTCTCGCCGGATGCCATCCGACTTTCCAAGGCCCTTTCCAGATACCAGCTTCACATCAAGCTCCTTCCTGGAAAGTCCCCGATATGCCGAGAAGCTCTCCGCGAACCACTTCGCAAAGCCGGCAGTCCGGGAAGTCAGCAACACAGGATAAGAAATCATGGCTGTAGTGTCTTCAGCACTATAAAAAGCCCATGCATTTCTCCCGTCCTGTAAGCCTCCAAAGCGCTTCACCATACTTGAAGGCGCTCCAACAACGCCTTGAGAAAAAGCCAAGCTGCAAAGCAAAGCGAGAAGGTACATACGGCTTGGATGTCGACGAAAAGATGTCTGCGGTACACCATTGTGCCGACACGTATGCTGAAAAGCCACTCTCTCTCTGCATTTGTCAAGGAATAATGCCTTCCCGACCCCGCCCTGGTAGAGTCTCGGGAGGCACCAAAATCAAAAGCCTTCTTCCGCAACTCCGGAGAAAGCTTTACTGAAGATTGCCCCATCTCGACGTCCCTGAACCGTCGGATCCTCATGCGGGCAAACAAAAGTGATTCGGACACGGCTTTGCCCTTAGCCAGTCGAATCATCAGAGGATCATCATCCTGTGCAACACCCAGCCGATGGAAGCCAGGACAGTGGTATACATACCACGAATAAAAGATATGGGCTGAAAATACCCTATTCATGGGAAGCCCAAGCCGAACTAGAAAAGCAGCAGCCTGCAGTTCGGTACACAGGTAGGAGTAAAGAGCAGGCACCAAAGCAAGCTGCTCTCCAAACGCCATCTGACAAGCCGGGAAAATGCAATGCGGCCTGATGTGCGTTCCACCTCCTCCAGCAAAAATAGCCTCACCAAGCCAATAAGTGAGGTAAACAGCGAGATCTCTCCTCAGTGCAATGTCAGGACATATGGCGTTTGTACTTGCACAGAAATCTCTTAACTCTTCTTGCATGGCCAAGATCTTCTTTGAACTTGGATCCTGAGCTCCAGCTTCCAGGGTCATGCTATCAGAAGGCTCCCTACTATCAAAGAAGTTGGGGAATGAAGAGCAAAAACTCTTCCAACTGCTGGATCTAACTTTCGAACCCCCCTTCTCCTTCAAAAAATCATAGAAGGCGACGAGTTGAAAGTATAAAAGCCTGAACTCCTCAGACTGCCCCTCGAGGACGCTGTCAATCGGCATAAACTCCTCATAAAGTTTGCCGAGAATGGGCAATCCGGTAATAGCGCTCAGCTCCTTCAAAGAAAAACCAATCTCACCATTCGTCACAACGAAGGTATTGGTTTGAGGGAGGAACGACTCCAGCATAGCCATGAAGGCCTCATCGGAAAAGATCACGGTCTCCCCAAAAGCGCGGACCGCATCAAAAATCCCGGCTTCCTTCAAAACGGCGCCACCAATCAGCAGGACGCGATCAGTCCACGACTTCCACTCGGAGTCAGCATTGAAACGACCTCGAAGTCGAAAAGGCTTGATCCAATTGCTGCCGTCACCGCTGAAAATACCAAGGCCCACCGGTCTCAAATCGACCGACGGATAATCAGAGCCCTGGTAGCCGCTGGATGGCATCAACAGGTCCATGTCAACAGGCGACCTCTCCGTATATCCAGGAGAACCGCCGACAAAAACCCCGGTCTTGATTACATTTGTCCTTCTCACCCAACTTGGAGGATCTTCCCTCTTAGGGCACGTGGGGGCAAGGCTCAGAATCGAGACGGTGCGATCAAACATCGACCGGGTAGTAACAGTCTTCTTCTCACCATCTGCTGTGAAGGAAAACTGAAAAGATCTCCTCTGGTATGTAATGTCGTCAGGGACTGCATCACCAAAGAAGAAGGTAGGCTTGGGCAAAATGCTCTGATCTTCCATCACCCATGGACGACTGCTTACCATGATCTTATAGAATTCCTCTCCCTTGAGAGTGATCAGTCGCTGCCTCATCTCATCTCTGTTGAGGGAGTCGCACTCTTCCAGGTTTCTTTCAACATACTGGACCTTCTCAAAAGCCTGCTGAACGGCCGGATTAGAAGATCTAGAAGATCGACGAGGTACGCTTGTAGCAGGCTCTTTACCCTTGTTCGCTCTGGAGGAACCACCTGAAAAGGATGGAAAAGAAAAAGATCAAACATCAAAATGACAGAATCTCGCTAAAAAAATCTGGCGAAATTTTGACATGATGACGGGGCAATTCCGAAGAAAAGGAACTATCCCGAAAGAAATAGAAAGCTTGAAGATGGGCTCAACATCGCTGCGAGCTCCGAAACTCCAAACTTTCGAAACCTAAAAGTCTCCGCAAAATCAGGAAGGGCTCAACATCACTGCGAGCTCCAAGTTCCCAAATTTGCAAACACTTTCAGGTATGCAATCACATCATGCTACAAGTTTAATTTACAAATTAAAGGCATGCATGAACATCTAGATTTGCGAAAAAAATGCATTATCATGATGAGCAAAAAAAAAAAAAAAAAAAAAAAAAAAAAGAAAAAGAAAAGAAACTTTCTCTAAAAAAAAAGGGAGGAGAAAGAAAACAAAAAAGAAACGAAACTCTCTCAAAAAAAAAAGGGGGGGGAGGGAAAGAAAAAAAAAAAAGAAAAAAAAAACGGGCTGGCCCACAGGCCGTGGCCCACAGGCCACGTGGCCGTACGGCCAGATCCGTACGGATCTGTCCGTACGGCCCACACAATATAAAAAAAAAAAACATGAAAAAAAAAAGAAAGAAAAGAAAGCAAAAAAAAAAACACGTGTAAAAAAAAAAAGGGGGAAAACACGTGGAAAAGAAAAAAAGAAAAGAAAAAGAAAGAAAAAAAAAAAAAGAGAAAGAACTTTTTTTCCTACAATGAAGTTTTCTTGAAAAAAAAAAAAAGGAGAACTTACTTGAAGCCATTGATGGAGAAGAAGAAGAAAACTCTTGAAGATCTTGAAGAAGAAAAGCTCTTGGTCTTGAAGCCCTCTTGAGATTATTGCAAAAGAAAGTAGTAAGAGCAAGAGAACCAACCTTCTCTTTGCTTTTATAGAGGAGAGCAAACCAAAGAAGGAAAGAAGAAAGAGGTAAGTGTTACTAATTAGTAACCTTACCAAAAGAAAGAAATTAGAAAGATTCTTTCCAAAAGAAAGATATCTTGAGAGATTTTCTCCTAAAATCAATCTATGACGGATTCTTTCCCAAAAGAAAGATATCTTGAGATATCCTATCCCAAAATAAAGGGATCATGAGAGATTCTCTCCAAGTAAAGATATTCTTAGATATTCTCTATCCAAATGAGATATTTTGGATATTCTTTACAAAAATGACACCATATGAGATCTAAGCCATTTCAAAAGCTTAAGGTCCCATGGGTTAGCCCATATGAGCCAGGTTTGACCACCTAGGCACACAAAAAAAATTTTTTGGGCTTTTAATCAAAGAGAAATCCCTCTTACCAAGAGCATACAAAAATGGTTCCATGCCTCTTTTGAGTTGATTGGACCATACAAAAGAAAATTCCAAGCCCCATGAGCTTCCAAAAATCAAACCATCAAGCCTCATCTACCAAATTGAGCCAAATTCTTGAAATTGACATTCCACAAAAATCAAACCAAATCCTGGTCCCCTAACTTGCCACATACAGCCTGTTAGGTCACAAGACCAAAACCAAAAACCAAAACCTGATCCCCTAACTTGCCACATACAGCCTGTTAGGTCACAAGATCAAAACCAAAATTGATCCCCCAACATTCCACATACAGCTTGTTGGGTCACGCGATCAAAACCAAACCCGACCCCCTAACCTGCCATATATAGCCTGTTAGGTCACAAGGTCAAAACCCAAATCCACATCCCTGATGTCATCTTCAAAACTTTGCCTCGAGATGGTACGTGATCCCTTTCACTACCATAAAATTCCCCTGGAAGCTCAAAAGGCTACAAATACCAAAAAGAAAGATTGCTCAAAGACTCTTGGTCAAGTCACAGGCTCTCCTTCAAAAAATCTCTTCGAGGCACATCGACTACAAAAGTTAAGCAACTCGCCGCTGTACCTCGAGGGGGCATTTGTTGACACCAAAAATGTCACTTTGCCTTTTCAAGATCCAAAGAGCTACATGAAGTCGCAACCTGCCATAAATAGGCAATGCTGCTTCCAAAAATAAAATCTTGTCAGAATCAAACAAAAACTGCAAGATTCATCCAGACAGCCAAAAGAGGAGTACACAAGAAGTTTCAAGCCATTTCAAGATCATTTGGCCTAACTTCGCTTCTCTGACAGCCAAATCAAGCCTCTCGGCGGTAAAAGCTCTCCGGGACCATGGTTTCCAAGACAGAACCTATGGATCATCTTAAAATGACTCCAATAGGTTCCCTGTCAAATTTCAAGTCAATCGGACATCGGTTGACCGCACATCAAACCGCGACATCTTCATCGCGACAAAAAGCAAGTCTACAGGTGATAGGACCCCAAACGGCTTCAAAACTCAAACAAAAGCCTATGGTTGGTCTTATTTATTGCTCAAGAGGCTTCACACCAAATTTCAGGTCATTCCGACATCGTTTGACCCAGTTTCAACTTCTGACGGGAAATCGGCAACTCTGCGCGACAAAGTCTTCGGCTTTCTCAGGAAATTGGAAACTTTGCAAAATAAAATGCAAGGATTCTCATCAGGTTTCCTACAAAGAAATCAGGCCAATAAATGGTCAAAATGTCAAGGAAAAGTACAGAAGAAAAAAGAATCAGAAAAAAGCAAAAACGGACGCAAAACGGGACCAAAAGGGGGGAAAACCCCCCCAGGGTCGCAGGCCCCTGCGACCCTGAGCCAGGGTCGCCGGCGACCATGGACCCCGGGGTCGCCGGGAAAGCCCCGGAAACCCCGGTTTTCGCCGTTTTTTTCGCGATTCGAGGAGCCCAGCCTCTGGTACTTTCCAAAATTCATGCTTTTGAGACACCAAGTCCTCTGACATCCGTCCAAAACACGGGTAAATCATCAAGAGTATCGAAGACAGTATTGATCGCCACCCGGTCAACCGAAAAAAGTGTGCTTTCCACCCGACCGATCGAGAAATCGACAGGACAGATAGCACCGACCTGCTGTTGGCAACAAACACCTGAAATTACATGGTCATCTGATGTCGATCTACATGAAGATCCATCGATGATCATCGACAGAAGAATTCCAAAAGACGTGGCACGGCTCGCGACTCTTCAGCTGCTCGGCGACCACTTAATGCGATTAATTGACTAGCTTTATTACAGTCATTAATCCATTTCTTTGGACGGCCCAATCAGAAGCAAGTATTTGGGAGTTACAAGTCAAGAGATTCATGGCATTTAACCCATGAAACTCCTCCCATCATGGCGATTAAAGGCGATTAAATGCCCTCAATCTCCTCCGGCCAATCAGAAGCCAAGAAAAATGAGTTACAAAATAAACAAATCAATTTTGTAACTCCTCCCATTATGTGGCTTAATGACATTAAAAGCCCATAAGCTCTCCTAAATGGCTACCAAGAGCCTATAAATAGGAGAGCACTCCAAAGGAATCCAGACATCAGAGATCATCAGAAAAATCAGAGAAAAAAAGCACAAGCACACAGACAGAAATCCAGAGAAAGGAAAAAGAGAGAAAACTCTGCGGAAGTTCTACACCGGCCACCGCAACAAGGTGACAAAAGTCCCTTGGGGGGTACCCCCCCCCAAGGTCCTTGCCTTCTCCTCCTGCCTCCAATGGCTTAGATATGGCTTTTCAGCCCGTCTACTCGGTTTTTTATTGGACATAGGACCTTCCTTTGGTCTTTGTCTTCTAAAAACCCGAGGTTATAGCCAAGCCAAGCGAATCAATAGCATCCTCTGTTCTCATCTGCATGGATGATGGCGAAGCCCACATATGGCTTGCGACCGTCAATCTAAACGAGTCCTCCACAATCTCCTGAGAAGTTAGATCCTCCTTTTCTTGCTTTTCATTGTAGTTTGTATTTTTTTAAAAGAGACAAAAATCACAATTCTTGTCTTTCATTGTTGATAAGGATTGTAAATCGGCTATAAACGCCAAAATCGGCTATAAACGCCAAAAATCGGCTATAAACGCCAAAAATCGGCTATAAACGCCAAAATCGGCTATAAATGCCAAAAAAACCGCCTTTCACGGCAAATCAAGAAAAATGTCTCTTTTCTTAAATATATGTGCAATGGAAAACTTGAAAGAAGTTGATTTCCTTTTTACTTGCGAAGGTTGATCTCCGGATCACCACTTGCGATTCCAAGTAAAATAGAAAATCTGGCACACCCACAAAAAAAGAAATGTTGATGCACGCCCCTGCCCCCCGGTTACGAAAGGGTCGGACCCGACGGACTCCCATGTCCGCCGACCTCGGTAGAACCAAGCAGGAGCGCGGTCCATCAACTGCAACTGCCCAAGCTTTAGCTCCAGTTCCGTGTCACGTCCCCAAAATTGAAACCGGGGTTATACGTGAGATTAGGGCTAATTAAAACTTTTTCCAACATAAGTCAAATATAATTTAGCCCCAATCGTGTCCCAATTGGATCGAAGACCGCTGTGAGGTATAAACATTTCCTCAAATACAAACAATCAATAGCGGAAGCTTTATAATTACAAATGGTATCTTAAAGATGCATAGTTTGGAACCATACTAAATATCATCATTAAAGTTCAGAGTTTAAACACTTTAACCCAAAAGTATTATTTACAACATTAGGCCACATCAACACTTAGGCCTAATCAAAAGATAAACAAAAGTACAAAAGATGAATCTATCAAGATAAGCATGAAGGCTCTCGAGTACGGGGTCAGTACGGCTATACAATGCCGTCCGTACTAAACTCTAAGAAGTCATCAGGCTGATCCGTCTGTACTTCTTCCGTCGTCTCCTCCTCGATATAGAAGGGTTCGGTACCTATGCACCAAGAGTAACATCGTCAACACGATGGTTGGCAAGTAATATATATACAAATGACAACAAGATATACATATTGAATCAGAGTAGACAAGAGACAAGATCATATGAAACATATGCATTTCAGACATAAGAAATACATAGTATACGAGTCATAAACAATCTAGCAAATAGGCAAATCACACAAGCTAATACACCACGGATAGTTTCAACAAGGACCCTCCATACTCAACATGAGAGTTGTGGTAGAGTGGCACGGGATGAAAACCCGGCAAACAAGTAAACAAGCAAGATGGATACTAAAGGCCAAACAAGATCAATAATGCAAGATGTATTCGATGGTGTACAATCCATCAAAATATAAAAAGTAGTACTGCGCAGACTTTCAAACCAAGGTCCTCACACATGTGGTGCCCCACCATGTGTTGGACGTTGACAACTGAGTGATGCCTGACACAAGAGTCCTAGACAAGTAGG
Organism: Litsea cubeba; assembly: GCA_012931725.1. Lineage (NCBI taxonomy): Eukaryota > Viridiplantae > Streptophyta > Magnoliopsida > Laurales > Lauraceae > Litsea > Litsea cubeba. Next base: position 58,804,008 of record CM022953.1, read on the forward strand.
AGTGAGGAGAATAGGTTTTCTTGCGTGAACAAGATTCATCAATCAACAGAGAAACTACTTTTCCATATATCAAATCAAGAACAATCAAGCAAGCTTCATCAATCCTTAAGTAGTTCTCATCAAGCTTTACAATCAAAGCTACCTAATCTCAACACTTCTATCAACCGTATACAAATTAAACAAGACATCAAGGGATCCTAGGTCTTCATCTAAGTTCATCATGTGATCCCAAAACCAAAACAAGTAAAGCAATCTATAGAACATGAACATTTCATGTAGAAAGTACCCAATTGTACTATGTAGAGTCGAGAGCAATAAACAATCCAAACTTAGGTCAATAGTTATTACCATAGTCTCGTACAACTATACTCAGTCAACGAAAGGAATAAGGTTCGCGATACCTGAACAAACAATCTTCGTGCATAGATATAAAAGAGGTATCCCGTTGTCCCGTACCGTTCAAGATTGATATAAGTTGAACATCGAGAAAATAGGAATAACAACGAGAAATGCATGCTCAAAACATTCCTCATATCAAGTCAAATGAGTCCATAAAGGTAGCCAAGGTTCCATACAAGTCCAATAGAAAAAGAGATCAAAAGAGCCCCTCAAAAGGTTCTCTACAGTTATCCCGGTCGACCTAGTACATCCCGGGTCGACCTGCATTAATATGCAGAAATGGTGAACAGTAAAATGGTCAGGTACTGTCCGCACCTGACCCTGTGTCTTCGGTCGACCGAAGCCCTGGGCCGGTCGACCGAGTACACACAGTTACAGAACATCAATTCTGTAACTGATGTGTATTTGGTCCCTTTCAGTTTCCCAAAATCCCTGAACCTTTTTCATAGTCTTTTGAGAATAAAACCCACATCATTTCAGGTTCTATAAACTTCTCAATTTATCATTTTCATTTCCAATTCAATTCATTAGATAATTAACCCAATTTATCATGTTTTCAATTCAAATTGTCAAGATTAGAGCATTGGGTTATCTAGACATAATCAATCATCAATTCAAGGAAGAAACAGTATATCAAAGCATAAATATATAGATTAACTTGCCTTAGTGATGAGCTAAACCAAAAATCAAGAGAATTAAGGAAATCTCTCTTTTTTGAGCTCAAAGGGTATAAAAGCTTCTCAATTCCAAAATCACACTACAAAATGAATGCAATGGGTAGTAGTGAGTCTCTCTAATCCATTTCTAACTAAAAAGAAGAAGATTCACTATGGTTAAAAGCTTTGGAAGCCTACCTTTCAATGGGTTGTGGTTGGAAGTTCTTGAAAATGGAATTGTTGGGTTCCTTAGAGCTTGAGGAAGAAGAAGTGAAGCTTAGCCGGTGAAGATGGAGCTCCGGCGGTTGTTAATGGCAAGGAGACAGTGAAGAGGAAGAAGAAGGGAATAGTAGGAATGAAGAGATAGAGATGAAGAATGGAATGAGTCATCCGGATGTGATGAGGTGTTGTCATATAGAATGGGTTGAGATGAGTCATTATTTAAAATAAGATAAGTATGAAAATATATGGGTTTAGTCCTTGGTTAGCCTAAATGATCATTTGGGCCTCTTCCTCGCGCCGAATCGAAACGCGATAGAAGACTAAAGTTCATGAAATGACGAGACCTATCCGATGCACCCAAATTCACATAAACTCATAATCTCAATTAAGCCCCTGAAAATTTCCCAAATTGCAGACCACCCCCCCTACTGTACCCAAACGTGCTCCGAATCACGTGAGATTCCACCCACATGATTCATACGTCAAACCCGACTCGCTAAGACTCTAAACACACTTACTAACTAATCAAGCAATTAGCTATAATTAATATAGGTTAAGGGTCGGGATGTTACATTCCGACTCTAAAGGCAAACTCTCCTTTCTCAATTCTCTGCATTATCTGAAACCCCTGCAATGAATTGCAGATATGATTAGTGGCTCCTGAGTCTACTATCCATGAGTCAGTAGAATCAACCACTAGACAAGTTTCAATGTAGTATGAAAAAGATGTACCTTTCTTAACTGAGGCCAGGAACTTGGGACAATCTTTCTTCCAATGACCTTTGAGGCCACACTTGAAGCATTTCCCTTTAGGCTTTCCATCTGTATCCTTGTCCTTCTTATTACCAGCATTGTTCTTTTTCTGCCATTTTCCCTTATTCTGCTTCTTCTTGGACTTCTTCCCTTTCGGGTTCAGTTTAGAGGAAGACTGGAAAAAATGAGCTTGGGCTTTGGGCTTCATGATAGCCTCTGCCGCCTGGAGTTCTTTCATTAACTCAGGTAGAGTCATGTCCATCTTGCTCATATTGAAATTGAGCTTGAACTGATTGAAAGATTCCGGCAGAGTTTCGAGAATCATGTCAGTCTGACTCCCTGCATCAATCTCAGCCCCTAGAATCTCAGCTTCATTGAAACAATCTATCAGCTTGAGCATATGCTCTCTGACAGGTGTTCCCTCAGCCATCCTAGCATTCATGATGGTCCTTATAGCAGCTTGCCTAGCTGGCCTGCTCTTGTCTGCGAACATCTCAGACAAGGACATCATGATTTTATAGGCTGTGTCCATTTGCTCGTGCTGTGTTTGCAACACGTTGGACATGGAAGCGAGCATGTAGCATTTAGCCATGCTTTTCGCTTTCTTCCATTTCCTTTCAGCCTCCCGCTGGTCATCAGTAGAATTAGCATCAATATCGGGACAGTTTTCCAGCAAGACATACTTGTACTCCTCAGCAGTGAGTACTATGTCAAGATTTCTCTTCCAATCTACGTAGTTAGGGCCAGTCAGTTTATTCTCACGAAGAATGCACATCAACGGACTAAAAGAGTCTTTACCCATCTCTTTCTGGATATAAAACGATTTATAATTAGACATGAAGTATATATGTAATATGCATATGGTGCTTGTTACAAAAGGAAAAACAAAGCACAACAAACTTTTTACATTATTCAACTCCAATCATAATGTATCAGTGTTTCAACCTCCTCATAGACCCTCCATCGAAGGGATGGCCGAGCCTACAGTCACGTTGAATTAAGGCAGACTTATTTGGATTATCACTATCTAGATACACATCTAGTGGTAGTCCAATCACTGATTGGTTTGGCCTCATATGACAAATAACCCTTTAACTCCTAAGGAGAGGTCATCACCGTCTTATGTCAAGTGTAAAACCATCTCTTATGAAATTCCCAGAATGTCTATGATTAAGTCTTCCGAAGGGAAGAGACTTTTATCCTTCCTAGAAGTGAACTTTAGTAAAGAGCTCCACCGAAGGGATGGCCGCTCCCACCAACACTTCATTGACATTCTATAGAAGTGATCTTTAGTAAAGAACTCCACCGAAGGGATGGCCGCTCCTACTAACACCTCATTACGAATATTCACATTAGTTCACCCATTAACTCATCAAAGCGGTCTTTAGTTAAAGAACTCCACCGAAGGGATGGCCGTTCCTACTAACACTTTAATGAGATAACATGAACCGAAAATGGAAGGCCGTGGGGTCTTTCCTAAAACCCCTCTCCCACTTGATTATTTATCGCTAGGGTTTATACTTTTTGACCTTTACATTGTTTTACTCAAAAGCTCTTTTTAAATCTAGCAAACTTGGTTAATTAAATTTATGACTTAAGTCATCTTAAAATTAAATAACCTTTGCTTTAAAACATTTGAGCAAATCCCTTCAAAGAGTCAAAAACCTATCTTGGGTTATGAAAACCCATAGGTAGCATCTAATTAGATTTTAGTTTAGCCTCCTTTGGAAACCAAGGGTACCAAGATAAACTAAACCCTATCCAATTTTAAACCTTAGACAAATAGAAGGTGCTGGTCTAAGTTCCGTTTAAAACAATTTGCCAAACTAAAAACAATCTAATACAATAAAGATGCCAATTTTAGAGCCTAATGGTGGCCATGTTTCTAGTTGACAATTATAGCAATTATATAAAGCATTCATCCATGCATTCCATATATAAAAGCAAATAAAAGTATGCAATCCTTGATGGCTCCTTGCTCTTAGGATTTCAAATCCTAATCGAATTAGGACTCCTCATGCATCTAGAAGTCCTGACTCCTTGATCTCCAAGGACTCCAATTTCTTGCAACCTTCTTGTCTTGAAACTTTCCTTTTCTTGCTTGTTTCCATAAATAGATTTATACAAGCAAACCCATGAAAAACAAAAACCCAAATTACATTGGAGATACCTATGCTTTTCAAGAAAGCTTACATCAAGACTAGTTGGAATAAAGTTAAGGAAACTTTACAACTTCCTATGATTGCTAACCGCGCAATCGTACACTTTCCAACTAATTAAAAAACATCCAAATCCACACAACATACATGCGAACCATCAAGGATGCTAATTATGGCTGCAACCAAATAGGCTAGTGCTTAATGTACAACATGATTCAGATCTGGAAAAATTAATTCCAGCAATCCGAACGTAACCATCATACAAGATTACAGCACTAATACAAATCTGAAATAAATTTCAGCAGGGTGCCACCATGCCCTATCTAATCTAGGATTAATTAATCACATCATGGGATCATGATTTCGCATGGAGTGGCTCTGATACCACTGAAGGAAACCGCGATTCAGATCTGAAACTTCTCATTAAGAGACTACTATGGCTGATGCAAAGCATGACAGATTTTTCAAAATCTGATTTCTGCACTATGCAGCGGAAATCAGCCATAAAGAATCGCATAGAAACTCCATTAAATCATGATCAATATGTGTCCAATTAATAGAGATGATAGAAGACTATTACCTCGATGTTTTAGAAGCTTTTAATCCTCTGAAAAACTGATGCAAAAGGGTGAACTCAGGTCTGCAATCAACAAGACTGTTGCTGGAATTCTACTGCAGAAATTGTTCTCTTTTGATCTTCTTCTCTATCTCAAATCCAAATCTGATTGGCTAAGATGGTGGGATCTTAATCTAGGAAACAAGAACTATTTCTCCAAGGGAAAATCTCAGACCTTAATCTCTCATCTATCAAGAAGAGAACCTCTCCAAGGCTGGACGTGTGGCACTCTTGCACTCCCCTTTTTTTTTAGTGTTGGACGTCCAAAGGGGAAGTGGTTTCTTTTATAGAAACTTTTGTGGAAACCTTTCCCATAAAGTTATCTCTCTTTATTCTGATTGATATCCAAAAAGGAAAGACTTATTTCCTTTAAGAAACACTCCAATTAGAAAAGGAAACTAAAAGGAACTTTCCATACAATTAGTAATCCTAGTTGTAGAACACTTACTAATTTTAAGTTCCTAATCCAAAAAGGAAACCAACTCATAGGAATACTAATCCAAAGAGGAGTCCAACTTTCCAAGTAGAGAGTCCTACTCAAAGTTGGAAACCTTACCCATGGAAATCCTATTATGGACGTCCCACATATCAATGCACACCATGGCCCACATATAATTTATCTAGAGTCCAATTCATGTATGCCATCAAAGGCCTATTTGAATTTAAACTCAAAATTCTTTTTCCACTAAAATAATTCATCCTTATGTTATCTAAACATCTTAGGAAACCATGCCAATCTTGGTAAGTGACTAGAGAAGGGACCAAAAGACATATTTGTCATTGGCTCCCAAAATGACCAAAATGTCCATGCTAAACCCATAGCAACATTAAGACCATTTTAACCTTAACTCATTCCACTAGAGAGTTATGGTTGAACTCCAAGGACAAATATATATTATAATAAGCTTGTCAAAAAAATGACAGTTGTCTTCGACCTACTAAGTGTAATGACCTGAATGCCCCTCTATGTAACATCCATAATCGAGTTAGGTTATCACATGTACTATCAACCTTCCCGATTACATCTAAACATTAGAACTTTATATCCTTAACATAATCATCATTCGAATATCATTCTCTTGATCCAGGGAGCGACCCACAAGTTCAATATTCATATGGAACATCCATATACTAAGATCTTAGATTTTGATGATTAATCGGATAATTCTAAGGGGACGATTTTTCCATCATCAGATGGCATAGATTCTATATTGCATCTGCACGTCCCAACTGATCAAGTCCGAGTACCCAAAACACAGAGCTGTTGACCCATGAAAAGAATCTCACCCATAGTGAATTAAAGCACAAGAACTTGACTTCGTCAGTTCATCCACAAATGCTCAAGATTAAGAGCACCGGTTACTCAGTAGCATGAGGTGACTTGATCTCTTTTCTGTGATAGTACTATTTTAGAGATCACACCTACCATGGTCCTGTTCAATGCATGACACATGCACTAATGAGATGAATCCGGGAAATCCTTCCCATGACTTAGGTAAGTCACCCTGAATACAGGAGAGTCTCTCATTATAACTTATACCAAGATGAAGTGCCCAGCTCCATCTCTCAGTTATGAACAAATATGATGTTTCCAGTTGTCCATGAATTAGACCTATCTGTGCGTAGACACTACACACCTAATTCATTTACTAGAAACAATGGGCCTTACACAACCATATATATATACATGTTTAAGCATAAAAGAGTCATTCCATTAAATAACCAGTTAAATATCCAGTAACAAAAGATGAGAGTGCAGCTAGTGGGCTTTAGGGCATACACTAATCGCAACACTCCGTTCATCGAGATTCCATTTCTCAGTGATGAAACGCCCGCCAAAAAGCATGCCGGAGCTACTAACAAAGGTTCAGAAGTATAAAAATACTGAAGATAGCACAAGGGCCAGGCAAGGGGAGTCCTCCAAAGCAGTCGACAATGGGAAGGGGCGAGACAGAGAGGAAAGGAAGGATAGAAGCAACAAGCGAAGCAGGACAGAGAGGCTACCTGTCAGAGACCAACTCGGTCCTGCTCCGCAGAGAGACAGACGAGCATTCACTCCTCGCGATGCAGTGGTTGAACACATTGCCAGGGAACGCGGAACTGTTGAAAATGAATTACCAGTAATACCGTAAGAGAGTCAAAGTAGTGAGGGATTGGGGGCTTGATTTTTTTAACTTTGTTAATGTTGTGTAGCACTAAACAATGGATTAATAAAATTATTTTTTATCAGTGCTACAAATTGTTTAAAAAAAAGAGTCCCCTGCCCTCTAATCACTCTCAAAGTTGTCCACGACATCACCATAGACATCATCAGAGCTGCCACTACAATCATCAAGCGCCTCAGTCGGCACGAAGCCTAAGAGGGCAATATCTGGGAAAGCAGTTCTCTCATGTACCGCCCCAATCACTGTCTCCACAACGGTCTCTCTGAGCATCACCCTCTCACGGGTCTGTACAAGCTCAGCCTCATTGAGCGAAGCCCTCTTACGGGTCTTCAGAAGCTCACCTCACTGAGCGAATCCCTCTCGCGGGTCTTCAGAAGCTCAGCCTCATTGAGCGAAGCCCTCTCGCGGGTCTTCAGAAGCTCACCTCACTGAGCGAAGCCCTCTCGCGGGTCTTCAGAAGCTCCCCCTCGTGGGTCTTCAGAAGCCCAGCCTCACTGAGCGAAGCCCTCTCAAGGTCCTTCACAAGCTCAGCCTCTGCCTTGGCGTCCCTCTCTTAGGCTGCTAAGAGTTCGGTCTCAAGCCTGGTCGCCCTCTCGCGGGCTGCGGAAAGATCAGCCTCGGAAGCCCTTCCAGCTGGCGCAGCCCTCTCCTCAGCTTGAGAAGCTCTCTCATTTTCCGCACTGCAGCGACTACGCCCGCGCCCGCTGCTACAGCCTAGGATCTGTAGCAATCTCTCTAGCAAGTTGCGGGCTCATCTTCTTCTTCTAGGATGACCCATCAGAAGTTACTGAGGGGCAGAGTCTTGGAATTTACATATGCTAAGGGATATATCATGCGCTTCGCAGAGGGGGTCCGGGGGTGTCCCCCGGCGGGGGTCGAGCTGCCGCCACGGGACCAGGGGACTCCTTCCTCAGTCCTGGGCGCCCATCACTCCCCCGGGCGCCCAGACTCCCCCAGGACCAGTCCTTCTCCCCGGGCGCCCAAGTCCCTCGGCGCCCAAAGCATCCCTCGGGTGCCCAGGACTCCCCCGGGCGCCCAGGGGCCTTCACTCCCCGGGCGCCCAAGTCCCTCTCTCCCCTCGGGCGCCCAAACCATCTCGCCCTGGACAAATCCCCCGGGCGCCCAGGAACTTATCCCCGGGGCGCCCCGCCCAAGTCCCTCGGCGCCCAAGGTCTTCTCCCCGGGCGCCCAGGCCAAATCCCCCGGGCGCCCAGGCCAAATCCCCCGGGCGCCCAGGAACTTATCCCCCGGACGCCCAGCACAAGTCCCCCGGAGCCCAAGGTCTTCTCCCCGGGCGCCCAAGGACTTCTCCCCCGGGCGCCCAGGACAAATCCCCGGGCGCCCAGGAACTTATCCCCCGGGCGCCCAGCCCAAGTCCCCCGGCGGCCAAGGTCTTCTCCCCGGGCGCCCAAGGACTTCTCCCCCGGGCGCCCAGGCCAAATCCCCTCGGGCGCCAAGGGTGCCAGCACATCACTCCCCCGGGCGCCAGGGCGCCCGGCCCTCACTATCTCGCCCGAGCGCCCATCAGGCTTCTCCGGTTCCGAAGCTCGCCCAGACCAGGATTAAAACCAGAAAAAAGGAAAAAGATTTTGGAGGGAGAGGAGACCTGAACCTACCAATGCCCCCTTTCAAAAAATTATTTGGGCATGAGGCATTGAGGGGCAAATGATGAATCAGGCCCAAATGACCCAGTACTGGATGATGGGTTAGGCCAAGTGACCCAGTCCGTGAGAAGTCCAGGTCCAAATCCATCCACTGAAGCTCAGGTCCAAACTCACGAAGTGACCAAGTCAAGGCAGCCACGTCGCTTCGGAAGCAGTCCCGCTCCTACCAGGTCCTGCGGATAAATATCTCACCTGCCTCGTCCAGCGCGAGGGCAATTCCTCACCTGCTTCGTCCAGCGCGAGGGCAGTTCGAGGGTTCCAAGGGCGAACGTTGTAGAGGAGCATCCCCGTCTGTTAGGGTAGACTATAAATCAAAAGCCCCACCAGCACTTGGGGCAACTAAGATTTTCCCATTCACTTCAACTCTTGTATTCCTCTAGTTTGTAACCCGAAATCACTGAGGAAGTAAAACACCACAGGCAATCTCTGCCTTTCAGCAGTGGACGTAGGTCATTTTGACCGAACCACTATAATCCCTTCTCTCTCTTCTTTAATTATTGTATTTACGACATTTATTACTTGACCGGTGGTGTCCGAAACCCTATTTTGGCATCATCAGATTTGATTATGATATGGAATGTGGAATGGCCAGCACTTTACTTTGACTTAGGACTCTTGTGTCGGAGCATTATTATTCGGGTCTATTATGCATATATGTTTTCCTTTATGTGGGCAATTTATGAATGACTGCAGATCGATATATGGACGGTTGATCACCAATGTGACCGGATCACTTATAATCCGCTTTGAATGTGAACAGGTTATCCTGATATTTAATTTGATCGGTTTATGACCACTGACGTTATGGACGGGCTTTTCCGATTATGTAGGGTTGACCACCCACAACTGGGACACTTATCTTTGTGTGAATCTTATTGCTCCATTTATTTTATTTGGATTTATATCATACGGTCATTCGTGTTATATCTTTGCCTTTACTTTTATATGATCACACTTGTCTATATTCTTCTCGTTCTCATATTTAATTTTGAATTATGATTATGTACTTGCTATTTACTTTGTAATATTTGGTGCATAGGTACCGAGCCCTACTTTACACGAGGAAACGGATGAGGATCAAACATTTCAAACATTTGAGTCAACTGACGAACCCGAGTGGGATGTCGGAGACAGTTTCGAAGCCGTCTGAGCCTACATTAGAAAGAACGTCATCTTAGCAATTCTTTAGATTAACTTTCTTTTAATGATAACCCTTCCTTAGTAATTGTTTGATTTATTCTTCCACATTTACTATTAATGTTTATTTGATTTTTGTGTTGGATCTTATTTATGAACTTTGAATATCAATTGAATAAAGCTTCCGTTGCATTTAATGAAATTTATTTTGACTCACCACAGGTTGAGATTTTATGTGGGTCCACTTTTGGAAGCTTGTGTTGTATTAAACATAGGAATTTGAATTTAAGATTTTTAATTTTTCACGTTTTTCCCGAATTCTTATTTTTGGGACGTGACAAATGGGGTGCATAATCTGGGGCTTCTTAGTTGGTATGAAGCACATGATGTTAAATGTGCTTTTGGTTTAAATAAATAAGAATTTAATCGATCGATGTAATGTTGTTTAGTCTGTTGGAATTTGAGATGAATTTGAGATGACTTGAAAGTCTTTTGACGAATTGAAGAAGATAGTATCTCAAGTATTGATTTGAGTTGGAATTATTGTCAACACATTGTCACAAGCATGATGATAGTAGGCTAGTGTTGATAGAGCTGAAAAGAAGAAACAGAATTGAAACAGTCAGGAATTCAGAATTCCTGAAGCAGAGCACGCGGTCGACCGGGCACCCCATGCGGTCGACCGAGCAAGAAGAAACCTGCAGAAAACAGATTCAGGCACCTCTCAGTTATTTTCGTGACACAGTGTGTCTTCGGTCGACCGGGACCCCAGGATGTCGACCGAGCGCGATAATTGACTATTTCAAGACAGTGTATGATGTCGACCGAGAAAGCATGATGTCGACCGAGCACGGGAACCAGAGTTGCGCAGAATTAGAAGTTGTGCACGAAAATTCAGCACTCTTATCTATTTCGTTTGGGACTCTTTCTAAACGAATTGTAGCCCGTTTTGAATACAATTAAGGGTTATTAAAACCTATAAAAAGGCATGTATGGGTCGTTCTAAAGATACATCAGAAGAGAGAAAGAATAGAGAAGAGTTTTAGAGAGTTCTTGAGAGAAAGAAGAAGCTGCTGGTGTGTGTTGCTGTGTGCTGATGTGGTGACGTTTTCTACAGCAATTGTGGACGAGATTATGCTCTAGAAGATGGTGATTCATCCATGAGTTAAGTGTCTCTCTTTTATGCTTTAGATTTCAATTTGTAAGGGATTGAGAGAGAGAGAATTGTAGAGGGGAAGGGCTGTAGACAGAGTTTGATCTTCTATTCTGTTTTTACATCAAGTTGGTGCTTGGTGTTTGGGGTTTGGTGATCCTATCTGTGGGTGCAGATAAATTGTAAGGGGAGTCGGTGCTTCCTAGATAGTTGGTGCTATCTGAAACTAAGGGTTGGTGCTCTTTGTCGTTGGTGCGACTAAATAAGATTCAGATCTGTCCCGGATTGGTGTTCGGACAGTCTTTGAACCGTGGACGTAGCCTTTCGGTGAACCACGTTAAATCTGGTGTCATTGAGTGGTTTGACTTGTTTTGTTGTTGAATTGGACCTGTTTTTAGAAATCACTGATTCACCCCCCCCCCCTCTCAGTGATTGCGGTATCCAACAATTGGTATCAAAGCGAGGTTCCCTTGATCAGTTTAATACGCTAAGGGTGATCTCTTGTCAAATCACATGGCAGTCAATACATGGAATATGAAAGCACCTCTGTTTGATGGTTCTAATTACTCTTTTTGGAAGATTAGGATGCAAGCCTTCATCAAATCTCTTGGCTATGATGTTTGGGAGGCTGTCAGAGCCGGTTACAATGCTGCCACCGTACCCAATGATACTGCATCGAAGAAGTTGGCAGACAATGACTCCAAGGCGCAGAATGCACTCTTTAGTGGCCTTGTGGACAGCGAGCTTGTCAAAGTAATTGCATGCAAAACAGCCAAGGAAATTTGGGACAAGTTGCAAAGCATACATGAAGGTGATGAGAAGATTAAAGAAGCCAAATTGCAAACTCATCGCTCTCAATTCGAGTCTCTTCGCATGGAGGAAAGCGAGAATGTTGACTCGTATATGCAACGAGTGAATGAAGTCACGAATGACATTCGTGGACTAGGGGAAGAGATTAAAGAGCCGGTCATCGTCAAAAAGGTTCTAAGATCTCTTCTTCCCCGGTTTGATTCAAAAGTCTCAGCCATTGAAGAAGCCAAAGATCTGAATGCATTTTCCATGGATGAATTACATGGTTCTCTAACTGCCTATGAGATGCGCATAGGAAAGACGTCTTCATCTGATAAAGAAGCGGCCTTCAAAGTTCAGAAAAAGGCAAAAGAGACTGCTGGTCATGATGTTGATTCTGATGATGATGAGCTTGAGGCTCAATTTGTTAGAAAATTGAAGAAAGGAAGCAATGGCAAGTACAAAGGGAAGCTACCCTTTAAATGCTTCAATTGTGGAGGTATTGGTCACTTTGCTGCGAAGTGTCCGCTAAAAGAAGACAATGATAATGACTCTTATGCTGAAAAGAGTAAAGGAAAGAGAAATTTCAGAAAAAGGGGCAAAGCTAAAAACTTTCTATGTCAACAAGATGACAGCACGTCTGAATCTTCAGACGATGATGAATCAACCGAAGCTCTCTTCATGGTCACTGTTGAAGAAGAAGAAGAGCTAGATCCGGAAGAGGATGAGGAGGCTGAAGTCAATCTTGAAGAGGAACTCATAGCCGCACTTGAGGAGCTTAGCATGGAACGCAAATCAAGTAAGAAAAATCTGAAACTTCTCCATGAATCTGAAAGTTCTATTATTGCTTTGAAAACTCAAGTAGAAGAATATAAAAGAATGGTAGAAGTCCTTGAAAACCAAATAAGTATAAAAAAGGAAGAGGCTATGAAACTTGAGATCGCTAGAGCAAAGGCTGAAAATTTGGAAAATAGCAAAAAACTCAAAGCGCTCCAAGCGATTGAAGGGACTATGAAACTCAATGTACTACTGAAAGTTCAAAGACCTGCCCACTTCAGATTTGGTCTAGGATTTGAGAAAGGTGAATCCTCTAAGATTGCACCTCCTGAAAAGAAAGAGTTTGTGAAGCAAGTCACTGCACCTTCTAACTCTATGAAGCCCACTCAACCTAGAAAGGAGTCCATTCCTGTTAGAAAGGTAATGAAGACTAACCAGCCACAAAGAAGATACAAATTCTATGGTTACTGCTTTCATTGTAATATGTTTGGACATAAAAGAGCTGATTGTAGATTCTATGTTAGAAACAACCCATTTGTGACTAGGAATCCTTTTTCAATCCTAAGTAGCCACAAAATTGAGTGCTATATGTGTCACAATTATGGACACTTGGCTAGGGATTGTAGGTTGCATATTGCTAACAAATTTCAGGTTGAAAAGAAACCCAAGATAGTCAAGGCTTGGAGAGCAAAGCAAAGTGCAGAAAGTCCCAAAGAATCTCTCATTGTGCAAACGGCATTCAATGCACAAAAGAAGGCAGCACCATGGGTCCTTGATAGTGGTTGTTCAAGCCATATGACTGGTGATAAAGAGAAATTCATCAAATTACAGCACTATGAAGGCGGTTCAGTGAAGTTTGGCAACAATGATGGTGCCAAAATCTGCGGAAAAGGTGTTATTCAGCTTATGGCAAACAAGATCAGATCGGAAGAAGTCTTATATGTGTCTGGATTGAGACACAACCTGCTTAGTGTGAGCCAGATCTGTGACAAGGGTCACGAAGTTATCTTCACAAAGAATGGGTTTGCCATCAAGAAGAGTAGCAACGGCAAAACAGTGGCAACTGGATCAAGAACTGCTGGAAATCTCTATACATTGTCAGATGGAGCTGAAAAGACCTGCTTGATGAGTCGGACAGAGGAAAGTTGGTTGTGGCACAAACGCCTTGGGCATCTAAGCTTTGACAACATGTCAAAGATTTGCAATTCAAAGGCTGTAAGAGGCATGTCTAAAGTTGAAAAGCCTTCCAATCCCATTTGCGACTCTTGCCAAAAGGGAAAGCAAACGAGGGTTATGTTCAAGTCAAAGGAGCATCATTCCAAGAAACCTCTTGAGCTAGTGCACACTGATCTCTGTGGACCGATGCGAACTCAAAGCACCAATGGAGATAAGTATTTCGTGTTATGCATTGATGATTATACTCGTATGACATGGGTATTGTTTCTTAAGCATAAGCATCAAGCACTTGATCGTTTTAAAGTGTTTAAAGCACAGGTTGAAAATCAATTGGAAAAACGTATCAAGATTTTAAGGTCTGATCGTGGAGGCGAGTTCACATCTGAAGAGTTCACTAAATATTGTGAACATCATGGCATTCAAAGACAGTACTCAGCCCCTAGAACTCCACAGCAAAATGGAGTTGTGGAACGGAAGAATCGCACCGTACAAGAGATGGCTCGTACGATGCTAAGTGAAAGCAAGATGGCTGACAAGTATTGGAAAGAGGCAATTCATACGGCTGTATACATTCAAAACCGATGCTTGATCAGGCCACATGAAGTCAAAACTCCCTATGAGCTATGGTTTGGAAGAAAAGCAACAGTCAAGCACTTCAAAGTCTTCGGCAGCAAGTGTTACATCAAGCGGCTCGAACAAAATCCGCGCAAATTTGAAGAAAGAGCTGACGAAGGTATATTTCTGGGTTACTCCTCTACTAGCAAGGCATATAGGTGTCTTAACAAAAGAACCAGAAAAATCATAGAAAGTGCTGATGTGAGAATAGATGAGGACTCGAGTGAGATTGATGATGAGATGGCTGAATCTAATGATTCTGAGAAATCAAAGGATGACTCAGAAGATACTTCACCTAAGAAGCACAGCACTTGGGTAGAGCAACACCCTAAGGATCAAATCATTGGAGATCCTAAGGCAGGCGTTCAAACTAGACAAAGTGTAGTTAGCAATTACTCACTTGTGTCCACCATTGAACCCAAGACTGTGGCTGAAGCCAGTCTCGATGAAAGTTGGTTGAAATCTATGCATGAGGAGTTGGAGCAAATTGAGAAGAACTCCACATGGGAACTTATTCCTAGACCTACTGATAAGAATGTTATTGGTACTAAATGGGTCTTTCGGAATAAGCTGAATGAAGATGGTCAAGTCATTAGAAACAAAGCAAGGTTGGTTTGTAAAGGCTATGCTCAAGTTGAAGGCATAGATTTTGAAGAGACCTTTGCACCGGTAGCTCGTCTGGAAGCTATTCGTATGTTTCTTGCATTGGCAGCATACAAAACCTTCAAGGTATTTCAGATGGACGTAAAGTCAGCCTTCTTGAATGGTTTACTTGAAGAAGAGGTCTACATTGAGCAACCTGATGGTTTTCTCATCAGCAAAAATTCAGATCTAGTGTGCAAGTTGAAAAAGGCTCTTTATGGACTGAAACAAGCGCCAAGGGCATGGTATGCAAGGCTGGATCTCTATCTCCGCAAGATCGGTTTTGGAAAAGGAATGGTTGATAGCAATCTGTATGTCAAAACTGAGATAAGCAAACAGCTGGTTGTCATTGTTTATGTTGATGACATAATCTTTGGTGGCAATGATGAGGAGATGTGCAGGAATTTTGCTGAAGAGATGAAGAAAGAATTTGAGATGTCGATGCTTGGAGAACTAAAGTTCTTTCTTGGTTTACAAGTTCAGCAGCTGAAACATGGTATCTTCATATCACAAATGAAGTACATTAAGGAAATGCTGAAACGGTTCAATATGGAAGACAGCAAGCCAGTGAGCACACCAATGTCAACAAACACGAAGCTTAGCAAAGATGATAAGGCCTCGTCCGTTGATCATACCACCTATCGCTCTATGATAGGAAGCTTGCTCTACTTGACTGCTACAAGACCAGATCTTCTACAAGCAGTATGTATGGTTGCACGTTTTCAAGCAGCACCAACTGAAACGCACCTTACAGCAGTGAAAAGACTCTTTCGATATCTGAAAGGTACTATGGAGCTTGGTATCTGGTATCCCAAAGGCAAATCCTTCACTCTTGTTGCATATTCTGATGCCGATTGGGCTGGATGCGTAGATGATCGCAAGAGTACTAGCGGCGGCGCATTTTATCTTGGAGAAAGATTAGTTGCTTGGCATAGTAAGAAGCAAGACTCAGTATCCCTTTCGACAGCGGAAGCGAAATATATTGCAGCGGCAACTTGTTGTACGCAAGTGTTATGGATGCGGAAAATGCTCTCTGATCTAGGAGTTCCTACAACGGATCCTACGCCGATCCTATGTGACAACACGAGTGCAATTCATATATCTAAGAATCCTGTTCAGCACTCTCGAACAAAGCATGTAGCAATTCGTTATCATTTTCTGAAAGATAAAGTTGCTGATGGAGAGGTCAAGTTGGAATATGTTCCAACAACTGAGCAAGTGGCTGATATTTTCACGAAACCTCTGCCAAAGGAAGTCTTCGAGTATCTCCGGAAAAAGTTAGGAGTTACTCACTCTCCTAAACCGTAGGAGTTGTGCTTGAAAGGGGGAGCAAAGTATTCATTGAATATCCTATTCGCTCCTCGGTTTGGTCCCTTTGGACTTGTTGTCAAAGGGGGAGAGATGTTATGCTATGAAAGCTAGGAAGAGATTGTTGACAGTGCATGGTTGTTATTTCAGAATTTCAGAATTGATTCCAAGTGAGTGTTGAAGTTCCAATAGTGTTGCCAACAATTCCAAAGGGGGAGATTGTTGGAATTTGAGATGAATTTGAGATGACTTGAAAGTCTTTTGACGAATTGAAGAAGATAGTATCTCAAGTATTGATTTGAGTTGGAATTATTGTCAACACATTGTCACAAGCATGATGATAGTAGGCTAGTGTTGATAGAGCTGAAAAGAAGAAACAGAATTGAAACAGTCAGGAATTCAGAATTCCTGAAGCAGAGCACGCGGTCGACCGGGCACCCCATGCGGTCGACCGAGCAAGAAGAAACCTGCAGAAAACAGATTCAGGCACCTCTCAGTTATTTTCGTGACACAGTGTGTCTTCGGTCGACCGGGACCCCAGGATGTCGACCGAGCGCGATAATTGACTATTTCAAGACAGTGTATGATGTCGACCGAGAAAGCATGATGTCGACCGAGCACGGGAACCAGAGTTGCGCAGAATTAGAAGTTGTGCACGAAAATTCAGCACTCTTATCTATTTCGTTTGGGACTCTTTCTAAACGAATTGTAGCCCGTTTTGAATACAATTAAGGGTTATTAAAACCTATAAAAAGGCATGTATGGGTCGTTCTAAAGATACATCAGAAGAGAGAAAGAATAGAGAAGAGTTTTAGAGAGTTCTTGAGAGAAAGAAGAAGCTGCTGGTGTGTGTTGCTGTGTGCTGATGTGGTGACGTTTTCTACAGCAATTGTGGACGAGATTATGCTCTAGAAGATGGTGATTCGTCCATGAGTTACGTGTCTCTCTTTTATGCTTTAGATTTCAATTTGTAAGGGATTGAGAGAGAGAGAATTGTAGAGGGGAAGGGCTGTAGACAGAGTTTGATCTTCTATTCTGTTTTTACATCAAGTTGGTGCTTGGTGTTTGGGGTTTGGTGATCCTATCTGTGGGTGCAGATAAATTGTAAGGGGAGTCGGTGCTTCCTAGATAGTTGGTGCTATCTGAAACTAAGGGTTGGTGCTCTTTGTCGTTGGTGCGACTAAATAAGATTCAGATCTGTCCCGGATTGGTGTTCGGACAGTCTTTGAACCGTGGACGTAGCCTTTCGGTGAACCACGTTAAATATGGTGTCATTGAGTGGTTTGACTTGTTTTGTTGTTGAATTGGACCTGTTTTTAGAAATCACTGATTCACCCCCCCCCCTCTCAGTGATCGCGGTATCCAACATAGTCGTGTCTTAATAAATGGGGGAGTGCACTTTTACCTATTCTACCTATTCTTTCTCACACACACTGAGCATCATATAGACATTTATGCAGGCAAACGCTAATGACATTTGCAAGGTAAAATTTTCATAATTGCATCACATATTATATATTATAAGATGTACTTGTTTACGTTCCTGTACATTAGAAGAGGACGATAGTGAGAGCTAAGAAAGAGACGAAGGTAGACTCTAAGTCGATCACAAGGGCGGGGGGAGGGTGGAGTCAGGGAAATTGCTCCTCTCCACTTCTCTTTTTTCTTTGGACAATAAGAGAGAAATTAGAAACTGAGTCGGGCAGCTTTGTATCATGTAATTTTCCCCTCTAGTTTTCTTTTCTTTTCTCTTCTAAAGAAGTGTATTTTAGAACGTAATAAGGGCCTTACTATTGTCTTTCATTAATTTTGCTCATATCTAAAGAAGTTAGAAAGTGAGAAAAGGAATGCACATTTCAAATCCCAATTATTTAAGGATTGCGTTTTGCTTTGTCATCCTCCTTCTGCATGCACAAAGCCACCATTTTTGTGAAGATTTTGTTGGAAATAGGTGGGCCTCTCGGATAGGTTTCAAAAACTTTTGACCCACTTGATGCAGGGATCAACTATCCATAAGGCTACAAAACCCAATCTCAGCCATCATGATCAGTAATTAAACCTATCAAGAAGATAGTACAGTAACTAACAAGCATCAAATAAATCTACAACATGCAAGGAAGTAGATTATACCTTTGGAGCTCGGCTGTGCTCTAATGGAGAAGTTGTGTCTTTCTTTGATGATGAAACTCTTTCACTAATCAAAATAAGAATCTCCAAGACCTCTTGATCTTCCACGCTATGACCCGTATTAGATTCTCTTTTTCTCAAGAAGATGGTGGGATCTCCAAGAGAAAACTACTAGGAACTCAAAAGAGGAAGCAAGAGGAGAACTAGAAGAGGGAAGAGAAGAAGAACCATGCAACACTTGCACTCAAGGGGCTGGGCATGCAACACTTGCACTTTTCTAGCCTTGGGCATGAATCCCAATGTAGAATCATCATAAAAAATTTCAGCCCACTTTCTTTTACAGCACAAAGGCAGCCTCTTCTTTTACTAATCAAAATAGAAGTCTTACTTCAATTAAGAATTAGTAACTTTCTCTTTTCTAATTAAAATAGAAGTCTCACCTTCATTAATTAATTAGTAACTTTACTTATATCACATTTAGAAGTCTCACTTCAAATATGATTAGTAACTTTCTAATTCCTTTCTAATTAAAATAAAAGTCTCACTTCTACTAAAATTAGTAAGTTTACTATTACCACTATTAGAAGTCTCACTTCAAATAGAAATAGTAACTTTCCTTTTAGAGTTCAACTAGAATTAGTATCTTTCCAATAACTTGGGCTAGCGTGGGGGCCACTAGGGATTCCTTAGAAAGCTGGCTCCAACTGGGACTCGCGACCCCACATCTCATGTGCAATCCGAACCCACAGTTAATTGCAAATAACTCCACTATATAAATGTAATTGAACTCCAGTCTTAGGAATATTACATTGAAGACCCTAAACTTCCACATTACCACAAGTAGGCCCATCTATCAATATCCATGGATCAATTGGACCTGTCTTCCAAACTAGACCCATATCTTATTATCCTTGAGCCCTAATTAATTATAATGATCATGGTACCTTTCCAATTAACTCTTAATCGGAATGGGTGTGCACTTACCAATGATAAATCTATTAATTGGCACAAGGGGATATTAGAGATAGATTCCATATCGACCATTGAATGTTCCCACAACTCTACTACCACGTCCCCAAATCACCGAGGTGTTGACCTACAGTTGGCCTCACTCATTGGTGACTCAAAGCAACTGAATAGATAGAAACTTGAGTTCATTAATGTCTCAAGATTAAAAGCATATTGCTAGGGAATTATGAGAGCATATCTTAAAGTAAAGACAGTATTTATAAGTTGCTTCTCATGGTCCTTCAATACATCTAATGTACTAGTACTATGATTTAGAATATTTCATTCTGATGATCGAGACAAATCACACTATCTCATAGTAACCAAAGTACTGCAATCTTGTCAGTATGAGATGTCCAATCTCATCATTGGTTGTGAAGATATTTAAGTATAAGATTTATCAAACATGTCTCCCGTATGTGGATCTCATCCATATACATGTGTTATATCTAATATACTTGTGGACTCCGGTTCATTTCATGAACCATCATGTCATTTGTATTGGTTATGTACAAATATATAATAAATCACCATTCATCTCATGAAAGGAAAGCATGAATATAATGATGAATAAGGAATTAATCAATTTATTATATGATCTACTTGATTGAGTCCATAAAGCTATCAGATTTTAAGTAGGGCCTTCCACTTAAAATATGAAACTGTCGTAAGAACCAGATTTTAGGGCTCACTGGCATTGAAGCTCGTACGATGCACGGATAAAATCTCATGCAAATTTACTATTTAATTAAAGTTATTATTTTAATTATGAATTGATATAAAAAAGTGACTGAACATTCAATTAATAGATAACTTTATTATATTATTGGTGTTGATAGTTGTCTCATTACAAATCTTGTTTTACGACTAAAATATTTGGACTTCATGAAACATTTGATTTCATTTTGATCTCTATGTTCAAAATCAACTACATGCAAGTATAGAGGGTTATAAGATCGTAAGGCTGCAAAGCCACATGTGCAACCTACATGTGGACCAGTAATAGGAATTTTTGCAAGCACCCATCAAGATGGATAGGGTACCTGACTTGAGATATATGGAGTAATCCATACTATAATATAAAGACCCAGAGTATTTACTGCATATAAATTCTCACGACCATATAGCAAAAAAATCTCAACCGTCCATGAAACAAAAGGTAAAAAACTTAACTATCAGAGAGAGGGTCGAACCTTGGTGTAAATGTGGTCCGGGTTAGGAGAAGAGCCCTGAGCAGGAAGACCAAAAGCCTATCTCAGTAACAGCAGGATGCAACACTCTAACAAACAACTTCCAATCACAGTCCCGATCTTGGAAACTGCTCTTGGTCTCACCAAATCTCTTATATCCAAACCATCCAACACCTGTACCCTGCTTATGTTCTTTGGGTGATGCTTGCCATTCGCTCAAAGCCATCTCTCCCCTTAGACCCAGATCAATTAATTCTCTCATTGTTTAAAGTGAGGAAACGCACTCACAATTTGTACTGATAGAGGTAGTTCTTCCTTTACTTAGATTCCGTTTTGCTTATTTGTGCATTACATTTCAAATAAACTAGCACGAAAGCCGATGCAGGGTTAAATATCATCCAAACAATGTGCTTGTATTACTAACCTTTGGAGAAATTAAGATTTTAATACAACTTAAAAAATGCGTAGTCAAAATAAAATAAAACTAAAAAAAATCCCAATTTCTTCAAATGCAATCACTTTACTATAAACTTTATAAATATGGCCCAAAATATCATTAATCATCATCTCCAACCAAAACTTCAGAAAATCCTATCTTTCAATTTCTTTGGCCAAATCAATACCAATGCTCTTATCAAATGTACTTCATACATAATTTTATACTAAGTTTGAAGCCCTTATCTCCATGAAAGAAATTACTGAAAAAGAGAAGAATGACGACATGGGAAGATTTCAGAATCGGCTTCAAGTCCACCTCTAGGTGCCATTGTTAGTATGAAGATGAAGATGAGACTTGATTTGGAGTTTAATTTAGATAAATGAAGGTGTTAAGTGTTTGAAATTCTTTTTCCTATAATTTCAAAATGTGTTTTTTGGATTGAATTCATTGAAAACTTCTTTGAAACACTTGATTTTCCATTTAATAATCTTGAGTTAGAGGAAAATCTCATCTCTTTTACATTATCCATTTCTGACAAGGAAAATCACGAATTTCATGAATCCATCCATCGTACCAAAGCTTCGCCTAAAAAAAGACAAATGCTTCCAACAGATTTGGGACATCTATCAATCAACTAATCATAAGGAAGCAATTTCTATAAAATAGGAAATCCCTTGAAGGCATCTTAGGGAATGTGTTAGTATTTTTATGTTGGCTAATTCATGGGTTGGACAAATCTCTGAGTCCATTGAGTTGTATTTTCTATTTTCCTTTGAATGGACTGTGGTTGTGTCGCCGGAAGAGCTGATCCGAAGAAAAGAGAAGACCGAGCGAAACTGCCAGGCCCGATCGATTGGAGCCTCTGTCCGATTGATCGGACGGAAGATGCGCCCCAGTTATTTGGGTGGTTCGATCGATCGGACAGGCGCGGAGGAAAGTGTCCTAATTTTCTACGAATTGGTTTCCTATTGAGACTTTGTTTCCCATTTCGAGTTCTATTTGTGTTCTAACTGCAAGGCACTAATTTTTAGGCTATATATAGGGTACTGCTCTCAACCCTAGAGACCACCACTCTCATTAATCTGAGTCAGAGTTATCTAAGAGAGAGATTCTTTTCTAGAGCCCTTGAGAGATTGTTCTGAAGGGCTGCTCTAAAAGGTCTTGTTGCTTCTACTTTCTTGTAGAATATAGTTTATCTTGACTAACAAGGTATGAAAAAGATCAAGTACGGAGAACGGTGCACGGTGGATGTCGTGTTAGTGGATTTTGGGCAAGAATAACTATAGTCCTTAAGTCGAGGTACAGATTGAGGTAAAGGAGCTTGTGAGTATATCTTGTAACTATTCGTGAACTCTTGATATCTAGTTCATGGTTTTTCTTCCTGGATAGGGTTTCCACGCTAAATACTATGTCTGCCTTTTTGTGGTGGTAGCTAGTTCTATATTGTCTGATTGGTTATTTCCACTTCATTGATTGGTTAAATTAGCACTAGTATCCATTCTGGTAACCTGTAAAAACTTTCACAACATGAGGAAGACTCTCCTATCCTGGGACGGCAAACCTACGACTTTCCCCTCTTAAATGGAATGCTCCATATAATTTGGCTTTGTCTGTAGAAACATCTCGTGATCATGAGGGAGGCCCTTCATCAAGAGTAGAAGGGCCTACCTCCATGAAAATCTCTGGCCGCAGTGTGAGATTGAAGAAATAATTAGAGTATTCATTGTTGTTTCCAATGGAGACCATAAATGCTGGACTTAGGATGGATTTAGATTTTAGATGGAGGACTAATCTTGCCATAGAATAGGGGGCCGGCCTTTTTTTTAATTGTCAAAGAGGGTGGTTATTAATGAAGAGGGAAGTTCATTTTATGGAAGAGGAGGAGGTGCAAATGAAACCTTTCATGAGATGGCTTTAGTTTTTTCAGGACTCAACTGCTGACGTGGAAGAAGGACGCTTGAGAATGAGGAAGTTAATTTTTCCGCAAACCTTTCAACCGTTGTACAGTTTTAAAGAGAAATAATTTGGATTCTAAGAAAATCAAACAACTTAGGGCGTGTTTGGCAATTAACTAGTTAAAGTAAAGTAAACTGAACCCAGACAAGAATTGACAAGATTCATATTAAAAGTACACAATTTCAAAATTTCCTCCGAATTTAAAAAAAAAGTAAAAAAAGCAACCTCATTTCTCTACTAAAAGAAAAAAGAAACTCCACTTTTCTTAGGCATGTCAAACGGGCCGAGCCGGGCCGGCATGGCCCGCTTTAAGCTCGGCCTGCCCGTTCCACGGGCCGGGCCGTGCCCACCAGGGAAATACCCTGGCACGGCCCGCCATGGAGCGGGATGGAGCGGGCCTTGCCGTGCCTGGCCGGCGGACGAACTAACTATTGTATACAAATGTTTATCCAAACAATATAAAAACTAGTTAGATGAGGATGAGAGCCTAACCACTTTTGAGTATTAAACTACTAGTTGGATTAGGATGAGAACCTAACCGCTTTAGGTGAAGATGAGAACCTAACTAGTTAGATGAGAACCTAAAGTAGTTAGATTTAGTAGGGTTGTAAATGGGTCGGTTCCGGTCCGGGTTCAGGAGATTTATAGTGGTTCGGCCTCCGTGCCTACATCCACTATCAGCTTGTGCTCCAACACCTCATTGGCTCTTTTCCCGGTCGACCCACAGTGGGCTCGGTCAACCGGGTCCGTGGGCTCGGTCGACCGAGCTCACTGTAGGTCGACCTGGGCCCAGGGACCAAAATCCAATATTTTGCATATTTTAAAGTGATTTTCTTTGGGGATTTTTTGGCCAATAAATCAAGCTAATTAATTAGAAACATGTTTTAAATCATTCTAAGAGTTTTAAAAACATGAAACATAAAATGCATAAGATGATTTGAGACTTTTAAAACCATAGGCATGCTTGATTCATAAAACTTCTTTTTCAAATAAAATGCAACCAAGATTTAAATCGAACACATGCATGAACCATAAGTTTTAAAGTCTTAAAAACTATGCATGTGAAAATCAAGATTTCAAGTATTTCAAAATCAATGCATGTGTAAAAATTCGAATGATGATTAAAATAATAATGCAGCCATCAAATTGTAAAACACAAAATCCCTAACATTTTTATCTTTGCCCTAGCCAATTCGAGGCTTGAAAGGCCCTTGTTTAGCCATCACAAGCACAGCCCATTAAGTGGTGGCAAACTTGTAATTTCTTAGCTTTTTTGTACAAAAACAACCTCAAACCCTCGCCCCTTCTCAACTCCACGTCCACAATCCCTCCCAACAGCCTTCTCCTCTACATCTCTTCATTTTTCCATGTTAGATACTGCTTCCAAAAGAGGTTCTCATCAAATCCAAGCCTACGAAGGAGTCTTTTGTCATCTTCTTCATTTCTTGATCTCCTTCGTTTTTTTGGAGATCCACGCCTGGCAGCCCATTTCATGCACTTCATTATTCGCGGATCGTTTCGGGACTACCGGGGTCAGCGGATGTGAGAATCCATGGGATCCAACCCTTACGTTACCGGAGACGAGCAAACAGCCGCCTGAAATAACAAGCGGTGATCCTTAGATCAACCTTTTCATTCAAAAAGAGGAGAATAAATTTTTTTCTAACTTTCATTGCATATATGTTAAAAAAGAGACATAATTGGAATTTTAAATGTAGTAAAAAGCGAATTTCATTTGTTTGTCGTGAAAGGCGATGTTGTGTTTGCCATGAGAGCAATTTTTGTTGCCGTAAGAGGCGATTTTCAATTCTTATAAAAAAAAGAGACAAGTCTTGTGATTTTTGTTTCTCTTTAAAAATACAGATACAATGAGAAGAAAGAAAAGGAGATCAGACGTCACAGGAGATTGCGGGGACTCATTCAGATTGACGATCGCAAGTCATATTTGGACTTCGCCGTCATCCTTCAGATGATAACAATAGATGCTTTCGATTCTCTTGGCTAGGCTTGAACCTAGAAATTCTACAGAATAAGGATCAAGGAAAGATCCTATATCCAATAAAAATTCAAGTAGACCGGCTAAAGAGCCGTGTCTAAGCCATGGAGATAGAATGCGAGGGCCTTGAGAAGGGGGGTGGCCCCTTAAGGGTCTTCAATCACCTTGTGGTGGCGGCTGTTGTAGAGTTTCTTCAACGAAAGAGAGACCCTTGCAGGAGCATAAAAGCAACAATGGAAAGCTTGTGTGTAGATCAGAAAAGAATTGCCTTGAAATGGTGAGAGAGACCTCCTTTTATAGGCTTTTTATGGGCATGTTGGGAGTTTATGGGCTTTAAATGCATTCAATGAATTAATGCTAGCTCCATGATGGGAGCAGTTACACATTTTTAATTTATGTATTTGTAACTCCTTTTTCTTTAACTCTGATTGGCCGTTGGAGAATAATGGGCCATTATTTGCATTTAATCTTCATGATGGGAGGAGTTATGTAGTTTAATACTATAGCAGGATTTTTTTGTAACTCTTCTTTCTTGGATTCTGATTGGGTTGTCCATGATAATGGGCAATTAACCATATTAATTTGTCATAAAAAAGGGTCATTAGCCACTATAGCTTTTGCTCGGCGCTACCGAGGTCGGTGGACGTGAGAGTCCGTTTGATCCAACCCTTTCGCGCACGGAGGGCAAAGCAAGCATCAACATTTTTTGTATGGGTGTCCAGATTTTTTACTATACTTGGAATTACAAGTGATTGTCCGGAGATTTGCCTTCGCAAGTACAAAAGGAAATCAACTTTTCTCAAGTTTTCATTGCACATATAAAGAAAAGAGACATGTTTTTGAAATGCCGTGAAAGGCGATTTCATTTTTTTTGCTGTAAAAGGCAGTGTTTGGCATTTATAGCCAATTTTTTGCGTTTATAGCTTATTTACAATTCTTATCAATAATGAAAAACAAGAGTTGTTATTTTTTTGTCTCTTTAAACATTACAGCATACAATGAAAAGCAAGAAAAAGGAAGTCAGATCTTTTTCTGGATTCTGTCTATCTGGATTTCGAGATTCAGATCGATTTTTCTGGACCTGTTCTTCTTGGAATGCTCTCCTATTTTTAGGCTTTTGGTAGCCATTTAGGAGGGTTTATGGGCTTTAATTGTCATAAAATCACATAATGGGAGGAGTTACAAGATTTAATTCATTTATTTTGTAACTCCTTTTCCTTAGCTTTTGATTGGCCGGTGGAGGGTTAAGGCTTTTAATTGCTTTTAATCACCATCATAGGAGGAGTTTCATGGCTTTAAGTGCCATGAATCTTTGATTTGTAACTCCTTTTCTCCTTGATTCTGATTGGGCCATCCGAAATAATGAGTTAATGACCGCAATAAGTTGCAAAAAATGGGTCAATTAACAGCATTAAGTGGTCGCCTGAGCAGTCGAAGAATCGCGGGCCGTGCCGTGTCTTTTGGAATTCTTCTGCCGATGATCATCGATGGATCTTCATGCTGATCGACATCAGATGACCATGCAACTTCAGACATTGATTGCCGATTGGCGACTAATGATGATTTGATACTCTCGGAGACGAACGCGTGATGTTGATGGAGATCGAAGGATTTGGTGCCACGAAAGTCGGAATTTTTGGAAAACCACAGTGGCCAAACATCTCGAAACGCGAAAAAGGAGCGAAAAAACGCCATTTCGGTGGAAATCTGGCGACCCGGTCCTTTGTCTGTCACAGCAAAGCTTTGAATTTTTCGAGTTCGGCCCCTGTAGAGATGAAGGGTCGAACCGAAGGAGTGTAGGCCTTGGCAGATGCTTGCAGAGGCCTTATGATGCATGATTTGATTTTGGGCTTGTAGGAACAAGCCAGCTCATGCTGGGTTGACT
This sequence comes from Litsea cubeba, assembly GCA_012931725.1. Classification (NCBI taxonomy): domain Eukaryota; kingdom Viridiplantae; phylum Streptophyta; class Magnoliopsida; order Laurales; family Lauraceae; genus Litsea; species Litsea cubeba. Next base: position 58,830,840 of record CM022953.1, read on the forward strand.
TCATTGTCAGGTGGGAGACGGGTCTTTCCTCTTTCATGTAGGCAAGAGGGTAGAACCAGTTCTCCTTGAGTGGGGCCAGGTATGCTGACCTTGTGGATGCTTGGGACTTTCTTTGTTTTGGTGAAGGTTTTGGGGACCAAGTCTTGGGATAGACCTGGCTGTTTGTAGGCTTCGCGGGGGTGCTGTGGGCTTCGGGTTTCTTGGTGCTCACCTCTGGTGTCATGGTAGTGACACATTGAGAGGCGATTTTCTACTTTTTAGCATACGCGGTTTCTTCTTCGAGAAGTGGGAATGGTCCCAGTGTCCCGAAGACGATGGTCCGGGGAGTCGAGGTCGACCCGGAGTTCAGAGAGTTGCCGAGAGAAATGACACTTCGGCAGATGACGGGGCGCTTGTGAGTGCACGTGTTTTGCTTATGTTGAAGCATGAGTTGGTACTTGCTTTCGTCGAAAGTAATGGTTAAATAAGCTGCCATTGTAAGTTTCGAAAAATTTCTGAAACATGACCACATCCATTAGTAATCACAAGAATATAATTATTATAAATGGGAAAACTATGGTTTGGTCTTTTCAAATTGCTCGAAGGACATGGTCTGACCCTAGCGACATGAAGAAGGCAAAAGGCCATAGAAGGTACAATTATTGTGATTGCAAGTATGGTGAGCCCAGAATGAGCATTCCAGTGATTTCTAGAAGCAATTATAAACCTTGATTCAACTTATCGAGAAGCAAGGCTTGCTCGAGGTAAGACAAATATAAGGTTGGAGTTACAAATGTGTCGGTCGTGAATACGGTAGACCCGAAAGGGCGTACTAGTACCGCTAGGCACAAATGTTGGAGAGAACAAGTATGTCAGTCGCGAATACAGTAGACCCAAAAAGGGCGTACTAGCACCGCTAGGTACAAATGTTGGAAATTGCATCCATGGAATGGACACAAGATCGGATTTTTTGAAAAGTCAAGATTAGATTCATCGAAGAGAGCAAATGGTATTCTGATTCGAAAGCCGACTCAAGCATTTCTGCGAGCTTCATTCTGAAAAGGAAGGGGCCAAGATTTCTCGAATCTGAACCCAAAAGTGACGGGAGTTTTTTTCATTTTTGAGAGTTTTTTTTTTAAGATCCCTAACGAACTCGCCCATTCCCTAATAAGAATGATTGCATCAAACATTTCTGCGAGTTATCGAGTTCGAAGAGGAAAGGATTAAGATTTCTCAAAGTTGAATCCAAAAAATGAGAAATCTGATTTTTTTTTTGAAGATTTTTTTTGTTTTTGAAAAAAAAATCTAAAGATGGAAGAGTACACTTAGGCCTCCTAATCCGGTCTTATGAAACCTCAATTGATAGATTAGCCCCTAGGTAAGGGTACGATTACTTAACTAACACGTTTGGAGGACCCTTGCCTAAAACAGTCAACTTGTCTCCACACACTGGACAAGGCTTTACTTGAATCAATCGTGGTCAAAGAATGCAATTTGTGCAAACTTAGTGTTTTTTGCCTCTTTGTTTTTTAAGATCCCTAATAGATGTTAGAGTTTTATTTTGTTGCAATTTGATAGGGTGCATTTCATTTTCATAAGCTTGATCTCTCATTCATTCATGATTTTTATCTTAAGATTTTCATGCTTGATTTTCATTCATAATCTTTGATTTTATTCATGTCATGCATGTTTTTCATAATATTTATGAATCTTAAGTTCATGAAGTTTTCTAGTCCCATGTGGGTGTTTTTGGTGTCATTTCCAAAATTCAAGCTTTCCATGTTTTTCTCTTTAAAATCAGTTTTTATTTGGAGATTTCAAGTCATTTATATTTCATTTTTAATAGTCTTTTTCTGACTTGATTCCAAGCTTGAATTGTGCCCCAAAGTTCATTAAAGACCAGCCCTCACTCTCCTTCAAAGTTCTGAAAAAATCAGACATCTGGGCTGCCAGCAGGTTGGCCGGCTGTGTACCCGGTCGACCGGCCAAGGCACCCGGTCGACCGGGCACACAGTGCAGGCCGACCCAGGGAAAATGGCCGTTAAGGCTCCAACGGATATATTTCTGACCGTTGAGCACCCGGTCGACCGGGCCCTGTTCCAGGTCGACCGGGCACTAGCCGTTGGACACTTTTTGGCTATAAAAAGTGGATTTTTGTTGGGGATTGAGTGCTGAACTTTAAGGAACTCTTGAGGCCAAGGAAGAACTACACTTTAAGGAGATTATTGAAGGACTAATGGGGCTAATCCATGGACTCAATCTTTGATTCAAATCTCAAATGGGTGTGCTCTCTTTTCTCATTTAATCTCATGCTTTGTATTAATCTTTGATTTCTTTTAAAAAGCATGCTCAAGTTTCTTAATGTTGTGTTCATGCATTGTTAAATCTTTGAACTTGTTTAGTCATGAGGATACAACATATGTTTAGCTATTCACATGAGTTTTGTTTTCAAGTTTCTACACTAACTTGCTAGAGTTAAGTTGTAATTTTTCAAATCAAGTTTCTTCATCTTGAAAACTCATGTGTTTTTTCATTCTACTCTTTCATTTAAATATGATCAACATCTTTGCATCATTTAGTGTTTCATCCTTCTAAAAAGAGTTAGAGTGTTTTTCTAGCATATGCATGAATCTTACACTTTCTCATTCATATGCATATGTCTAGAGTTTGGCATTTCATTTTCAAATTAGCCTATTTAGAGGCATCTCATTGCACTTAATAGTTCTCTTATCCATGCATCATTAGGCATATTAATTAAGAGAAAATCACTCGTTGTAAAGGTTGGTGCTTAGCCTTTAAAAGCATTTGTTGAGTTGTAATGGTTCATGTTTAGCCTTGAAAAGCATGGTGATGTGTTTGTAAGGTTCAAGGTGATCCTAAACCTTAACTCGTTTTAGTGAAAATCCGGTAGGGTTACCGGGAGTGGATGTAGGCACGGTTGCCGAACCACTATAAAACACTTGTGTTATGGTGAATGCTCTTTTGTGCTTACTTTATGTGATTGATGTTGTTATTGTTGAATGTTCCTAGTTGCTTTGTCCTTGTGTATGATTAACTTAGGAATCTATCTTTTCACAAGATTATTAATATTCATCAAAGCATAAGCAACTTAAAAGCCAAAAAATTGAAAGTTGGTCAAGGACTTTGAGCTCACCCTATTCACCCCCCCCCCTCTAGGATTCGATCTTGGACTTTCAATTGGTATCAGAGCCTGGGTGCTCTTGATTAGGTCTAACAACCTAGAGTTAGAATCCTTAGAGTGAGTTTTTATTTTGTGGTCATCATGCAATCTCATTTAGGTGAAGGAAATGCCACCAATAGACCACCCTTGTTCAATGGAACACACTATCGTTATTGGAAAATTCGAATGCAAGTGTTTCTTGAATCCCAAAGCCTTGATGTTTGGAACATCATTGAAGAAGGCTATGATCTCCCCACTATAATAGAAAAAGACTCTGAAGGTTTAGTCACCTCTATAAAATTGAAACCTAAGAGTGCTTGGACTCAAGGTGAGAAGGACAAAGCAAATTTGAATGCTAAAGCTAAAAACTCTCTTTATTGTGCCTTGTCTCAAGAAGAATTCAATAGAGTGGTAAATTGCAATACTGCTAAAGAAGTATGGGAAACTCTAGAGACCACTCATGAAGGTACAGATCAAGTCAAGATAGCCAAAATCCAAATGTTAACTTCTAAACTTGAAGATATTAAAATGCTTGAGGAAGAAACATTTGATGAATTCTACACTAAGGTTATGGAAATTGTCAACTCCCTTATAGGTCTTGGAGAGAAGATGTCTGAATCTAAAACTGTTAGAAAAATTTTAAGATCCCTTCCTAAAAGATTCAAACCCAAGATTGTTGCCATAACTGAAAGTAAGAATGTTGACACTATCAAAATTGAAGAACTTAGAGGAAATCTTCTCACCTATGAACTAGATTTTGAAGTCCCTAGCAAGAAGAAAGGTGTAGCTCTTAGCTCTCAACATAAAAATAATGATAATGAGAGTGAGAGTGAGGATGATGAAAACACTATCTTGCTCTCTAAAAAGTTTAAAAATCTCCTTAAGAACAAAAAGAACTTCAAAAATTCTGAGGAAGCAAGAAATGAAAAATCCCAAAGGAACTCCAGGGGATCCTTTATTAAGAAGGATGTGCAATGCTACAATTGTAAAGGATTTGGTCACATTGCTCAAAACTGTTCCTCCCCTAGAGAGTTTGAAAAGAAAGACAAGAAAGGAAAGAAAGTTTTAAATATAACTTGGGATGATGATGAAGATGAATGTAGTGAAAATGATGATTTCCAAAATGATGAAGATGATAACTCCACTTCTTGGCTTCTATTTACACCTATTGAGGAAAATGAAGATCATAATGCATTAATAGAAGATACCATAGGGAAAGATGAAGCAAATGATGAAAATGATGAAAATGATATACATCAAGCCTATGAAGAGCTATATGATCTATGTGAAGCCATAACCAAGAAGAACAAAAGCTTAAAAGTTGAGTCTAAAAAGCTTGTGAAGGATGTAAATGCCTTAAAAGATCAATTAAACTTGAAAGACAATGAGATAAAAGATGTTCAATCTAAGTTGATTAGTTCTCATAACAATCTAGCTGAAGCTGAAAAAGAAATTCATAAATTACAATGTTTGCTAGAATCTAGTCAACAAGAATCAGAATCTCTTAAAATGAAACTTGAAAAGGGAAAACATGTTGTTGATAAATTTACTTTAGGAAATGACAAATTTTACCAAATGTTAGGTATGAACAAAATCTTTGGTAACAAGAATGGTATAGGTTTTGAATGCTCCTCTAGTAGCAAGAAGAATAGTTTACAACCTATTACTAGAACTCATCTCAAACCTATAGACAAAAACTTTTTTACCTCTAGATGGACTTGTCATTTCTGTAATCGTATAGGTCATCTAATCCCCAATTGTCCTTTCAAGATTAGGTTGTCTCAAAACCATCCCTCTAGAGCTCTTTTCAAGTTTGTTCCAAAATCCACTAAAACTCCATTCATTAAGACTACTTGGATTGAAAAAGGAAAAAGTTTCAAGAACTTCTTAGTCCATACTGCTTTAAAGGTTAAGGAAAATTCTAGATGGTTTTTGGATAGTGGATGCTCCAAACATATGACTGGAGACCGTTCTAGATTCATCTCTCTTGAGGACTATGATGGAGGAAATGTGTCATTTGGAGATAACAGGAAGGCTCAAATTATTGGAAAAGGTTGTGTTGGAGGAGATCAAATGCCTACCTTAAAAGATGTCTTCCTTGTGGATGGATTAAAGCATAATCTTTTGAGTATTAGTCAGTTATGTGACAAAGGAAACAAAGTTATATTTGATAGCAAATCTTGCAAAGTTCTGAATGAGAAATCCCAGAAAGTTTTACTCACTGGATTAAGAACTAAGGATAACATCTACACTATAGAAGAATGCTGTGAAAACGAATCCATGAGCTTAATGACAAAGGATCAAGAAAACCAGTTGTGGCATCAAAGATTGGGTCATATAAATTACAAATTGATGAAGATCTTATCCAAAAAGGAAATTGTTAGAGGAATACCCAAATTAGATGATTTTAAATCTGAATTGTGCAAAGCTTGTCAAATGGGTAAGCAAATCAAGAAAAGCTTTAAAGGTCTGAAAGATATATCCTCTTCTCGTCCCCTTGAGCTCATACATATGGATCTTATTGGCCCAGCACCTGTTCAGAGTATTGGTGGGAAGAAGTATATCCTGGTTATGGTTGATGACTATTCCAGATTTGGATGGGTAGCCTTTCTTCATGCTAAATCTGATGCAGTAGATCACATTATAAGGATTTGCAAGAAAATTCAAGTTGAGAAGGAGTGCAAGATTAAGAAGATAAGAAGTGATCATGGAGGAGAATTTGAAAATGAAAGATTTGCAGATTTTTGTGAAAACTATGGAATTAATCATCAATTCTCTGCTCCTAAAACCCCTCAACAAAATGGAGTAGCTGAAAGAAGAAATAGAGTTATCCAAGAAATGGCTAGAACTTTGCTTAATGAGAAAAATCTTCCTCGCAACCTATGGGCTGAAGCTATTAACACTGCTTGCTATCTTATTAATCGTGTTTATTTGACAAAGAACACTAACAAAACTCCTTATGAGCTTTATTTTGGAAGAAAACCAAATCTGGGGTATTTAAAAGTGTTTGGGAGTAAATGCTATATTTTGAGAGATAGAGAGCAGTTGGAAAAGTTCGATTCCAAATCTGATGAAGGAATCTTCTTAGGATACTCTGATAAAAGCAAGGCATATAGAGTATTCAACCTCAGATCCATGACTGTTATGGAGTCAGCTCATGTTGTGATAGATGAGACGAATCAAATTAAGAAAGCTATTCATGATGATGAAGAAGAGACATCAGTTGAGCAGACTACTCCATCTGAAATTGAAGATAAAATCCCCTCTGCTTCTAGTATGCCCACAAAGTTATTAAAAGATCACAACTTGGATAATATCATTGGAAACATCAAAAGTGGGGTCATGACAAGAAGACAGGTTCATAATCTATGTGCTCACTACTCTTTTGTTTCACAAATTGAGCCCAAGAACTTCTCTGAAGCAGAAACCAAGTCTGAATGGATAGATGCCATGCAAGAAGAATTAAATCAGTTTAGAAAGAATGAAGTGTGGGATCTTGTACCTCTTCCTGAAGGCAAAAGTAAAATTGGCACTAAATGGATTTTCAAGAACAAGCTGGATGAATCAGGAAATGTGATAAGAAACAAAGCCAGACTTGTGGCCAAAGGATATGCTCAAGTTGAAGGAGTTGATTTTGAGGAAACCTTTGCTCCTGTAGCTCGTTTGGAGTCCATTCGAATTTTACTGGCATATGCGAGTAGCATGAGAATTAAACTGTTTCAAATGGATGTGAAGAGTGCCTTTCTAAATGGTGAAATAGAGGAAGATGTTTATGTTACACAACCTGAAGGTTTTGAAGATCCTCATCACCCAGACTATGTGTTTAAATTAAAGAAAGCTCTCTATGGTCTTAAACAAGCTCCTAGAGCCTGGTATGAGAAGCTCACAAGTCATCTTCTTGAAAATGATTTTATGTGTGGAAATGTGGACAAAACCCTCTTCATTAAAAAGGTTGATAAAGATATTCTCCTTGCTCAGATATATGTTGATGATATAGTGTTTGGATCCACCTCTGATCAACTAGCTCAAGGATTTTCTGAATTGATGAGTTCCACTTTTGAAATGAGTCTGGTAGGGCCTCTACAGTTCTTTCTAGGATTACAAGTTAGTCAGACTGATCATGGTATCTTTCTTAGTCAATCCAAGTTTGCTCTAGAAATAGTGAAAAAGTTTGGCTTAGGAGAATCTAAGACTAGCTGCAATCCCATGGGATCTTCCACTAAACTGTCTAGTGACCTTCAAGGTAAGAAAGTAGACCAGAAACTGTATAGAAGCATGATAGGAAGCCTTCTTTACCTTACAGCTAGCAGACCAGACCTATCTTTTAGTGTTGGAATATGTGCTAGGTATCAATCTGATCCCCGAGAGTCTCACTATAAGGCTGTTAAACGTATCATAAAATACATTCATGGGACTTCTCATTATGGTATCTGGTATCCCCGTGACTCAACTCTTCAATTAATGGGATATAGTGATGCAGATTGGGCAGGCTCTATAGATGATAGAAAAAGCACCAGTGGATGTTGCTACTTCATAGGAAATTGCTTAGTAGCTTGGCATAGCAAAAAGCAAAATTCAGTGTCTCTGTCAACTGCAGAGGCTGAATACATAGCTGCTGGTAGCTGTTGTGCTCAATTGTTGTGGATGAAACAAACTTTATTAGACTATAATGTTCCACAACAATGCATGCCCATCATGTGTGATAATTCCAGTGCCATCAGTATCTCTAAGAATCCTGTTCAGCATTCTCGCACTAAGCACATTGACATTCGTTATCATTTTTTGCGTGACCATGCTGATCAAGGCAATATTGAACTAATTTTTGTACCTACAGATACTCAGTTGGCTGACTTATTTACTAAACCCCTTGGAAATGATCGATTCATTACATTGAGACATCAGTTGGGCATTGGCCCTTGCCCTGAATTCTAATTTGTTGTTGGCTTATCACCTGTTATTTCATTTTCTTTTAATCCTATAAACAGGTGCTACTAACAAGGTTTTGTGTTTTCTAGTTCTTGGGCAGGATCCTTTGCAATTGGATGTCAAAGGGGGAGAGATGTTTCAAGTGTTGGCACCAACTAAGGGGGAGAAGATTCTAGGGTTATCTAGTTTAGGGGGAGTTTTTGTATGTAATTTTGTAATGTTGTGTCATTGCTCTCACAAGGAAAATCCAAAGCTCCAAAATATCCAAATGCTCCCATTCATCCAAAGCTCCTTAATATCCAAAGAAGATGGTGAAGTTGGTGTTCAAGTTTCTAAGGAGATTGAGAGAGAGTTCAAGCTTCAAGAGTTGCCATCAAATTGCAAAGGGGGAGATTGTTAGAGTTTTATTTTGTTGCAATTTGATAGGGTGCATTTCATTTTCATAAGCTTGATCTCTCATTCATTCATGATTTTTATCTTAAGATTTTCATGCTTGATTTTCATTCATAATCTTTGATTTTATTCATGTCATGCATGTTTTTCATAATATTTATGAATCTTAAGTTCATGAAGTTTTCTAGTCCCATGTGGGTGTTTTTGGTGTCATTTCCAAAATTCAAGCTTTCCATGTTTTTCTCTTTAAAATCAGTTTTTATTTGGAGATTTCAAGTCATTTTTATTTCATTTTTAATAGTCTTTTTCTGACTTGATTCCAAGCTTGAATTGTGCCCCAAAGTTCATTAAAGACCAGCCCTCACTCTCCTTCAAAGTTCTGAAAAAATCAGACATCTGGGCTGCCAGCAGGTTGGCCGGCTGTGTACCCGGTCGACCGGCCAAGGCACCCGGTCGACCGGGCACACAGTGCAGGCCGACCCAGGGAAAATGGCCGTTAAGGCTCCAACGGATATATTTCTGACCGTTGAGCACCCGGTCGACCGGGCCCTGTTCCAGGTCGACCGGGCACTAGCCGTTGGACACTTTTTGGCTATAAAAAGTGGATTTTTGTTGGGGATTGAGTGCTGAACTTTAAGGAACTCTTGAGGCCAAGGAAGAACTACACTTTAAGGAGATTATTGAAGGACTAATGGGGCTAATCCATGGACTCAATCTTTGATTCAAATCTCAAATGGGTGTGCTCTCTTTTCTCATTTAATCTCATGCTTTGTATTAATCTTTGATTTCTTTTAAAAAGCATGCTCAAGTTTCTTAATGTTGTGTTCATGCATTGTTAAATCTTTGAACTTGTTTAGTCATGAGGATACAACATATGTTTAGCTATTCACATGAGTTTTGTTTTCAAGTTTCTACACTAACTTGCTAGAGTTAAGTTGTAATTTTTCAAATCAAGTTTCTTCATCTTGAAAACTCATGTGTTTTTTCATTCTACTCTTTCATTTAAATATGATCAACATCTTTGCATCATTTAGTGTTTCATCCTTCTAAAAAGAGTTAGAGTGTTTTTCTAGCATATGCATGAATCTTACACTTTCTCATTCATATGCATATGTCTAGAGTTTGGCATTTCATTTTCAAATTAGCCTATTTAGAGGCATCTCATTGCACTTAATAGTTCTCTTATCCATGCATCATTAGGCATATTAATTAAGAGAAAATCACTCGTTGTAAAGGTTGGTGCTTAGCCTTTAAAAGCATTTGTTGAGTTGTAATGGTTCATGCTTAGCCTTGAAAAGCATGGTGATGTGTTTGTAAGGTTCAAGGTGATCCTAAACCTTAACTCGTTTTAGTGAAAATCCGGTAGGGTTACCGGGAGTGGATGTAGGCACGGTTGCCGAACCACTATAAAACACTTGTGTTATGGTGAATGCTCTTTTGTGCTTACTTTATGTGATTGATGTTGTTATTGTTGAATGTTCCTAGTTGCTTTGTCCTTGTGTATGATTAACTTAGGAATCTATCTTTTTCACAAGATTATTAATATTCATCAAAGCATAAGCAACTTAAAAGCCAAAAAATTGAAAGTTGGTCAAGGACTTTGAGCTCACCCTATTCCCCCCCCCCCCCCCCCTCTAGGATTCGATCTTGGACTTTCAATAGATTCATTGAAGAGAAACGATGGCCCATTCCCCAATACGAACGATAAAATCAAATATTTCCTGTGAGCTATCGAGCTCGAAAAGGAAAGGAACAAAGCTTCTCAAAGTTGAATCCAAAATGAGAAATCTGAAACTTGTTCTTTTATTTTGAAAAGAGAAAGAGTGGAAATAAACCCAAAGATAGAATCAGAAATTTCTAAAAAACGCCTTCTCATTTTTTTAGATGCAAAATCCAACATCGGCCACGAACTAGAAAGGAGCTAATGAATCTAGAAAAGAAGCTTAAGCATAGAGCAAAAGTTATGATATAAGCATCATGTTCTCAAATGAACGAGTCCCACCAGGTGTGCCAACTTGATGGACCCGCTTCTTTGGTGCGCGCACGGCGGTACCGGGGTCGGCGGACGTGAGAGTCTGTCGGGTCCAACCCTTTCGCGGCCGGAGACCTTGAAGCGAGCATCAATATTTTTTTTGTATGGGTATGCTAATTTTTTACTCTACTTGGAATTGACAAATGGTGGTCCGGAGATCCACCTTTGCAAGTAGAAAAAGGAACTCAACTTTTTTCTAGTTTTTCATTGCACATATATAAGAAAAGAGACATGTTTGTTTTGAATGCCGTGAAAGGCGATGTTTGTCGTAAAAGAAGATTTTTGCAGTGAAAGGCGATGTTTGCCGTAAAAGATTATTTTTTGCCATGAAAGGCGATTTTTGCTGTGAAAGGCGATTTACAATTCTTATCAATAATGAAAGACAAGAGTTGTATTTTTTTTATGTCTCTTTAAACAAATACAAGATACAATGAAAAGCAAGAAAAGGGGGATCTAACTTCTCAGTAGATTGTTGGGACTCGTTCAGATTGACGGTCGCAAGTCGTATGTGGACTTCACCATCATCCTTCAGATGAGAACAGATGGTGCTCTTGATACGCTTGGCTCGGTTTAAACCTCAGATTTTTAGATGATAAAGACAAAGAAGAGGTTCTATATCCAATAAAAAGCTAAGTAGACAGGCTGAAAAGCCACGTCTAAGCCATGGACAAAGGCGGAGGAGGTCTTGTGTGTGTGTGTGTGTGTGTGTGTGTGTGTGTGTGTGTGTGTGGGGAGGGGGGGGGGGAGTGCCCCACCAAGGGACTTTGGTCACCATGTAACGGTGGTCGGTGCAGGACATCTTCAACAAAGGAGAGGACATTGTAGCAACTTTGGCAAAGTTTTCTCTTTTCTAAGACATTTTCTGATCGATTTTCTGGCGATCCGATCTTTTGGGTTTCAATCTGTTCTTCTTAGAATGACCCCCCTTTTATAGGCTTTTGGTGGCAATGAGGGGGGTTTATGGGCTTTAAATGTATTAAAGCCACAAAATAGGAGGAGTTATAAGTTTTTATTTCTTTATTTTGTAACTCATTTTCCTTGGCTTCTGATTGGCCGATGGAGAATTAAGGGCTTTTAATTGCCTTTAAGCTCCATGATGAGAAGAGTTACATGGGTTAATGTCGTGTTTATGAATGACTCGTAACTCTCATTTTCTTACTTCCGATTGGGCCGTCCAAAATAATAAGTTAATGACCGCATTAACTTATCATCAAATGGGTCATTTAACTGCATTAAGTGGTCGCCGAGTCGCTTGAAGTGTCGCGGGCCGTGCCTCGTCTTTTCGAATTCTTCACCCGATGATTGCCGACGAATCTTCATGCTGATCAATGTCGGATGACCATGCAACTTCAGATATTGATTGCTACCAGTGGGTCGGTGCCACCTCTCCTGTTGATTTCTCGATCAATCGGGCTGAAAGTGCGCTTTCTTAGTCAACCGGTTGGTGATTTTGAAGCGATCAATGATGATTTGATGCTCTTGATGGCGGACCCATGATTTTGATGAAGATCGTCGGATCTTGTGCCTCAAAAGTAAAATTTTTTGAAAACCACAAGGGCCGGACATCTCGAAACGCAAAAAGGGACCAAAAAATGGACTTTCGGTGAAAATCTGGTGACCCGAATTTCCAAGGTCGCCAGCGACCATGGGACAGGGTCACCGGCGCCCATGGCTCATGGTCGCGGCAACCATGGGAACTTTTACCTCTTTTGGTCACCGGTTTTCGACCGTCTTTTTGGTTTTTCTGATTCTTTCTTCTTTAGTATTTTTTTTGACATTTTTGAACATATTTTGTCCTATTTTCCCTGCCGAAAATTTGACGAGAAGCATTGCGTATCAAAGTGCAAAGTTTCTGATTTTCCGGGAAAGCTGAGAACTTTGTTGCGTAGAGTTGCCAATTTGCCGTCAGAAGCCAAAATCGGGTCAAACGATGTCGGAATGACATGAAATTTGAGGTGAAACCCCCTGAACGATAAATAAGACCAACCATAAGCTTTTGTTTGAGTTTTGAAACCGTGTGGGGTCCTGTCGCTAGTAGACTTGATTCTGTCACGAGGAAGATGTCGCGCTTTGATGTACGGTCAACTGATGTCTGATTAACCTAAAATTTTACAGGTAAGCCTTTTGAGTCATTTTGAGACGATCCATTAGCTCCGATTTGGAAACCATGGTCCCGGGGAGCTTCGCCGCTGGGAGGCCTGATTTGGTTTCCGAGAGTCAAAGTCTGGTAAAATGTTGTCAAAATGACCTGAAACTTGACATGTAGCCCTTTGGAAGCATTTTCAAGTCACCCATGTGCTTTGTTTGATGAGTGATGCCCTCGGTGGTTCTCGCCGCCGAAAGGCTTGATTTTGCTGCTCGAGGGTTAATGCATGGTCAAACGTTGTTGGTTTGACGAAACTTGACATGGAACATTTTGGAGGTATTTTGATACCATCCATAGGCTCTAATTGAAGATCTAATGTCTTTGGCGCTGTTGACGCCGAAAGTTCCTGTTCAGCTGCTGGAAGAGTGAAGTTGGGTCAAATAATGTTAAAATTGCCTGAAACTTCATGTGTACTCTTCTTTTGGCTGTTTTGAGGGATCTTGCAGTTTTTATTTGATTCTAACAAGATTTAATTTTTTGAAGTAGCATTACCTGTTTGTGGTAGGCTGCGGCTTCATGTAGCTTCTTGATGTTAAAAAGGCAAAGTGACTTTTTTTTTTCTTTTGTGTGTCAACAGCGTGGAAGAACACAAAGGCAATGAAGATTAAAGTTTGTGAAAAGAGTTTTCGTAGTGATCAAGTTTTCAAGTTCTCGATTAGAGACAACCAAGCTCCTCAGGTACTATAAATCTACTTCCAGTTGGCTTTAGTAGATGTTCTATGCTTGTCTTGTTTGTTTCTTGATCTGTTTTCTTGATGGATCTTTGATTTTAATGTATGAGATTAGGGTTTTAGACCTTGTGATTGGGTTTTTCTGCCTTATGGGTATTTGATCCCTACTTCAAGTGGGTCAAAAGTTTTTGGATCCCCTATTCATGATGCCCACCTATTTCCAACACATACAGGAGTAAATGTCGAGCCACATTCAGCGTACGATAATAATATGGGGCATTTGGTGAAAGGTCCCTCAACAGTACGTTTTGTAGCCTGTGGTCCAGGTCATTTTCTCATAAAGGCAGCGGTCCCCTTTTAACATTTAATGAGTCAAAAAGATAAAAATGCCCTCTCTTTATATACTCTATACGTCACCAAATATGCATTGCTTTAAAATATTCCGTCATACACTCCGAAATCTAAGCAAAATAAAGATTCTGAAATCAAAGATGAAGGAAACTGCAGAAAGAAGCAAAATCAACTCATCAGCGACCTCAAGCAACCAAATCATCTTGACTTAAACTTAATTGAGTTTGACATAAGTTTATCTAAGTTTTGGTTTGAATTTATCTGAGCTTGATATGAAATTATTTGACTTTGACATGTATTTATCTAAACTTTATATAAAGTTATCTTAGTCTATGATCAATTAAATAGGACTTTAAATGAATTTATCTGTATATTACATGATTTCTCTGAGTTTGATTTCAATTAAGCTTCATTTGTTATTAATTAAACAAGGTTTCAAATGAATTTATGTGACTTTGAAATGATTTTCTCTGAGTTTTTACTAAGTTTATCTGAGTTTCTTATGAAATAATGAGTTTGGTATGAAATTAACTGGATTTCACATTATTTTATTTGACTTTAAAATGTATTCAACTTGATTTTAAATGAGTTTTTTTGAGTTTGCTGTGAATTTATCTAAGTTCTGTATGTGTTATCTGACTTTGGCAAAATGTTATTTGACTTTGGCATGATGTTATTTGTGTTTGGTATGAATTTATCTAAGTTTGATATGAATTTATTTGTGTTTGATTTGCATTAATCTGAGTTTGATACGAATTAAGTGAATTTATCTGAGTTTGCTGTGAATTTATCTAACATTGATGTATGTGTTATCTGACTTTGGCATAATATTATTTGACTTTGGGATGATGTTATCTGTGTTTGGTATGAATTTATCTAAGTTTGATAAGAATTTATTTGTGTTTGCTTTAAATTAATCTGAGTTTGATACAAATTAAGTGAATTTATCTGAGTTTGCTGTGAATTTATCAAATTTTGATGTATGTGTTATCTGAGTTTTCTATGTATTATCTGACTTTGGCATAATGTTATTTGACTTTGCCATGATGTTATCTATGTTTGGTATGAATTTATCTAAATTTGATATGAATTTATTTGTGTTTGCTTTGAATTAATCTGAGTTTGATACGAATTAAGTGAATTTATCTGAGTTTGCTGTGAATTTATCTAACTTTGATGTGAACTTATTTGACTTTGGCATGAGTTTTTTTTAGTTTACTGTGAATTTATCTAAGTTTTGTATGTGTTATATGACTTTGGCATGATGTTATCTAACTTTGGCATGATGTTATATGTATTTGGTACGAATTTATCTAAGTTTGATATGAATTTATTTATGTTTGCTTTGAATTAATCTGAGCTTGATAAGAATTAAGTGAATTTATCTGATCTTGTTGTGAATTTATCTAACTTTGATGTGAACTTATTTGACTTTGGCATAAGTTTTTTTCAGTTTTTAAATGAGTTTTCTTTTTAGTTTTTAAATGCGTTTTTTTTTTTAGTTTGCTGTGAATTTATCTAAGTTTTGTATGTGTTATATGACTTTGGCATGATGTTATCTGTGTTTGATACGAATTTATCTAAGTTTGATATGAATTTATTTATGTTTGCTTTGAATTTATCTGAGTTTGATACGAATTAAGTGAATTTATCTGAGTTTCCTGCAAATTTATCTAACTTTGATGTGAACTTATTTGACTTTGGCATGAGTTTATTTGAGTTTATATGAATTTATCTGTGTTTGAAATCACAACCAATTTGAAAACAAGTTATGTCACTTTGATATAAGATTATCAAACTAGATTTGGTTTGGTTTGACTAGATTTAGTTTGAATTTATCTAGCTTCGATAAGAATTTAATTGAATCTAGCAACTTGTCCCATGTGACTTATGCAATCAGTTGTTCAAGTAATCTCTTAGGTTTTCTTCTTTAGCTCTTCATTTCTATTGAAACAATGTCTTCCATCTTCTTGACTATTGAATGTTCCCACAGCTCTACTACCATGTACCCAAATCACCGAGGTGTTGACCTACAGTTGGCCTCACTCATTGGTGACTCAAAGCAAATGAATAGATAGAAACTTGAGTTCATTAATGTCTCAGGATTGAGAGCCTATTGCTAGGGAATTATGAGAGCAGACCTTAAAATAAAGACAGTGTTTATAAGGTGCTTCTCATGGTCCTTCAATACATCCAATGTACCAGCACTATGATCCAGAATCTTCCATTCTGATGATCCAGACAAATCACACTATCTCATAGAGATCAAAGTACTGCAACCTTATCAGTATGAGATGTCCAGTCTCATCACTGGTTGTGAATATATTTTAAGTATAAGATTTGTCATACATGTCTCCCGTATGTGGATCTCATCCATACACATGTATTACATCTAATATACTTGTGGACCCCGGTTCATCTCATGAACCATCATGTCATTCGTATTGGTTATGTGCAAGTATATAATAAATCACCATTCATCTCATGAAAGGAAAGCATGAATATACTGATAAATAAAGAAATTAATTAATTTATTATATCATCTACTGGATTGAGTCCATAAAACTAACAATCTCCCACTTGGGCTCAATGCCAGTTAGAGTTGCATCTCATGCACATCCTCTTTACATCTTGCTCAAAGACTTTGGTAGTCAAAGGCTTAGTAAAGGGATCTACTAGATTGTCTACAGAGGCTATCTTGGTGATCGTACATCACCTCTCTGCACAATCTATCTGACCATGTATAACTTCCTCTGTACATACTTTTTGGCTCTTGGGTTATTTGGACTTAGTAACTGCCCTGTTGTCATCACAATAAACTGTGATTGGCTGTCCTGCCAAAAATACCACTCCAAGTTCCATAAGGAATCTTTTGAGTCAATCTGCTACCTTAGCTACTTCTCAAGCTGCTACAACATAAGCACATACCCAGAAATTGATTTCCTGGAATCCTGATCTGACTAGAAGTCAGTATCTATGTAACCGACTGGTAATCAACTCATCACTGCTATGACTCAACATGTGATCTCTAGTCCTTCTCAAGTATTCGAGAACACATCTTACAACAGTCAATGATAAAGACCTGGGCTAGACTGATATTTGCTGACTAGGCATACTGCGTGACAGATATCCGGTCTAGTACAAAGCTTAGCTTACCGTACCAGAACCTTATCTATGTACACATTATTGGGATAAGCCTATCATCCTATTTTTCCAGTCTCAATGGAAATTGATTCCTAGGATGTACCTGGCTTTTCCAAAGTCCTTTATTATCAAAAGTCTTAGCCAACCAAAACTTTTACTGTTGACGATATCCCTATATCACTCCATAGGAGAAGGATGTCGTCGACATATAATACCAGAAAAACTACCCTGCGTTCTTGACTTTTCATTTACACACATGACTTATCCGGATTCTGATAAAAATCAAGTGATTTGATTTCCTTGTCAAAATGGATTTTCCTGTTTTTGGGATACCTGCTTTAATCCATAAATGAACTTATGCAGCCTGCAAAACTCTTTGCACTTGGTTATTAGCTATAAAACCATCTGGTTGCATCATATAGATGTCTTCCTCAAGATTGTCGTCGTGAGACGCTGTCTTGACATCCATTTACCAAATCTCGTCACCGAGATGAACTGCAATGGATAAGAGTATCCGGATGGAACTCTTCCATTTGGCTCTAATTTTCTTTTGCAGACTTACTTGCACCCAATAGGTTTGCTATTGGCAGGCAAGCCCACAAGTATCCAGACCTGATTAGAGTACAAAGACTCCACCTCAGCTTTCATAGCATCTAACCAACGTCCCAAAACTATGTCATTAACTGCTTTATCATAGTTATAGGGATCTTGTTCCGGTTACACGGGGACTGCCTTGTAAGACTTTCCCTAGACCGAGAACTTGTCAAGGGTCCTGACAATACTCCCACTACGACAAGGCACTGGTGTAACTACTGGGTCAAATATTTGCGGATTTTCTTAAAGTTTGGTTATTCTTGGATTTGGAATTGTTCTTTCTTAAATTTCTTCCAAGATAACCATTTCTAAAGATTTCCAGTTAATCTTATAATCTCCCTCCAGAAAACCGCATTGGTGCTGTGAAGCACTTTTTGCTCTCTGGGATTATAGAGCAACCAACCTTTAGTTCCTTTTTGGGATAGAATATAAACATATATACTTCCAACTTCGATTCCAACTAATCCGTCTTTTCCTTCAGCACGTGTGCTGGACAACCCTGAAAAACGTTGTAGACTAGACTTTCGCCTTGTCCATAACTCCTTGGGAGTCTCAAGTATAGACTTATATGGAATGAGGTTTAGTATATATATTTCAGTTTCCATATCCCAAAATATAGGTAATCCGTAGAAATTCAATCATAGACTTGATCATAGCTAAAAGAGTCTTGTTCCTTCTTTCTGCTACTCCGTTTTGTTGAGGCAAACCAGGAGCAGAGTACTGGGATCAAATCCCATTTTCTGATAAGTATCCCATAAAATCAGCGGAGAGATATTCGCCTCATCGATCTCATCGAAGAGTATTTGTACTTTTACCTAATTGCTTTTCCGCTTCCGCTCGAAACTCTTTGAACTATTCAAAAATCTCGGACTTGCGGTGCATAAGGTATATGTATTCATATTTCTAGTAATCATTGGTGAAAGTGATGAAATACTCGTATCAATCTCTCGCTTTAATATTATGGGTCCATACACATCAGTAAACACTAGCTCCAATAAATCTTTGACCCTACTGCCCTTAGATGAATAAGGGTCTATTGGTCATTTTGTCTTCCAGACAGGATTTGTAGACAGACATTGATTCTACCACCAATGAAGGCAAGATACCATTTTTCACTAGCCTGTCAATCATGTTTAGGTTTATATGATCTAGCCTCTTAGGTGCCAAAGTTTGTTGGATTAGATGAAGGTGACTAACTCTTTAATGATGGTCTATTATTAACATCAGCGTCATGTATCTCATACATTGTGGGAGTTAACAAATAAAAGCCATTGATTACCTTGTTAGAATATATAAGAGTACCGCTCCTCTTTAAGACGATTTAATTACCAAAAGTAACAGAATAACTCTTATTCATCATACTAGAAAATTAAAATTCCGTCTTAAAACGGTTCATATAATGTATCTGACAAAAATCAACTTAATATTTGAAAGCAACTAAGTTACTACTCCTACTGACACTGCTTCTGCCTTGGCTTCCGATCCCAGGTTAATACTGATTTCTCCGTCATTAATCCTCCTGGTTACCTGTAACTCCTACAACATATTACTGATGTAATTAGTTGCACCAAAGTCTACAAACCAAGATTCTGAAGTACTAGTTGAAAAACTATATTCAGAAACAAATGACTCAATCATACCTGAGGTCTTTTCCTTTGACAGAAATCGTGGACAATTTCTCCTCCAATGTCCGGTCATACCACAGTGGAAACACTTTCCCTTTGCTTCCTTACCCTTGACCTTGGCCATAGCACTAGTGGAACCATACTCCACCTTAGGACCTTTGATGACTGATTTCTTCTTGCTATCCCGGTCTTTGCCTTTCGGCTTAGACTTAGCAAATGACTTTTCTGTCATGAGGGCAGTTGGTCTTTTCTTCATGATTTCCTCAAACACTACCAGCTGGCGAGACAGCTCAGCTATGGTCATTTCCAATTTACTATAATTGATCTTGAAATGTTTGAATGAGTCTGGTAGTGATTGAATGATCATGTCGATCTGTGTTTCTGTATCAAACGTAGTCCCCAGTACATCTAACTCATTCAATGCCAACTTCATTTGTAACAAATGTTTTTGTACTGGGGTTCCCTCGGCCATCTTTGTCTCCATCAGCACTTTTATAGCAGCCTGCCTAGCAGGCCTAACCTGGTCTGCAAAGATCTCCTTTAAGTTCGATATAATATCGTATGCTGACTTATAGGATTGATGTTGTTCTTGCAAAACAATAGACATGGATGCCTGAATAAAACATCTGGCTATCTCATTGTTTTTGGTCCACTTGGTGTAAAAGTTTTTCACAATCTGTGGTGCATCAGGCTCAGGCTCAGGAAGGGGGGGTATTAGAAGGACATATTTGCAACTTGAAGATGTCAAGATAATATCCAGGTTCCTTTTCCAGTCTACATTGTTGGATCCCATCAACTTGTTCTGGTTGAGGATGGTCGCAAGTGGATTGAAAGTATTCGAATTCATGCTGTATAAATTAAAACACATAACCATACATTCAATGAAAGAATATAAATGACATTAGGATTTAGTATTCTACCAAATTCATATGGGAATCCTCATAAGCACTGAATTTAGAATACATCGGAATCCCAATCCCTTAGGGCATGCCTCCTAGGGGAGTGCGAATATCCTTGGATTGGTGCGGATCAAAGTTCGTCAAAATTGGAATTAAGACTAAGTATCCATGATCCCCATCATTCATTATCATCTAGGTATCTCATACCAAATAATGTATGACTCCCGATTTGCTTTGGTTTCTAAAATACATGAGGCAAATCCTAGGGGATACTACATCATTATTTTAGTTAAGTGTGACCCACCAACTAGCATTGTATGACAACCGTTGTGAGCAGCTCCTCCTAGGGGAGTAAGCCCCCACCCCCGTCTCACCAACACTATCCAGAGGAGATCCATATCTAGTAGCCAGACAAGTAAAAGCCCTCCGAAGGAACGGCCACACTCTTGGTGGCGCGAGGCTAATACTTTCCTTACAATGGACCTATGGTGGAAAACCATGGGGATTTATCAATTTAAATGCCCCGCTCCCACTTAATATTTTAGAATTGAGGATTTCCTTTTAAGGTATTAGGGCCCACATATATAAATATATGAATCAAATCACCTCATGATATGATCCAAGATTGGTTCCAAGTCAAGTTATTTTAAGGAAAGTCCAGTTTCTTAAATTAGTGTTACCAATGTGTCCATCTCATGGGACATCAACACTAATTAGAACTCTTTCCAAAAATTAATTTGATTTGACCAATATTATTAACTTGCTATGTTTGGATCAGATTTGGAAACATTCTAAATAAAGCATTCAACTATAAATAGAAAACGCTAAAATTAGAAACTAGTCCCCTCCTCCATATGGCCCATGCGGAATAGACTTCTTGGACTTCTAGACTTTCCAAAATTTTGTAATTCCTCAAACTCTTTGGGAAACTCCAAAACACCTTTGGCAATCTTCAAACTCTTTTGATTAGGAGTCCAACTTCACTATCCCTTCTTAGTCTCAGACATCGCCAGAATTTACAAATTTAGAAAATTACATAAATTCCTATGTCTCTACGATGAGACTTACATGGTAATCTATTAATGGAAATAAAAGGCTCATAGGGAATTTCACCATGCCTTGCCCTAAACCGGGAAAACAAGGAGACCATGATGCCCTTTACAACTTGCCAAAAATAAACATTCAACCATAAAAGAAAGTAAAAAGACTTGTGGGCCATATGGAGAGAACATGATAACCTGCATGTTAGTATCTCATACTAGCAAAGCAACTCACAAAGCCGGGTTACCAAACAATAATGGAAAGATAGGATGCCAAATATTGCCACTACTATGATTCATGCCCCCTACGCAGAGGGGGTCCGGGGGTGTCCCCCGGCGGGGGTCGAGCTGGTCCCCACGCTAGCCCAATCATTAGAAGGTTTCTAATACTAGTTGAATTATAAAAGGAATGTTACTATTTCTTTTTGAAGTGAGACTTCTAATAGTGGTAATAGTAAGTAACTAATTAATTGATGAAAGTGAGACTTCTATTTTAATTAGAAAAAAGAGATAGTTGCTAATCTTTATGGAAGTAAGACTTCTAATAGAAATTAGTAAGTGGAGGTTTATAAAAACTATAAAGAGAGGTGCAAAGGGGCTGGGCGTCCACTACTAGTATCCCAAGAGTGATTCAAGCCCAGCCCTTTAATTTGTGCAAGTGTTGCACATCCTCTTCTCCTTACTAGTTCTCTTCTAGTTCCTTAGAATTCCTAGTTGTTTTCTCTTGAAGATCCCACCAATCTTCTTGAGAAAAGAGAGAATCTTAAAAAGGATCATAGCGTGGAAGATCAAAAGGTGTTAGAGATTTTAATTTGACTCGTGAAAGTGTTTCATCATCAAAGAAAGATGCAACTCCTCGATTAGAGCGCAACCGAGCTCCAAAGGTATAATCAACTTCCTTGCATGTTGTATATTATTATGGATGCTTGTTAGTTGTTGTTTCTATCTTCTAAATATATTGTATTTACTGATCACGATGGCTGAGATTGAGGGTTTACATGTTGGATTGATTTTGGTAGCCTTTTGGATAGTTGATCCCTACATCAAGTGGGTCAAAAGTTTTGAAACCTATCCTAGAGGCCCACCACTATTTCCAACAATTGGTATTAGAGCCTTACCTCATCTCTAATCACGTTAGATCAGTAATGTTGATTTAATCTTTGCATGAGATGCGAAGAGGATAGACCTAGGGCTATGTAAGGATTAGATTAATAATGGGTTTGCTTACTTTTGTAGTAGATTCATGTTTGGAATGTCACAAAAGGGTTTAATTATAATGGAAGGATGGTAGGAAGCCATTAGAAGGTATTTGAGATCATTAGAAGTGATTTGGGAACAGCTGAAAGTCGAATATGAAAAACCCAAATTTTTCGGTCCGTTAGGTTGGCTAGCCGTGCAGATCCCTACCGCTAGCCGTAGAGGTCAGTTCAGCTAGCCGTAGGCACCAATTCGGCTAGTCGAACCCAGGCAGAATTGTTTTGGTTTTTTATCCGAACTTCTCTGTTTGACATCTTGTCTTTCTATTATGACTTGGCTACCTGGTTTTGTGAGTTGTATGGTTGTATGAGATACTAACTTTGCAGGTTATTTATGTCCTCTCCATGTGGCCCTAAAAGTCTTTTACTTTCTTTTTATGATTATTGGTTTGTTTGAGGCTAACTGTAGCACTATGGTTTCCTTGGTTTCTCGTGAAAGGGCAAGTCATGGTGAATTTCCCTATAGCCCTTTTATTTTCATGTTTAGATTACCATCCAAGTCTCATCGTAGAGATATAGGAATTTATGTAATTTTCTAAATTTGTAAATTTTGGCGATGTCCGAGACGAAAAAGGAAAGCGATGATGGACTCCTAATCAAAGAGTTTGAAGATTACCAAAATGTGCTTTGGAGTTTCCCAAAGAGTTTGATGAATTCCAATTTTGGAAAGCCTAGAAGTCCAAGAAGTCTATTCCGCTTGGGCCATGTGGAGGAGAGGACTAGTTTCTAATTTTAGCATTTTCTATTTATGGTGGAATGCTTGATTTAGAAAGTTTCCAAATCTGATTCAAACATAGCATGTTACTAAAATTGGTCAAATCAAATTATTTTTTGGAAAGAGTTCTAATTAGTGTTGATGACCCATAAGATGGACACATTGGTAACACTAATTTAAAGAAACTAGACTTTCGTTAAAATAACTTGACTTGGAACCAATCTTAGATCATATCATGAGATGATTTGATGTTCATATTTATATGTGAGCCCTAATACCTTAAAAGGAAAATCCTCAATTCTTAAATATTAAGTGGGAGCGGGGCATTTAAATTGAGAAATCCCCATGTTTTTCCACCATAGGTCCATTGTAAGGAAAGTATTAGCCTCATGCCATCATTAGAATGGCCATTCCCCACGGAGGGCTTTTATTTGTCTGGTTACTAGCTATGGGTCTCCATTGGATAGTGTCTTGAGACGTGGTGGGGGTTCACTCCCCAAGGAGGAGCTGTCCATCACGGTTGTCATACAATATTAGTTGGTGGGTCACACTTAACTAAAACAGTGATGTAGTATCCCCAAGGATTTGCCTCATGTATTTTAGAAATCAAAGCTAATCAGGAGTCATACATTATTTGGTAGGAGATACCTAGATAATAATGAATGATGAGGATCATGGATAGTTAGTCTTAATCTTAATTTTGACAACTTTGATCCGCACCAATCTATGTGGCATATGCACTCCCCAAGGAGGCATGCCCTAGGGGATTGGGATTCCTATGTATTCTAAATTTAGTGGTTATGAGGATTCCCACATGAATTTGGTAGAATACTAAACCCTAATGTCATTTATATTCTTTTATTGAATGTATGGTTATGTGCAATAAGTATATAAAGCATGAATTCGAATACTTTCAATCCACTTGCGACCATCCTCAACCAGAATAAGTTGGTGGGACCCAACTACGTGGACTGGAAAAGAAATCTGGATATTGTCCTGACTGCTTTAGGATACAAATATGTCCTTACCACAACTCCCCGTTATGAGCCTATGCCAGATGCACAAGAGGAACAGAAAGACCTTTATGCTAAGTGGACCAAAGATGATGAGATGGCCAGATGTTATATACAGGCATCCATGTCTAGTGTTTTGCAACACCAACATCAATCATTTAGGACTACATACGATATGATATCGAACTTAAAGGAGATGTTTGCGGAACAGGGCAGGCCTGCTAGCCAAGTGGCTATGAGGGTGCTTATTAGTACTAAGATGGTTTAAGGCACACTAGTACAGGACCACATGCTTAAGATGATGGACTCATTGAATGAGTTAGATATACTGAGTGCTGCAATTAATGCAGAATCGCAAATTGACATAATCCTTGAGTCGCTACTAGATTCATTCAATAATTTTAAGTTCAATTATAATATGAACAAAGTGAATCTGAACCTGGCTGAGCTGTCTAGCTAGCTGATAGCGACTAAAGAAATTATGAAAAAGCCAACTGCCCTGATGACAGAAAAGTCAAATGCCAGGTCCAAGCCAAAAGGCAAGAAGAAATCAGTTCCTAAGGGTCCTAAAGCGGAAAATGATACTACTAGTGGTGTGGCAAAGGCTAAGGGTGCAGGTACAAAAGGAAAGTGTTTATATTGTGGTATGACAGGACATTGGAAGAGGAATTGTCCTGATTATCTGTCTAAGAAAAAGACCCTAGGTATGATTGAGTCACTTGTTTCTGAAGTTAGTTTTGCAACTAGTACTTCAGAATCCTGGTGTGTTGACTCCGGTGAAACTAATGACATATGTAACTCGTTGCAGGGGTTCAGGGAAACCAGTAGGCTAAGTGATGGGAAAATCATTGTCAACCTAGGATCTGATGCTAAGGCAGAAGTGGTTTCAGTGGGAGTTATTACTTTATTATTTTCAAATAATAAATTGATTTTGTCAGATACTCTTTATGTACCGTCTTCAAGACGGAATTTAATCTCAGTTGTTTCTAGTTTGGTGAATAAAAGTTATTCTATTACTTTTGGTACTGAAGTTGTCATAAAGAGGAACTGTACTTTTATACGTTCTGGCAAGGTAATCAATGGGCTTTATTTGTTAAATCCCACAATGTATGAGATACATGATACCGAAATAATTAATAGACCAACATTAAAGAGGAAGTCAACTTCATCAAATCCAACAAAACTTTGGCACCTGAGGCTAGGTCATATAAGCCTAAACAGGATTGACAGGCTAGTGAAAGATGGTATTTTCCCTTTATTGGTGGTAGAACCAATGCCTGTCTGCGAGTCCTGTCTGGAAGGCAAAATGACCAAAAGACCCTTTTCATCCAAGGGCAATAGGGTCAAAGATTTATTGGAATTAGTACATACTAATGTGTGTGGACCCATAAATGTTAAAGCAAGAGGAGGATATGAGTACTTCATCACTTTCACCGATGATTACTTAAGATATGGATACATATACCTTATGCACCACAAGTCCGAGGCTTTTGAAAATTCAAAGAGTTTCGAGGAGGAGAATATCTATCCGCTGGCTTTATAGGATACTTATCAGAAGATGGGATTCTATCCCAGTTGTCTGCTCCTGGTATGCCTCAACAGAATGGAGTAGTAGAAAGAAGGAACCAGACTCTTTAGATATGATCAGTTCTATGATGAGTTTCTCAGGATTACATATATTCTTTTGGGAATATGCCTTGGACACTGCTATGTACATACTAAACCTCGTACCATCAAAGTCTGTACCTAAGATTCTACGGGAGTTGGGGTATGGGCGAAAGCCTAGTCTACAACATTTACACATTTGGGGTTGTCCAGCATACGTGCTGAAGGTTAAGACGGATAAGTTGGAATTGAAGTCGAAAGTACGCACTTTTATAGGATATCTCAAATGAACTAAAGGTTAGTTATTATATAATCCCAGAGAGCAGAAAGTCCTTATCAGCACCAATGCGGTTATTCTAGAGGAAGATTATATGATTGAGCAAAAATCTCTAGAAAATGTTATCTTGGAAGAAATTCAAGAGCAATCAATCCCAAATCCAAATGTGACCGAACTTGAAGAGAACCAACCCACACCTAACTCAGTAGTTACACCAGTGCCTCGTCATAGTGGGAGAATTATCAGGCCCCCTGTGAGGTTCTCGCTTTTGGGAGAGTCTTACGAGGCAATCCCGGAAGAGCAAGAACAAGATCCCTGTAACTATGATGAAGCAATCAATAACATAGACTCGGGACATTGGCAGGAAGCTATGAAAGCTGAGTTGGAGTCTATATACTCCAATCAGGTCTGGACACTTGTGGACTTGCCTGCCAATATTAAACCTATTGGGTGCGAGTGGGTCTACAAAAGAAAAGGAGGACCGGATGGAAAAGTGGAGACCTTTAAGGCCAGGCTTGTTGTGAAAGGATATACTCAGAAAGAAGGCATCGATTATGAGAAAACATTTTCGCCAGTAGCCATGCTCAAGTCCATCCGGATACTCTTATCCATTGCGCCTCATCTCGGTTATGAGATTTGGCAAATGGATGTCAAGATGGCGTTTCTCAATGGCCATCTTGAAGAAGACATCTATATGATGCAGTCAGACGGTTTTATAGCTAACAACCAAGAGCAAAGAGTTTGCAAATTGCAGAAGTCCATTTATGGACTAAAGCAGGCATCCTGGAGTTGGAACATCCGTTTTGACGAGGCAATCGAGTCATTTGGTTTTTGTCAAAATCCGGATGAGTCATGTGTGTACATGAAAACTGAAGGAGGCATGGTAGTTTTTCTAGTATTATATGTTGATGACATCCTTCTCCTAGGGAGTGATATAGGATTGTTGTCAACAGTGAAAGTTTGGTTGGCTAAGACTTTTGATATGAAGGACTTAGGAGAAGCAAGCTACATCCTAGGGATCAAACTCCATCGAAACCAGAAAAATAGGATGATAGGCTTATCCCAAACCGCTTACATAGATAAGGTACTGGTACGGTTTGCTATGTAGGATTCCAAAAAGGGTATCACACTTTTTAGGCATGGAATGAACCTTTCCAAGGATCAGTGTCCCAAGACACTTAAGGAAAAGGAACAAATGAGAGCGATACCATACGCTTCGGCAGTTGGTAGCCTCATGTATGATATGCTATGTACTAGACTAGATATTTGTCATGCAGTGGACCTAGTCAGCGGATATTAGTCTAACCCAAGGCCTGATCATTGGACTGTTGTAAAATGTATTCTTAAATACTTGAGAAGGACAAGAGATTACATGTTGATTTATGGCAGCTGAAAAAACATGCGATATTTCAGATCTGGACATCACAAGGGGAAGACGTCCATGGCTGATTTGGAATAAGCAAAATAGATTTTAAAAAATCTGATCTCAGCAGCGTTGAACAGCTATATAAATCGCATAAAAACTCCATCGAATCATGATCAACAAGTGTATAATGAAAGGAGATAAAAGAAGACTATTACCTTGATGATATGAAGACTTCAAATATCTTAAAATAAAGATCCAAAGGGCTGATCTCAGATCTGCAATCAGCAATCTGGTTGCTGGAATTTTCAGCAGTAGCCTTGCTTTTGATCTTCTCCTTTGTACTATATGAAGAAATTCAGACTTGAAGCTCTCTTCAAGGAAGAAGAATAAGAGGCCAAGGACGTGTGCAAGAATGGGTGTGGACGGCCATGGAATGTATTCCTCTTTTTATTGCAAACCTAGGGATGACTTTCCCTAAAGACGTTTCCTACTAATCCTCTTAGACGTCCCTCAAAAGGAATATACCATGCTAAGATTTATTTCCTTCTAAGTTCACTCCAATTAGAAAAGGAAAAGAAAAAGGAACATCCCATAAACTTAGCAGTTAGTTACCTTAGGTGTGCAACACCTACTAATTTTAAGTTTCTAAAATAAAAGGGAAACAATACTATAGGAATTCTTATCCAAAGATGAGTCCAACTTTCCAAGTAAAGAAACCTACTCAAAGTTGGAAACCTCTCACAAGTAGTTCCTATTATGGCCAACCCACATGATTATAAATCACACCATGGCCCACAAGTCAATAATTTAGCTAGAGTCAAATTCATGTATGCCATCAAAGGCCTATTTGAATTTAAACTCAAAATTATTTTCCCACTAAAATAATTTAACCACATGTCATCTAAACAAATTAGGAAACCATGCCAATATTGGAAAGTGACTAGAGAAGGGACCAAAAGACATATTTGCCCTTGGCTCCCAAAATGACCAAAATGTCCATGCTAAACCCATAGCAACATTAAGACCATTTTAACCTTAACTCATTCCACTAAAGAGTTATGGTTGAAATCCAGGAACAAATATTTAATATGATTTTAAGCTAGTCAGAAAGTGACAGTTGTCTTCGACCTACTAAGTGAAATGACCAAAATGCCCCTCTATGTAACATCCATAATCAAGTCAGGTTATCAAAGGCACTATCAACCTTCTCGATTACATCTCAACCTTCGAACTTCATATCCTTGACTTAATCATCACCTGGATATCATTCTCTTGGTCCAGGGAGCGACCCACAAGTTCAATATCCATATGGAACATCCATATACTAAGATCTTAGATTTTGATGATTAATCGGATAATTCTAAGAGGACGATCACTCCATCATTAGATGGCATAGATTCTTTATTGCATCTGCACGTCCCAACTGATCAAGCCCGAGCACCCAAAACACAGAGCTGTTGACCCATGTGAAGGATCTCACCCATAGTGAGTTAAAGCACAAGAACTCGACTTCGTCAGTTCATCCACAAATGCTCAAGATTAAGAGCACTGGTCACTCAGTAGCATGAGGTGACTCGATCTCTCTCAGTGATAGTACTATTTTAGAGATCACACCTACAATGGTCCCTGTTCAATGGATGACATATGCACTAATGAGATAAATCCGGGAAAGGCCTCTCGTTTCTTAGGTAAGTCACCCTGAATACAGGAGAGTATCTCACTATAACTTACACCAAGATGAAGTGCCCAACTCCATCTCTCAGTTATGAACAAATTTATTGTTTCCAGTGTCCATGAGTCAGACCTATCTGTCTGAAGCCACTACACACCTAATTCATTTACTAGAAACAATGGGCCTTACACAACCATACATATATACATGTTTAAAGAGAAAAGAGTCATTCCATTAAATAACCAGTAAATATCCAGTAACATAGATGAAAGTGCAGCCAGTGGGCTTTAGGGCATACACCAATCCCAACAAATTCCCACTTGCACTAAAGATCACGACTTCCTAACCTAACTCCCATAGACTCAACATGAGAAGTAAACACTTTCTCAGTAAGAGTCTTAGTAAATGGGTCAGCTAAGTTATTTGCTGAGGCAATCTGCTCCACCACTATTTCTCCTTCCTGGATGAATTCCCGGATCAAGTGGTACTTTCTCCGAATGTGCTTACCTTTCTTGTGATTCCTGGGCTCTTTGCACTGCGCTACAGCACCAGAGTTGTCGCAGTACATGACAATCGGTTTTTGCACTGCAGGAACAACTCCCAATTCCAATAGGAATTTTCTGAGCGATACTGCTGCCTTTGCAGCTTCCGATGCCGCCACATACTCTGCTTCCATGGTAGAATTAGCAGTACATGATTGCTTGACACTCCTCCATGATATAGCCCCTCCTGACAGAGTAAAGACGTATCCTGAAGTAGACTTTCTGGCATCTCTATCAGATTGGAAATCAGAATCTGTATACCCCAAAGGCGTTAGATCATCTGCTGATAGGTTTAGCATATAATCTTTCGTTCTCCGTAGATACTCGAATATATGCTTAATAGCTGTCCAATGCATAGGTCCAGGGTTTGACTGATATCTGCTAACCATGCCAACGGCAAAGCAAATATCGGGTCTAGTACATAACATTGCATACATGAGGCTTCCAACAACAGATGCATATGGAACTCTCCTCATGTTCTTTATCTCTTCAGGTGTCTTTGGACATTGATCTCGAGACAGTGGTACTCCATGTCTAGAAGGTAGCAAGCCCTTCTTGGAGTCATGCATGTTAAACTTGACCAATATCTTCTCAATATATGAAGATTGGGATAAGGCTAACATCTTATTCTTGCGATCTCGCAAAAGCTTGATCCCTAAGATATAGCTGGCCTCAACTAAATCCTTCATCAGAAATTGAGAGGATAACCAAACCTTTGTGGATGACAATATACCTACATCATTTCCAATGAGCAATATGTCATCTGCATACAGAATAAAAAATGCAACTGCTTTTCCACTTCCTTTCTTATACACACATGGTTCATCAATGTTTTCATCAAAGCCAAAAGATTTGACTGCCTAATTAAACTTGATGTTCCATGCTCTAGATGCTTGCTTAAGTCCATAAATGGACTTCTTAAGTTTACAAACCATGTTATCTTTGCCACTAGCAATGAAACCCTCTGGTTGCATCATATAGATGCATTCGTCAAGACTTCCATTAAGAAAAGCTGTCTTGACATCCATCTGCCATATCTCGTAGTCATAATGACATGCGATGGCCAAGAGAATCCTTATGGACTTAAGCATAGACACTGTTGAAAAAGTTTCCTCATAATCGATACCCTCTTTCTGAGTATATCCTTTCGCCACCAGTCTTGCTTTGAAGGTTTCTACCTTCCCATCCACTCCTCTCTTCCTCTTGTAGATCACTTGCACCCTATGCATTTAATCCCTTCAGGTGCATTCACAAGTTCCCAGACTTGATTGGAATACAAAGAATCCAATTCAGATTTCATCGCTTGCTGCCACATGTCAGCATCTATATTCGTCACTGCTTCATCGTAACTAGCAGGATCCTCAACTAGATCTTCGGAGTCTGTCTTAAAAGACATTCCTAGATATCTTTCTGGCTGTCTTGAAATTCTCCCACTACGAAGAGGCTCTAGAGTGTTAAAAGGAATATTCTGTTCATCTACCGCCTCAGGACCTCGTATAGATGTTATAGGAGATCCCGGAAGAATCTCCTCAAGTGTTTCTTTACAACTAAGCTCTTTGTACATCATACAATCATCCTCCAAGTACCTAGCATGAGTGCTAATAAGCACTTTTTGCTCCTTTGGATGATAAAGAATGCCACCTCTCGTTCCCTTAGGATACCCAATGAAGTAGCACATTTCCGATCTGGGTTCCAGCTTGGTAGCTTTATCATTCAGTACATAGGGTGGACAACCCCAAATGTGGATATGTCTTAAACTGGGTTTTCGACCTGTCCACATTTCTTGCGGTGTCCTAGGCACTGATTTAGAAGGTACCAGATTTAAAATGTATGCTGCTGCTTCTAGGGCATATCCCCAAAATGATATAGGTAGGGTTGCATGATTCATCATGGACCTTACCATATCAAGAAGGATACGGTTTCTTCTCTCCGCTACACCATTTTGCTGGGGTGTTCCCGATGCAGACAACTGAGACACAATCCCATGTTGTGTGAGGTACTCTTTGAACTAACCCAGGAGGTACTCGCCACCTCGATCAGATTGAAGGGCTTTGATATGTTTCCCTAGTTGTAACTCCGCCTCAGCCTTGAATTACTTGAATTTATCAAACGCCTCAGACTTGCGTCGCATTAAGTACACATATCCATACCTAGAGTAATCATCAGTGAAGGTGATGAAATACTCATAACCTCCTCGAGCTGGTTTGATCATAGGACCACACACATCAGTGTGAACCAATTCTAACAACTCTTTTACCTTAGTCCCTTTGCAGAGAATGACCTTTTGGTCATCTTTCCCTTGAGACAAGATTCGCACTGAGGCAAAGGTTCAAGATCTAATGAGCTCAAAGGCCCATGTTCTACCAACCTCTGAATCTGTTTTAAGTTAATGTGACCCAAACGTAAGTGCCAAAGATAAGTGCCATTGGTTGAAGATACCTTCCTTTTAAGGGAAGTTGAGCTTTCTAGTTGTACTTTATGCAGTGTGGGAGCAATAGGATATATATAAAATAAGTTGTCATGCATTCTACCGGAACATATAACATTTCCATCTCTACTAATATCAACACCAGAATGGAAGGAAACTGAATAATTAAATTCAATGAGTCTGGAAACTGAAATTATATTCTTCCTCATGTCCGGAACATAGAAAACATTATTTAAAACTAATATTCTATCACATGAAAAATGTAAGGAAACAACTCCTACTGGAATTGCCCAAACTTTGGCTCCAGTTCCAACTCTAAAAGCAAACTCTCCTTTCTCAAACTTCTACATTATCTGAAACCCCTGCAATGAATTGCAGATATGATTAGTGGTTCCAGAGTCTACTATCCACGAATCAATAGAATCAACCACAAGACAAGTTTCAATGTAGTAGGAAAGAGATATGCCTTTCTTAACTGAGGCTAGGAACTTGGGACAATCTTTCTTCCAATGACCTTTGAGGCCACACTTGAAGCATTTCCCTTTTGGCTTTTCACCTGTACCCTTGTCCTTCTTTTTACCAGTATTGCCCTTTTTCTGTCCCTTTCACTTATCATGCTTCTTCTTGAACTTCTTCCCTTTCGGGTTCTGTTTAGAGGAAGACTGGAAAAAGTGAGCTTGGGCTTTGGGCTTCACGATAGCCTCTGCCGCCTGGAGTTCTTTCATTAGCTCAGATAGAGTCATGTCCATCTTGCTCATATTGAAATTGAGCTTGAACTGAGTGAAAGAGTCCGGCAGAGTTTCGAGAATCATATCAGTTTGACTCTCTGCATCAATCTCAGCCCCTAGAATCTCAGCCACATTGAAACAATCCATCATCTTGAGCATATGCTTTCTGACAGGTGTTCCCTCAGCCATTCCCTCAGCCATCCTAGTATTCATGATTGTCCTTATAGCAGCCTGCCTAGCTGGCCTACTTTTGTCTGCGAACATCTCAGACAAGGACATCATGATGTCAGAAGCTGTGTCCATTTGCTCGTGCTGTGCTTGCAACATGTTGGACATGGATGCAAGCATGTAGCATTTAGCCATGCTATTCGCTTTCTTCCATTTCCTTTCAGCCTCTAGCTGGTCATCAGTAGAATCAGCATAAATCTCAGGACAGGGTTCCGACAAGGCATACTTGTACTCCTCAGCAGTGAGTACTATGTCAAGATTTCTCTTCCAATCTACGTAATTAGGGCCAGTCAGTTTGTTCTCATGAAGAATGCTCATCAACGGGCTAAAAGAATCCTTATTCATCTCTTTCTGGATTTGAAACGGCTTATAATTAGACGGGCAGTATATATGTAACATGCATATGGTGCTAGTTATAAAAGGAAAAAGATGCACAAAACTTTTTTACATTATTTAACCCTAATCATAATGTATCAGTGTTTCAACCTCCTCATAGACCCTCCATTGAAGGGATGGCCGAGCCTACAGTCACGTTGAATTAAGGTATGCTTATTTGGATTATCACTATCTGGATACACATATCCAGTGGCAGTCCAATCACTGATTGGTTTGGCCTCATATGACAAATAACTCTAACTCCTAGGGAGAGGTCATTACCGTCTTATGTCAAGTGTATTACCATCTCTTATGAAATTTCCCAGAATGTCTATGACTTGAGTCCTCCGAAGGGAAGTGACTTTAATCCATTCTTAAAGTGAACTTTAGTAAAGAGCTCCACCGAAGGGATGGCCGCTCCCACCAACACTTCATTGACATTCTATAGAGGTGATCTTTAGTAAAGAATTCCACCGAAGGGATGGTCGCTCCTACTAACACCTCATTACGAATATTCACATTAGTTCACCCACTAACCCATCAAAGTGATCTTTAGTGAAGAACTCCACCGAAAGGGTGGCTGCTCCCACTAACACCTTATTGAGATAACATGAACCGAGAATGGAAGGCCGTGGGGTTTTTCCAAACCCCTCTCCCACTTGATTATTTATCACTAGGGTTTTTAAATAAAATATTCTTTTTGACCTTTACATTGTTTACTCAAAAACTCTTTTAAATCTAGCAAACTTAGTTAATTAAAATTATGACTCAATGACTTAAATCATCTTAAAAATAAATAACATTTGCTTTAAAACATTTGAGTAAATCCCTTTAAAGAGTCAAAAACCTAACTTGGGTTATGGGAACCCTTAGGTAGCATCTTATTAGATTTTATTTTAGCCACTTTTGGAAACCAAGGGTACCAAGATAAACTAAACTCTAACCAATTTTAAACCTTAGACAAATAGAAGGTGCTGGTCTAAGTTCCGTTTAAAAATAATTAGCCAAACTAAAAACAATCCAATATAGAAAGATGCCAATTTTAAAACCTAATGGTGGCCATGTTTCTAGGTGACAATTATAGCAATTATATAAAGCATTCAACCAGGCATTCAAAATATAAAAGCAAATAAAAAAGAATGCAATCCTTGATGGCTCCCTGCTCTTTGGATTTCAAATCCTTATCGAACAAGGACATCAAAAATAGATCTCATCTTGCACCAAGAATCCTTGTCTCCTCCATCACTAAGGAACCCGGTTACTAGCAACTTATCTTGCTTGAAACTTTCTTCTTCTTGCTTGTTACAATAAATGAAATTTATACAAGCAAACCCATGAAAAACAAAACCAAAAATTACATTGGAGATACCTATGCTTTTTCAAGAAAGCTAACATCAAGACTAGTTGGAATAAAAGTAAGGAAAAAAAAAACAACTTCCTATGATTGCTACACGTGCAATCGTACACTTTCCAAATAATGAAAAAAAATATCCACGCAATAAAAATGCGAACCATCAAGGATGCAAATATGGCTGCAAACAAAGAGGTTAGTGCATGCAAAATGCAATGTACAACACTATACAGATCTGGAAAATGAATTCCAGCAATCTGAAAATAGCCTGCACGCATTATACAGCATCATATAGATCTCGAAAATAAATTCCAGAGGGTGCCACCATGCCCTTAATTAAACTAGGATTAATATTAACACAACATGGGATCATGATTTCACATGGAGTGGCTCTGATACCACTGAAAGAACATGCGATATTTCAGATCTGGACATCACTAGGGGAAGATGTCCATGGCTGATTTGGAATAACCAAAACAGATTTTAAAAAATTTGATCTCAGCAGCGTTGAACAGCCATATAAATCGCATAAAAACTCCATCGAATCATGATCAACAAGTGTATAATAAAAGGAGATAAAAGAAGACTATTACCTTGATCATATGAAGACTTCAAATATCTTAAAATAAAGATCCAAAGGGCTGATCTCAGATCTGCAATCAGCAATCTGGTTGCTGGAATTTTCAGCAGTAGCCTTGCTTTTGCTCTTCTCCTCTATTTCACTTCCAAATCTGACTGGCTAAGATAGTGGGATCTGAATATGGATTTCTTGATGGGTTTTCTGAATTATACTATATGGAAAAATTCAGACTTGAAGCTCTCTTCAAGAAAGAAGAATAAAAGCCAAGTACGTGTGCAAGAATGGGTGTGGACGGCCAAGGAATGTATTCCTCTTTTTATTGCAAACCTAGGGATGACTTTCCCTAAAGACTTTTCCTACTAGTCCTCTTGGACGTCCCTCAAAAGGAATATACCATGCTAAGATTTATTTCCTTCTAAGTTCACTCCAATTAGAAAAGGAAAAGAAAAAGGAACATCAAATAAACTTAGCAATTAGTTACCTTAGGTGTGCAACACCTACTAATTTTAAGTTTCTAAAATAAAAAGGAAACTATACTATAGGAATTTTTATCCAAAGATGACTCCAACTTTTCAAGTAAAGAAACCTACTCAAAGTTGGAAACCTCTCACAAGTAGTTCCTATTATGGCCGACCCACATGATTATAAATCACACCATGGCCCACAAGTCAATAATTTAGCTAGAGTCAAATTCATGTATGCCATCAAAGGCCTATTTGAATTTAAACTCAAAATTATTTTTCCACTAAAATAATTCAACCACATGTCATCTAAAAAAATTAGGAAACCATGCCAATATAGGAAAGTGACTAGAGAAGGGACCAAAAGACATATTTGCCCTTGGCTCCCAAAATGACCAAAATGTCCATGCTAAACCCATAGCAACATTAAGACCATTTTAACCATAACTCATTCCACTAAAGAGTTATGGTTAAAATCCAGGAACAAATATTTAATATGATTTTAAGCTAGTCAGAAAGTGACAGTTGTCTTCAACCTACTAAGTGAAATGACCAAAATGCCCCTCTATGTAACATCCATAATCAAGTGAGGTTATCAAAGGCACTATCAACCTTCTCGATTACATTTTAACCTTAGAACTTCATATCCTTGACTTAATCATCATCCGGATATCATTCTCTTGGTCCAGGGAGCGACCCACAAGTTCAATATCCATATGGAACATCCATATACTAAGATCTTAGATTTTGATGATTAATCGGATAATTCTAAGGGGATGATCACTCCATCATTAGATGGCATAAATTTTTTATTGCATCTACACGTCCCAACTGATCAAGCCCGAGCACCCAAAACACAGAGCTGTCGACCCATGTGAAGGATCTCACCCATGGTGAGTTAAAGCACAAGAACTCGACTTCGTCAGTTCATGTAAGACCCCGACCCCCAGTTCTTTTGTTTAGTACTGATTTAATCTTGGGTTAGCTTTTTAAGTGAGATTTGAGCTGGTTTGACTTTGTTTTTTTTTAGTTTGACTAGATTTTTCATAGCCTTGGAGATTTGAGGACCGTTGACTTTAGTTTGACCCGGCTTTGTAATATGTGTTTTTATGAGAAATTACTTTTGATTTCTAAAAATTCTGAATTTGGTTTGTTTTGACTCATCTCATTAAGTTTAACAACTTTCATGTTTTGATCATTTTGATTCGATGATCAGAAAATACGTTTTTCGAGAGAAAGGGCAAAAATGGCTTTTCACACCAAAATCTGAACTCAAATTTCGAAATTTCAAAACTATGTCAAATTTATACTTTTTAAAAACTAGATTTTTCAAGGATCATTTTACTCTTCTTCGTCGATCTCATCCGGGGCCCACAAAATAAGGTTTTAGCCATTTTAAAATTCAGCAGTCATGGGCCCACTTTTGAGTCACTTAAGTTAGACCTCTTCCCCCTCCCATCGTTCATTTCTTCCTGCAACCAAAAACATTTCTGCAACAGAGCTGAGAGGAGAGCTCTTCTTCTCCAAACTTCCCCCTCTTGCATGCCTTAGCTAGGAAGCTCCAAATCAAGATCTGATTTCACCATTCTCTTCCTCTCTTCTCAAGCTTCAGCTGGGTAACTCTTTTGAAAGATTTTCTTTCTTCTTCTCCCAGCTGGTCCCTTCCTGTTCAGCAAGCTACAGGTTAGAGCTTCATCTCCCCTCTTCCATGGAGTTCTTTTAGCTCATGTAGAGCTTGTTTTTCATACATGTAAACCCATTTTTCGAAATGGGGGTTTTGTTTGTTCAAAATGATGATTTTTGAATGGATTTCTCGGTGCTTTTTGTAGAGCTCGGTTCAGCTGTAGGAAGAGATCCTTGAGGAGATTTTTGGTTTGACATTGGGCTAAGGCAAGTGAATAAACTGGTTTGAATGCAAGTTAATGAAATAATGTTTCTTCTTTAAAGCTTAATTTGAAATAACCATGTCTTTTCTTTCATTTTCATTGGCTATATATATATATATTTTGGTTTCATAAAGGTTTTAATGTTCAGCTGTGATTAGTTTCTCTACAATGACTTAATTTTCTGTTTGAGATTCCAACCAGGTTAGTGTTTTGTTAACATTCAGATCTCTGTAGGATTGTTCTTTGTGTGTAAATGAATTCAGATTTCTGCTGGGGTTTTAGTGTGCAAATGAGTTTGGATTTCTGCAGGAATTTTGTGTACAACTGTTCAAAACTCATGCAGTCTTAGTGTTTAGCTGTGTTC
This sequence comes from Litsea cubeba, assembly GCA_012931725.1. Classification (NCBI taxonomy): domain Eukaryota; kingdom Viridiplantae; phylum Streptophyta; class Magnoliopsida; order Laurales; family Lauraceae; genus Litsea; species Litsea cubeba. The sequence continues at coordinate 58,868,668 of CM022953.1, forward strand.
AATTTCAGATCTTTGCTGGTTTTTGTGTCCAATCCAGGTTCAGATTTCTGCAGGTTTATGTTCAAATTAATGTTCAGATTTCTACAGTTTTTGTACTCAACTATGTTCAGATTTCTGGAAGTGAATAAATTGTTGGAATGCATGCATTTGAATCTTGTTTATTTATAAGTTTTGATCCATTTTAAATGATTAGCTTAGCCATGAAAATTCTGATTTCCAACAGTTTTACAACATTGGGTGTATGTTCAGTCTGTCTATATGATTTTGTTGGCATCAGAATGAAAATCTCTGATTTTATTAAGGACTTCTCAATGTGAGATCTCAGCTCATATCTTTACATTTATCTTATGATTAATCTATGATTTCATGCTGAATTCATAAATGGGATGAGGTGATTCAGTGTAGTTTTGATTGATTAATGGTTTTGCTATGAAATAATTCAGTTTTTAATGTTAAAGAATGGTTGAGCCCAGCCCAGCCTGGGGGCCTGTTCAGGTCCGGATTTTGGGCTCCTTTAAAAACAGTTTTTGGGCCTGTTTCAAGGTCAGTTTCTGGCTCATTTCAAGGTCTGTATGGGCCAGTTTAAGGGACTGTTTGGGCCATATTTAAAGGCTGTTTTGGGCTTGGTTCAAGGCCCGATTTGGGCCTGATTCAAAGAGGTTTTAATCATTTTTTTGGGGTTTCCTTGGGCCTGTTTCTTGGGCCATCCTAGGTCAGTTTTTGGGCCATTTCAAGACCTGATATTGGGCCATTTCAGGACCCGATATTGGGCTGTTTTAAGACCTGGTTCTTGAACCAATTAGGGGCTGTTTTGGGCTAAATGGGTGGACTGTTTTGGGCTTGGTTTAAGGCCAGCTGTGGGCCTGTTTTAAAGAGATTTGGGATTACTTGTAATACTTGGGAATTGTGAAATGGGAATGGGAGCAATGAGAGAATGAGCGTATGTGAAGTTACTCGGGAATCTTTCAAGTCTCAATACGCACTTTATCATTTAAATGTTGTGGATTTTCATTGGCATCAAATATATTCTTTATTAATCAATGTTTAAAGGTTAAATGTGTATTGAGAGGGTTCCTTGGTAAGTCATTAAGTCATTCTCCACTATCCATTCCATTTCAAGTCAGAGAATGTATATGTATTTGTATTCTTCGGTGAACTAATTCGAATAGCATCGGTGATTTGTTATAAAATCATGTGGTTTTCCATGTTCGAAAGGTTTGATCACATGGTTTTATACAAATTACTTTGATGTGTATTTGAGTGGTTTACCCTGGAAATTCGTATGTTCTATCCGAATCGATTTGGAAGGAGATTGGAGTGGTTCGCCACATTCGGGATTTCTTCGATGAGACTATTATTTTGATAAGACTAGTATCTTGAAAATAAAACCTCGAGGCAAGATGGGGCTAGAGCTTTGTAGTGTGAGCCCATGAGCCAAAGGGATTATTATGGTTTGAGTTGTATCGGTTTGGGTTTTGAAAACTAAAGGCACCACTAGGCTTAGGTCACCTTGTCGGGCTGATCACCCGGCTTGGGATCTTTAATTTGTCCGCCAGCTGCAGTTTGGATTCTGTCTGTACCGACCATGGCAACGGTTTCTATCTGCCGGTCCCACGCGTAGTGGCTACGGTTCTGATTTTTATTCTGCCGGTCCCATTTGTATGGCTACGGTTCTGATTCTGTTTCCGATCCCACGTGTAGTGGCTACTGTTCTGTCTGCTCTTGTTACTTCGATAATAGGAGAATATAGCTATGTGTGGTTGCCAATGTTTTATCTGTCTATTAATTTATTTTATGATTCTAGTTTGTTTATACTCAGTATATTCTTCGAATTTGTTAATGTTTATGAAACCGACCTTTTATCGTATTGTCTCTATTATTCAGGATTTTAAACGTATTTCCAATTATTAAATGTTTTATGTAGGCTGTTATCTTTTCGAGATATTTATATTTCAGAGACTGTTCATTTATTTGCTTTGATATTTATGTTCGGTCTTTCGATCATTTTATCATGATTTACTGCTATTATTGTTTAGACTCTTAAATGGATTTACAATGATTCCATAAGGTTTTATAAATGCTCATGTTACATATTACTTGTTTATTTGCTTGCCAGACCGTCGTGTCTGACCCTGTTTGTTTGGTACCAGATTCCTCTCATTCTGTTTTTAGGTGTTTGATCGGAGGAGGCGGTGGAGCCGCCGGTCTGACGTGAGAGGCTGCCCATTGATATCATCTAGATGTCAAGTTTGGCGCCGGAGTTCGTATCTAAATATTGGGGGGGGGGTGGTATTTATCTGTTTAGTTTGATATTTTTGTACGGCTTTGTTAGCCTTTTTCTTGGGTTTGTAATTAAGACACTGTTAATTGTAATTTGAATATGTGGGAAATAAGTAGTCCTGTTACTACCAGCTCAGTATTCTTTGAATTATGATTTGTGCCAGTTGGCTTATATGATGACTTTATGATATTGGTCGAGTGCGACACGGAATCCGATGGCCACAGACTCCGGGTCGTAACACCATGATTAGCTTCCGCGAAAATATACTCTGATCGTGACGGAATTTTATTATCCTCATTCATGCGGATCTTGGGAAATATAACAAAAGTTTCAAATTAATTCCAAAATTTCGCATCCCGAGATTGGATTACTGCAGGGCCCGGTTTCGGGGTGTGACAGGTTTGGTATCAGAGCTGGTTAGTTTCTAGGAAATAAAATACTCTAGAGACATTAAGACGTGTGGTGAGGATTCGTTAGATTGTGTCGATTTGTTTTCTCATGTCTTTGTTTCTTTGGGTTTGAGTCCGCTTTCCTTTTAATTCGGGAGACTTTCGTTGTCTTTTCTGTTGTTCTTGTTGTTAGGAGATTTGGATGACCAAATCTCCTCCTTAGTGGTGGAGAATTTAAAGTCTCCATACTCTTGTTCAGTGTCTTTTGTCTATGCTTGTGTCGGAGACTGAGAACCTTGTGGACATAGTATGTTGTTTTCGGAGAACATCAGCAGACTTTCAGCCTTCAGCATCTTCATTGTGGTTAATGAGAGAAAACATGTGCGTTTACCAGCCAAAGTAGAACTTGAGCAGTATTTGAAAATCCCCTCTCAACTAATCGAAGATCATCATGCAGCGTACCAAGGTAAGCAAATGTGGATTTTTGGGTGAACCCAGACCATCTCTCCAAGATGAAGGACTGCAAAAGGCATATCAGCTATTGATTTTATGAAGGGAGAAGTGATTCTTAGTTAGTAAGACTAGAAGTTAGTACAAGAAACTCAGGGATTTCCCGGATTCAATGAGCTTTGTCATAGTTTTGGTTGAGAATTTTCGTAACTTGCAGCTTAGCCAGTGTAGTTTTTCAGAGGTAATACCAAGTGGATGGTTAGTTGTAGTCAAGATAATTTTCGGCAGCAGAAGAAACCTTGTGGATTTTACCGACTTACAGGGTATTGGATTAGACAACGTGTAGATACAAGTGAATACCTCAGTTAAGGTGATGTCCACTTCTTGATGAGAATGATTTTCATGATATTTTCACCTTTTGTTATGTTTTTCTTAATGTCTATGATTTATCCTTGCAGTGTTTAAACAATGGATTTATGTTTCTTCTTTAAGGCTTATCTTTGAAATAAACTATGTCATTATACTCTTTTCATGAGTCACATGATTTTGTTTTCATAAGGTTTTGTGTTTTGAATTTTTGTTTAATCTTCTTAAGACATTGTTACACAATGATCTTGAAATTTTGCTTTTGTTTTAATTTTCTTAAATGTTGACATCTACATTTCAAAACCTTAAAGATTTCAAAATTTTGTATATGTTTGGTTAGAAATGGATGGGTGTTTTTAATGATGGATTGTAAAGATTAGTGGATAAACTGATTTTTTTTAAAAAAACATGTAACTAAAATTGTGTTTCTTTTTCAAAGTGCGATGTGAAATTGCTATTTTATTGATTCATTTTCTTTGGCTGTACAAAATGAATTTCCTAAGGGTTTTGTGTTTAGATTATATACAGGTTTCTACATTTGTTTTAACGGTCAGCTGTGCTTAGATCTCTACAGGACTTTTATGAAAGAATGAGTTCAAATTTCAACAAGGTTTAGTGTTTAATTAAGATTCATATTTTTGGCAATGTTTAATGTATAGTCATACTATATGAACCTGATTTATTTTTGAAATCCTGATTTAAAATTGTCGAGTATTTCAATGATTTGTTTGGTTATGAAGATATGAATTTCAAAATGAATAATGTTATTCCATACTCAGACTTTGATAAAATTTATTTATTTAAGTTTTATTTGATAATTTGGAAGTTCAGTTTCTACTATGTTTTAAAATGATGAAATTCAACTAAGTAATTGTTTTAGTCATCATGTTTAAAATTTTAAGATTTGTTTTGTTTCAAATGGAATGAGTTGTAATAGCTTATGGTTGGAGTTTGGAGGTGTATGAATTGAAGGGTTGATGGTTGTCAGGAAGTATACTAGTTCAGTTGGAGGCAAAGTTGGATTGATGAGAGGATTGTTCCTGCAGGAAAGGTAGGGTATATAAGGCAGAAACAGAAGATTGAGCCGACTCCAGATTGTGAGATTTTCAATCAAGCACCATTCATGAAGCAAATGTTTAGTTATTTGGTGAACCTTAGAGGACAAATTAAAAGTGGTGGAGTTATTTTCGAGACTTGGATTGAAAGTTTCAGTTCTTCAGGGATTGACATCAGTTTGGCAGATATGTTTTTGTTGATGACATAGTATCAAGCCGAAGATCAAGAGCAGCAAGTAGATAGAATCAGATCTGGGCAAGAATTCTGAGTACAGCACAGAAAGATTAGAATTCGGAGTTATGAATACAAATTGGATATCTAAGATCGGTTATGCTCGTCCGAAGTAGAAGACTTGAAGAGTGAAATCTGAAGAGGAAAGCTATGCGAAGTTTCGACACAGAACAGCTCAGCAGGTTATGGCAGTTTAACAATTGGTGTATAGCAGTATGACATCTGAGTTGTAGCAGACCAAGTTAGTGACAGGAGACCTATAGAATTTGAAATTTGTGATTTCAGAATGAAGAAGGATTGATGGTATTCTTGGAGGCCAGAAGTTGAATGGTACAGTGTAAGTAGGTATATGGAATTCCAGGAATTTTTGAAGTAGAAGTTATTTCAGAGAAAACATGTCTACGATCACATCTTCGTACAAGCGTCGGGAGCACCGTATACAGCTTTGAAGGACTTAAGGCACAGAATCCCAAAGTGATAGAAAGAGGCAGAACTTGCAGTTTCTTGGACCGACAGTGACTGATAAGGTAAGTAAAGGAAATGATCAAGTACCGGAACGACAGATGACACCAGGGATGATTAGAAGAATTGTTGAACACCAGTTTGGTCAGAGAAGTATGTTTTCGAACAGATATGTGGACTTCGGCCGAATCAAAATGTTGTTTGCAGGCGCATCTCAACATCAGGTTTGATAAAAGGATATCTCAGTTGCCGAGGTTTAGCGTAGGGTGTCAGTGTTTTCTTTTGTCTTTTGGGGTTTTTGATTTTGATGTGGTTTAGACCATTTGGAGGACCAAATGGGTTCTAAGGGGGGGAGGATGTAAGACCCCGACACCCAGTTCTTTTGTTTAGTACTGATTTAATCTTGGGTTAGCTTTTTAAGTGAGATTTGAGCTGGTTTGACTTTATTTTTTTTTAGTTTGACTAGATTTTTCATAGCCTTGGAGATTTGAGGACCGTTGACTTTAGTTTGACCCGGCTTTGTAATATGTGTTTTTATGAGAAATTACTTTTGATTTCTAAAAATTCTGAATTTGGTGTGTTTTGACTCATCTCATTAAGTTTAACAACTTTCATGTTTTGATCATTTTGATTCGATGATCAGAAAATACGTTTTTCGAGAAAAAGGGCAAAAATGGCTTTTCACACCAAAATCTGAACTCAAATTTCGAAATTTCAAAACTATGTCAAATTTATACTTTTTAAAAACTAGATTTTTCAAGGATCATTTTACTCTTCTTCGTCGATCTCATCCGGGGCCCACAAAATAAGGTTTTAGCAATTTTAAAATTCAGCAGTCATGGGCCCACTTTTGAGTCACTTAAGTTAGACCTCTTCCCCCTCCCATCGTTCATTTCTTCCTGCAACCAAAAAAATTTCTGCAACAGAGCTGAGAGGAGAGCTCTTCTTCTCCAAACTTCCCCCTCTTGCATGCCTTAGCTAGGAAGCTCCAAATCAAGATCTGATTTCACCATTCTCTTCCTCTCTTCTCAAGCTTCAGCTGGGTAACTCTTTTGAAAGATTTTCTGCAACTCTTGTTCTTCTCCCAGCTGGTCCCTTCCTGTTCAGCAAGCTACAGGTTAGAGCTTCATCTCCCCTCTTCCATGGAGTTCTTTTAGCTCATGTAGAGCTTGTTTTTCATACATGCAAACCCATTTTTCGAAATGGGGGTTTTGTTTGTTCAAAATGATGATTTTTGAATGGATTTCTCGGTGCTTTTTGTAGAGCTCGGCTCAGCTGTAGGAAGAGATCCTTGAGGAGATTTTTGGTTTGACATTGGGCTAAGGCAAGTGAATAAACTGGTTTGAATGCAAGTTAATGAAATAATGTTTCTTCTTTAAAGCTTAATTTGAAATAACCATGTCTTTTCTTTCATTTTCATTGGCTATATATATATATTTTGGTTTCATACAGGTTTTAATGTTCAGCTGTGATTAGTTTCTCTACAATGACTTAATTTTCTGTTTGAGATTCCAACCAGGTTAGTGTTTTGTTAACATTCAGATCTCTGTAGGATTGTTCTTTGTCTGTAAATGAATTCAGATTTCTGCTGGGGTTTTAGTGTGCAAATGAGTTTGGATTTCTGCAGGAATTTTGTGTACAACTGTGTTCAAAACTCATGCAGTCTTAGTGTTTAGCTGTGTTCAATTTCAGATCTTTGCTGGTTTTTGTGTCCAATCCAGGTTCAGATTTTTGCAGGTTTATGTTCAAATTAATGTTCAGATTTCTACAGTTTTTGTACTCAACTATGTTCAGATTTCTGCAAGTGAATAAATTGTTGGAATGCATGCATTTGAATCTTGTTTATTTATAAGTTTTGATCCATTTTAAATGATTAGCTTAGCCATGAAAATTCTTATTTCCAACAGTTTTACAACATTGGGTTTATGTTCAGTCTGTCTATATGATTTTGTTGGCATCAGAATGAAAATCTCTGATTTTATTAAGGACTTCTCAATGTGAGATCTCAGCTCATATCTTTACATTTATCTTATGATTAATCTATGATTTTCATGCTGAATTCATAAATGGGATGAGGTGATTCAGTGTAGTTTTGATTGATTAATGGTTTTGCTATGAAATAATTCAGTTTTTAATGTTAAAGAATGGTTGAGCCCAGCCCAGCCTGGGGGCCTGTTCAGGTCCGGATTTTGGGCTCCTTTAAAAACAGTTTTTGGGCCTGTTTCAAGGTCAGTTTCTGGGCTCATTTCAAGGTCTGTATGGGCCAGTTTAAGGGACTGTTTGGGCCATATTTAAAGGCTGTTTTGGGCTTGGTTCAAGGCCCGATTTGGGCCTGATTCAAAGAGGTTTTAATCATTTTTTTTGGGGTTTCTTTGGGCCTGTTTCTTGGGCCATTCTAGGTCAGTTTTTGGGCCATTTCAAGACCTGATATTGGGCCATTTCAGGGCCCGATATTGGGCTGTTTTAAGACCTGGTTCTTGAACCAATTAGGGGCTGTTTTGGGCTAAATGGGTGGACTGTTTTGGGCTTGGTTTAAGGCCAGCTGTGGGCCTGTTTTAAAGAGATTTGGGATTACTTGTAATACTTGGGAATTGTGAAATGGGAATGGGAACAATGAGAGAATGAGCGTATGTGAAGTTACTCGGGAATCTTTCAAGTCTCAATACGCACTTTATCATTTAAATGTTGTGGATTTTCATTGGCATCAAATATATTCTTTATTAATCAATGTTTAAAGGTTAAATGTGTATTGAGATGGTTCCTTGGTAAGTCATTAAGTCATTCTCCACTATCCATTCCATTTCAAGTCAGAGAATGTATATGTATTTGTATTCTTCGGTGAACTAGTTCGAATAGCATCGGTGAATTGTTATAAAATCATGTGGTTTTCCATGTTTGAAAGGATTGATCGCATGGTTTTATACAAATTACTTTGATGTGTATTTGAGTGGTTTACCCTGGAAATTCGTATGTTCTCTCCGAATTGATTTGGAAGGAGATTGGAGTGGTTCGCCACATTCGGGATTTCTTCGATGAGACTATTATTTTGATAAGACTAGTATCTTGAAAATAAAACCTCGAGGCAAGATGGGGCTAGAGCTTTGTAGTGTGAGCCCATGAGCCAAAGGGATTATTATGGTTTGAGTTGTATCGGTTTGGGCTTTGAAAACTAAAGGCACCACTAGGCTTAGGTCACCTTGTCGGGCTGATCACCCGGCTTGGGATCTTTAATTTGTCCGCCGGCTGCAGTTTGGATTCTGTCTGTACCGACCATGGCAATGGTTTCCATCTGCCGGTCCCACGCGTAGTGGCTACGGTTCTGATTTTTATCTGCCGGTCCCATTTATATGGCTACGGTTCTGATTCTGTTTCCGATCCCACGTGTAGTGGCTACTGTTCTGTCTGCTCTTGTTACTTCGGTAATAGGAGAATATAGCTATGTGTGGTTGCCAATGTTTTATCTGTCTATTAATTTATTTTATGATTCTAGTTTGTTTATACTCAGTATATTCTTCGAATTTGTTAATGTTTATGAAACCGACCTTTTATCGTATTGTCTCTATTATTCAGGATTTTAAACTTATTTCCAATTATTAAATGTTTTATGTAGGCTGTTATCTTTTCGAGATATTTATACTTCAGAGACTGTTCATTTATTTGCTTTGATATTTATGTTCGGTCTTTCGATCATTTTATCATGATTTACTGCTATTATTGTTTAGACTCTTAAATGGATTTACAATGATTCCATAAGGTTTTATAAATGCCCATGTTATATATTACCTGTTTATTTGCTTGCCAGACCGTCGTGTCTGACCCTGTTTGTTTGGTGCCAGATTCCTCTCATTCTATTTTTAGGTGTTTGATCGGAGGAGGCGGTGGAGCCGCCAGTCTGACGTGAGAGGCTGCCCATTGATATCATCTAGATGTCAAGTTTGGCGCCGGAGTTCGTATCTAAATATTGGGGGGTGGTATTTCTATTTAGTTGGATATTTTTGTACGGCTTTGTTAGCCTTTTTCTTGAGTTTGTAATTAAGACACTGTTAATTGTAATCTGAATATGTGGGAAATAAGTAGTCCTATTACTACCAGCTCAGTATTCTTTGAATTATGATTTGTGCCAGTCGGCTTATATGATGACTTTATGATATTGGTCGAGTGCGACACGGAATCCGATGGCCACGGACTCTGGGTCGTAACACCATGATTAGCTTCCGCGAAAATATACTGTGATCGTGACGGAATTTTATTATCCTCATTCATGCGGATCTTGGGAAATATAACAAAAGTTTCAAATTTATTCCAAAATTTCGCATCCCGAGATTGGATTACTGCAGGGCCCGGTTTCGGGGTGTGACAGTTCATCCACAAATGCTCAAGATTAAGAGCACTGGTCACTCAGTAGCATGAGGTGACTCGATCTCTCTCAGTGATAGTACTATTTTAGAGATCACACATACAATAGTCCTGTTCAATGCATGACATATGCACTAATGAGATAAATCTGGGAAAGGCCTCCCGTGACTTAGGTAAGTTATCCTGAATACAGGAGAGTATCTCATTATAACTTACACCAAGTTGAAGTGCCCAACTCCATCTCTCAAGTTATGAACAAATTTATTATTTCCAGTGTCCATAAGTCAGACCTATCTGTCTGAAGCCACTACACACCTAATTCATTTATTAGAAACAATGGGCCTTACACAACCATACATATATACATGTTTAAAGAGAAAAGAGTCATTCCATTAAATAACCAGTAAATATCCAGTAACATAGATGAAAGTGCAGCCAGTGGGCTTTAGGGCATACACCAATCCCAACAAGTGATGAGTTTATTCCAGTTGAATCCACGGATTCTGACTTCATGTCAGATAAGGATTCTAGGAAATCAACTTCTGGATATGTTTTTATGCTTGGTGGCGGAGCTATTAGCTGGAGGAGTATTAAACAGGAATGTACCACTAATTTTACCTCGGAGGCTGAATATGTAGCGGCTTGTGAAGCAGCTAAGAAAATAGTATGGCTGAAAATATTCCTTATGGAACTTGGAGTGGTACCTTTAGCGCGACAGTCGCTCACAGTTTACTGTGACAACAACGGGGCAGTCGCATAGTCCAAGGAACCTAGGAGTCATAAGAGCCAAAAGCATGTACAGAGGAAATATCACTTGGTCAGAGAGATTGTGCAGAGAGGTGATATTGCTATCACCAAGATAGCCTTTGCTGACAATCTGGCGGATCCCTTTACTGAGCATTTGACTACCAAAGTCTTTGAGCAGCATGTAGACGCGATGGGCATGAGATGCAACCCAGACTGGCATTGAGCCTAAGTGGGAGATTGTTAGATTTATGGCCTCAATCCAGTATATGATGTAATAAATTGATTAAGTTCTTTATTTATCAATGCTATTTATGCTTTCCATTTCATGAGATGTATGGTGTTTAATTATATACTTGCACATAACCAATACAAATGACATGATGGTTCATTAGATGAACCGGAGTCCATAAGTATACTAGATGTAATACATGAGTATGGAAGAGATCCACATATAGTAGACTATGACAAATCTTATACTTGAATATCTTCACAACCAGTGATGAGATTGGACATCTCTTACTGATAAGGTTGCAACACTTTGATCACTTTGAGATAATATGATATGTCTCGATCATCACAATGGAAGATTCTGGATCATAGTGCTGGTAAATTACATGTATTGAAGTACCATGAGAAACACCTTATGAACACTGTCTTTACTTTAGGTTTGCTCTCATAATTCCCTAGCAATGGGCTCTCAATCTTTAGACATTAATAAGCTCAAGTTTTAATCTATTCATTTGCTTTGAGTCACCAATGAGTGAGGCCAATTGTAGGTCAACACCTCGGTTATTTGGGTACATGGTAATAGAGCTGTGAGAACATTCAATGGTCAAGATGAAATCTATCTTTAATATCCCCTAGTGCCAATTAATGGATTTAATCATTGGTAAGTGTACACCCATTCCGATTAAGAGTTTATTTGAAAGGTACTTACGATTGTTAAAATTAACTGGGGCTCAAGGATAATAAGATATGGTTTTAGTTTGGAAAACAGATCCATGAATACTGATGGAGGGGCCTACTTGTGGAAATATGGAAGTTTAGGGTCTTCTATGTAATTTCCTAAGACTGGAGTTCAATTGCATTTATATAGTGGAGTTACTTGCAATTAACTGTGGGTCCGGATTGCACATAAGATGTGGAGTCGCGTGTCCTAGTTGGAGCCAGCTTTCTAAGAAATCCGTAGTGGTCCCCACGCTAGCCCAATTATTAGAAGGTTTCTAATACTAGCTGAATTATAAAAGGAAAGTTACTATTTCTATTTGAAGTGAGAATTCTAATAGTGGTAATAGTAAGCTACTAATTAATTAATAGAAGTGGGACTTCTATTTTAATTAGAAAGAAGTGATAGTTGCTAATCTTTATGGAAGTAAGACTTCTAATAGAAATCAGTAAATGGAGGTTTACAAAAACTGTAAAGAGAGGTGCAAAGGGGCTGGACGTCCACTACTAGTATCCCAAGAGTGATTCATGCCCAGCCCTTTAATTTGTGCAAGTGTTGCACATCGTCTTCTCCTTACTAGTTCTCTTCTAGTTCATAGAGTTCCTAGTTGTTTTTTCTTGAAGATCCCACCCATCTTCTTGAGAAATGAGAGAATCTGAAAAAGGGTCATAGCCTGGAATATCAAAAGGTGTTAGAGATTTTAATTTGATTCGTGAAAGTATTTCATCATCAAAGAAAGACGTAACTCCTCGATTAGAGCGCAACCGAGCTCCAAAGGTACAATCAAATTCCTTGCATGTTGTATATTATTATGGATGCTTGTTAGTTGTTGTTTTATCTTTTAGATAGATTGTATTTACTGATCATGATGGCTGAGATTGAGATTTACATTTTGGTAGCCTTCTGGATAGTTGATCCCTGCATCAAGTGGGTCAAAAGTTTTGAAACCTATCTTAGGGGCCCACCACTATTTCCAATAGTAACAAGGGTGTCGAAGGGCTTCTACATGCATCATCACACAAATTAAGGAAAAACAGAAGTATTAAATTTATAAATTATGTTTAGGTACTTGCCTTTCACCGGGGTTTGATGAAATTGCAACAGGTCCAAACCAATACCCAATTCGAGATTATCGAGGCGCTCGATCACAATCCTAATACCAATCTGCAATAGAAGATAGGATAAGAATGTTAAGATGAACAGATCTATGGTATTCCTACCAAATACCTAACACTGAACACATTAAGAATGTAACCCAAGAGTACATATTTACTTCCAATGATTTGAGGAGATGGTTATTAGTTTTACGGACTCAATCCAGTAGATGATATAATAAATTGATTAATTTCTTTATTTATCAATATATATATTTATGCTTTTCTTTCATGAGATGAATTGTGATTTATTATATACTTGCACATAACCAATATGAACGACATGATGGTTCATGAGATGAACCGGAGTCCACAAAATATATTAGATGTAACACACGTGTATGGATGAGACCCACATACAGGAGACATGTGTAGAAAATCTTATACTTAAATATCTTCACAACCAGTTATGAGACTGGACATCTCATAATGACAAGGTTGCAACACTTTGATCACTATGAGATAGTGTGATTTGTCTCGATCATCAGAATGGAAGATTCTGGATCATAGTGCTGGTATATTGGATGTAATGAAGGATCATGAGAAGCACCTTATAAACACTGTCTTTACTTTAAGGTCTGCTCTCATAATTCCCTAGCAATAGGCTCTCAATCCTGGGACATTAATGAACTCAAGTTTCTATCTATTCATTTACTTTGAGTCACCAATGAGTGAGGCCAACTGAAGGTCAACACCTCGGTGATTTGGGTACGTGGTAGTAGAGCTGTGGGAACATTCAATGGTCAAGATGGAATCTATCTCTAATATTCTCTTGTGCCAATTAATGGATTTATCATTGGTAAGTGGGCACCCATTACGATTAAGAGTTAATTGTAAAGGTACCTATGATCATTATAATGAATTGGGGCTCAAGGATAATAAGATGTGGATTTAGTTTGGAAGACAGGTCCAATTGATCCATGGATATTGATAGAGGGGCCTACTTATAGTAATTTGGAAGTTTAGGGTCTTCTATGTAATATTCGTAAGACTAGAGTTCAATTACATTTATATAGTGGAGTTATTTGCAATTAACTATGGGCCCGGATTGCAAATGAGATATGTGGCCGCTTGTTCCAATTGGAGCCAGCTTTCTAAGGAATCCCTAGTGGTCCCCACGCTGGCCCAATTATTAAGATACTAATTCTAGTTGAACTCTAAAAGGAAAGTTACTATTTCTATTTGAAGTGAGAATTCTAATAGTGGTAATAGTAAGTTACTAATTTTAGTAAAAGTGAGACTTCTATTTTAATTAGAAAGGAATTAGAAAGTTACTAATTTTAGTAGAAGTGAGACTTCTATTTTAATTAGAAAAGAATTTGAAAGTTACTAATCATATTTGAAGTGAGACTTCTAATTATGATATGGTAAGTTACTAATTATTGTGGAAGTAAGACTTCTATTTTAATTAGTAAAAGAAGAGAGACTTACAAATTCTTATGGTAGTGAGGCTTCTAATAGAAATTAGTAAGTGAGGCTTACAAAAGCTATAAATAGAGGATAGGGCTGGACGTCCTATGTTGTTCTTATTTGGATTCACGCCCAAGGAGAGATTCTCCTAGTGTTGGACATCCACTTCCCTTATGTGCAAGAGTTGCACTTGGTTTTCTCCTCTCCCACTTCTAGCTCTCCTTCTAGTTCCTCTTTTGAGTTCCTAGTATTTTCTCTTGAATATCCCACCATCTTCTGGAGAAAAAGGGAATCTAATACGGGTCATAATGTGGAAGATCAAGAGGTCTTGGAGATCTTAATTTGATACATGAAAGAGTTTCATAATCAATGAAAGACGTAATTTCTTCATTAGAGCACAACCGAACTCCATAGGTATAATCTACTTCCTTGTATGTTGTAGATTTATTTGTTGCTTGTTAGTTGCTATTTCTATCTTCTAGATAGATTGTATTTACTGATCATGATGACTGAGATTGAGGGCATACATCTTGGATTGATTTTGATAGCCTTCTGGATAGTTGATCCCTACATCAAGTGGGTAAAAAGTTTTTGAAACCTATCATAGAGGCCCACCTATTTCCAACAATGGTTACCTGTGGTAAGAAAGTCGAACCAAGAATGATGGTGTAACACCCCGACCCGCCTTAATCTCGATTTAGAGTTAATTAATTTAGATTAATTGCTTAATGGATGTTTTGATTGTGATTGGACTTGATTAGGTAGAACTAGTGGGGTTTGACCATTTACTAGGTAGATTATGACTTTTGGAGTGTTTTGGATTTTGTGTGTATTTAGAAATTTTGGGTTTTTAATGCATTGCATAGTGCATTTCATAGATTGTTGTTTGTATACTTTGGCCCATTTAATTTGGATCCATTTAGACCCATTTCCAGCCCATTCACTCAACCCGGGCCCTTTCTTGAGAATTCCAGTCATTTTTGTGGACTTGCATGCAACTGCTGTGAGAAGTTGGGTTAAAAATCCATTTCACCTACTCCCATCTTCTTACTTTCATTCAAGCAGCGAAACCTTTCTCTCTACAACTTCTCCCCTGCCTTCTGTCTCTATCATCCTCTTGAGTTAGCTACTGCATATGGGTTTTGGTGTAAGCATTTTCATCCTCAACTCCCTAGTTACCTTCTCTAAGTCTCCATTTCCTCCAAGTGTGCTCCATCTTCTTCTTTGGTAAGTATTCACCTTCCTTTCCCTTTTTTTTTTATTTCAAATCATTCCCTCTTGATTTTTTTCAATCTTAGAATGTCTCAGATTCGTGCATGCATCTTCTTCATTTCATTCATTTTTGTTTTTCACCATTTTAGGGCATTTTGAGCTTGCATTTTGGGGATTTTGAGCTTAAGAGGTTTTAAGTGTGAGATAGCTTCCAAGCACCTAAGGCAAGTTAACTCATATACATTTGTATGCATGCTTCTCTATTTGATTCAAGGATATGTTTAATCATGTAGAAACCCTTCTCCTTGCTCAAGGATAGATCTTTGAATGGATGGTTTTTGTTAATGTATATAGGATTGATTGAATGGATTTTTATGAGCATTTGGAAGCTTAATATCTTTATTTTAATGTGATTTGAAATGTAGAAGAAGACCTTGAATGGCCTGGAACAAAACAGAGAAGACACAAATTTCGGACCCGGATTTGACAGTTCGCTCGAGCGAGCGTGAGTGCACGCTCGAGTGAAGGGCTCTCTGTGAGAGTCCGCTCGAGCAAACTTTGGTCCGGTCGAGCAAACAGTTCTCTGTTTGGGGTCCGCTCGAGCGACCATCTGAATGCTCGAGCGAACCTGATGCCTGCAGTATGCATATTTCCAACGACCATAACTTTTTAACCGTATGTCCGTTTTTGGAGATCTACATACCGTTGGAAAGCTCATGATGTGTAGAACCCAACAAAAAGGATAATCGTTGGATTTTACATAATTGTGACAAATGGATGTTTCCATGAAATAGATATTGAACCGTAGCTTGTTCTAGTTGATTGGCCTGATAGATGGACCTGTAGGATGTGTACCCTGAACTTTATCATGACCAATGGGTTTGTTTAATTGTGGACATGGATTGAGCAACCGTACCCACAAGGGACCTTGTGTTCTTCGGATTGTAACCGAACCAAATGTGTTCTATTAAGGGATTCGACATTCAAATTATGTAACGCCAAGGGGTCCTTTGTAGCTCAATAATGTCAAAATTCTTAATACTACCCCGAGTTGGACGGTGAAGACCACATGTGTTCCCAAGATCGTAGGCCTGGCTTGATTTCTATCTTGATTTCGAATATAATATCTCTGTACATGCATTGCATTACGTTTCCAGTATTCTAGTATGACTTGATCATGCTTCTGTTCAGTTATGTATTTTCTGTTATACATCTATTATATTACATTTATTTCTGGGTTTGTTCAGTATATTTCAGTAAGTTCTTATTTTTGTTATTTATATGACCTGTCTTGTATATGTCCTGCATCCATCCTGTATCTGATTAACACTGTTCTGTACTTGATCTGTTAATCAAACATTGCACTCTATGAGTCAACACCACTTAGCTTCGACCCTATCTAAGTCGGACTCGGCTAAGTTTGGGTTTAGTAAATACTTCTGGCCCTCTGCAGATGGGAAATTATTCTGAGGGTTGACCGGCACCCTAGGTCTACGATGGAGAATTCTGGGTACCTCTGTCTCCTAGTAGCACCGCCCTGTTCTGTCCTGTTCTG
Source organism: Litsea cubeba (assembly GCA_012931725.1). Lineage (NCBI taxonomy): Eukaryota > Viridiplantae > Streptophyta > Magnoliopsida > Laurales > Lauraceae > Litsea > Litsea cubeba. The sequence continues at coordinate 58,885,283 of CM022953.1, forward strand.
CTCTCATTTTATTTTCATGTTACATGATTAACTTGAGAGATTATAGCTTATGTGGATGTGCCAACTAGTTCTGTTAATATGTATATCTGTTATCTATGACTCATGTGTTTCATGCTAATTCATGCACTGATATGCCTAGTGATCATTCCTTGATCTCTTATAATTTATACCTGTCTGACTATTCATTTGATACATGTTATATGGACTGTATATGTTTGTATTGATTAGCTTAGTCTAATGGTGCTACACTTGGCATTACAGGTGAATACATCGATGCCATTGCCCCGGAGATCCTTGAGGAAGAGGAATCTCTCCATAACGTAACAGAATGGACTCCTGATGATGTCTTCTAGACATCCGTACGATGAGATTGGACGTTAATGAACCATGGACCATGGCTAGGATTGCCACATCTTTTGTAGTAGCTTTAATGAAATTGTTCAGCTTTTCGTATTGTAAACTTAATTAACTTACTTCTTCTCTCTTTATCTTTAGAACTTAAACTTGAACTTTTATATCTTTGCTCATTAACCTTATGCTCTATATCTTGATGATTGGGTGTTATGATATTGGATATCTATTTGACAAAATTTATACAGGTGAAAAATACAGATACATGGATTTATAAACCTCACATGTGATATCCTGTGGGTGAATTCCGTACGTGGGGACCAAGAGTCAATGAGTTTGACTCGAACTTCCATGTGGGCGTGTGTCGCGCCTCGGGATGTGCGAAATCTCGGGCTCGGGGCATGACAGATGGTATCTTCAGATCTTGATTCTGATGGCTAGATCCTAAAGTTACAGAGGCTTGGGAACTTGAAAGAGGAAGAAGACGAACGGGGAACGGGAGGAGTTATAAAGATAAATGGGATGAGATAAGGATGTGCGTTCATGCGTTCGTAATAAGGGGGATTAGGTTAAGAAAATATTCTCTAGGATTAAGTTATTGGGTCAAACTACTGGTCAGGTCATCTACCCATTAACCCAACTCACCAATCCGCGCATCTATTCTAACGTTTGCCCCACTTAAATAACTAAAATACATTTGATTAAAATAATAATAATATTCGAATTAAAATATAATAAAATATTAATAGTGGGACCGGGAGCTTACATTCTCCCCCCTTAAGACATTTGGTCCTCCAAATAAAAACAATACGTCTAGAAGATGAAATGGATACAACTTCCTCACTTGGTCCCGAAGTTCCCAAGTGGCTTCTCGAGGACTATGGTGCTCCCACTAGACTTTCTCCCAATGTGTTGTCCGAGGCCCGTGAACTTGTTCCTTCGTGTCGATGATATGAAACGGTCGCTCCACATAGGTAACATCTGGCTGCAATTCCAATGGCTCATACTGCAACACGTGAGATGGGTCTGCGATATACTGTTTCAACATCGAGACATGGAAAACATTATGCACCGTTGACAGTTCTGCTGGTAAGGCCAATCTGTAAGCAACTTCTCCAATTCTTTCCAATATCTCATATGGGCCAATAAATCTCTGAGATAACTTCCCTATTTGCCCAAATCACAATGTTCCTCGCGTAGGTGAAACCTTAAGAAACACATGTTCACCTATCTCGAATTGAAGGTCTTTTCTCTTCATGTCTGCATAACTCTTATGCCGGCTTCTAGCAATTTTCAACCGATCATGGATTTGCTTCACTTGTTCACTGGTATCACTAATAATAGATGGGCCAATGAAACTTCTGACACCTATCTCTTCCTAACAAATTGGGGTTCTGCATCTACGGCCATACAACGCTTCGAATGGTGCCATACCGATACTGGGGTGATGACTATTATTGTATGCAAACTCGCATAATGGGAGACTCTTCTGCCAATCCTTCCCAAACTCAAGAACGCAAGCTCGCAACATACCCTCCAGTGTCTGATTAGTCCTTTCAGTCTGTCTGTTGGTCTGAGGATGATATGCTGTACTAAAATTCAGTGTCGTGCCCAGACCTTCCTGAAGTTCTATCCATAATTTGCCCAAAAATCTAGGACATCTGTCTGATACAATCGATAGAGGAACACTATGAATTGTGACAACCTTCTTCATATACATTCGAGCTAATTCATCTCGAGGTGTCTTCATGTTCATTGGCAACAAAATGTGCCACCTTTGTCAATCTGTCAACTATTACCCAGATGCTATCTCTGTTATGAATCGATGGCAACCTAGAAATAAAATCCATTGTTATGTGTTCCCATTTCCAATCGGGCACTTCCAATTGCTTTAAAAGTCCTGGGGGTTGTTTCCGTTCTGCTTTTACTTGCTGACACACCAAGCATCTTGCTGTAAACCCTGTTACTTCCTTCTTCATGTTATTCCACCAATATGATTACGCAGGTTTTGGTACATCTTAGTACTACTTGGATGAATAGTATAACGAGAATGATGGTCCTCTGTCATGATCTCATTCTTCAACTCTTCTATGTTTGGCACACATAACCGGTCTTGAAAATATAACACACCCTCCAACAATCTGAAATCTTGTTTGCTGTCAATCTGTTCAATCACTCGATCTAGCTCTGGATCCTCTACCTGCCTGCTTTTGATCCTGTTCAAGATCTCTGGTTCCCAAACAAACATGTGAGCCAACATAACATTGTCATCAATTGGCTGCAAAGTCACTCCTAAATCGAGAAAAATTTCTGCCCAAGACCAATCTGCTCTCAAACATGCATTAGTTGCTACTCTTCGACTCAGTGTATCAGCCATTACATAGGCTTTCCCTGGATGATATTTGATTGGAAAGTCAAATCCTTCATGTATTCCATACACCGGGTCTGTCTCATGTTCAATTCAGGCTGAGTAAACAAATATTGGAGACTTATATGGTCTGAATGAATTTCAAACTTCTCACCGTACAAGTAATGTCGCCACATCTTCAATGCCATGACTACTGCTGCAAGTTCCAAATCATGAGTGACATACTTTTTCTCATGTTCTTTCAACTGTCTAGAGCCATTACCTTCCCATCCTACATAAGCACACAACCCAATCCAACCTTCAAAGAATCTGTGTAAGTGACAAATCTACCATTCTCTATAGGCAATGTGAGTACTGGAGCGATAGTCAACCTATTTTTTAACTCCTGAAAACTTGCTTCACATTCGTCAGTCCACACGAACGGTACATCTTTTCGTGTTAATCTGGTCAATGGAGTAGCAATGGATGAAAATCCTCTCATAAATCTCCTGTAGTAATCTGCTAAACCTAAGAAACTACGAATCTCTGTTATTAACATGGGTCTCTACCATTTGACCACTGCCTCAATCTTTCCTGGATCTACCGCCAATCCTTCCTTGCTGATGATGTGACCCAAAAAAATGACTTGCGCAAGCCAAAATTCGCACTTACTCAACTTGGCATAGAGTTGATGCTTTCTTAAAGTTTGCAATGCTGACCTCAAATGTTGCTCGTGATCTTCTTGAGACCATGAATACACTAATACGTCGTCTATGAAAACAACGATGAACTGGTTAAGAAATGGAGCAAATATCTTATTTATCTAGGCCATAAATACGCCCGGAGCATTAGTTAATCCAAATGGCATTACGAAGAATTTAATATGGCCATATATCATCCTGAATGCTGTCTTCTCAATGTCCTGATCTCGAGCTCTGAGCTGGTGATATCCTAATCTCAAGTCTATCTTTGAGAAATATTTAGCTCCTTGAAGCTGGTCAAACAATTCATCAATCCTTGGGAGAGTGTATTTGTTCTTAATTGTGACCTGATTGAGTTGTCTATAATCTATGCACATTCTCATGGAGCCATCCTTCTTCTTCACAAATAGGACCGGTGCACCCTAAGGTGATATACTTGGTCTCACAAATCCCTTGTCCAACAAATCCTGCGATTGAGTTTTCAACGCTCTGAGATCTGCTGGAGCCATTCATAGGGAGCTTTAGAAATAGAAGCTGCCCCTGGTACCAATTCGATTGAGAAATCTATCTTTCTGACTGAAGGTAAGCCTTGAATCTCATCGGGGAAAACATCCGGAAACTCACAGACCACTGGAAAATCCTCCACCCCTTTGGACGGTTTATCCTTCGTGATAAACGCCAAGTATCCTTCACATCCTGATTTCAACAATCTTTCTGCTTTCAATGCCGAGATCTGGCATGTCTAATTCGGTCTCCTTTGCCTAACAAATTCAATAGTGTCCAAATGCAACGACAACTTGATTGTTTTATTAAAACTGTCCATCACTACTCTATAGGTCGCTAGCTAGTCCATACCAAGTATGACATCAAAGTCCTTCATCGTTAAAAGAATCAGGTCTGCAGGTAAGATGAAATCCCCAACTTGAACTCGGGTACTCGAAAAATATTGGTGGCAAAGAACCTGCTTGCCTACTGGGGTACCTACTACTAAAGCAACATCTAATCTCACTACAGCCTCATTGATATGTCTAGCAAAATCATGGAAAACAAAGGAATGTGTAGAGCCAGGGTCAAATATGGCCTTAACTTCTATCTCTAAGACTAGAACAATCCTTCCACAACTTTTGCAAAAGCATCTGCATCCTCATGAGTAACTGCATATACCATGCCCATCTGCTGTGCTGGCACTGGCCTAGGTGCTCTTGGTTGGCCCACTGGTTGCTGCTGCCTTTGCTGCTGGAATTGCCTCTGCTATACCTGAGTCGGCCTTTGCTGTCCCTGCACTGGCCTCTGCTGTCCTAGAGCTGGCCTTTGCTGCTGTGGCAATGCACCCCTATATTGCTGTTATTAAGGAGCTGGTGCTAGGTACTATTGCTGTGGGGCTCGATAAATCTATTGTGGCCCATGCGGAGGTGCTGCTCTCCATGCCTGCTGCGTTGGAGCACGGGGATTTGGTACCTGAGATGCTGGCAACTGACTACCGCTATTGGGATAATTGCGAACTCGATGTCCGAACTGTCCATAATGAAAGCATGCTCCAGTCTCCTTATAGCACTGCTCAGTAGGATGATTCTTCCCGCATCGTCCACAAAATTGTCTCTGACCACCTGAGGGTTGACTTTGAAACTTCGGTTTCTTCGGGTTGCCTTGGCTAGAAAATTGCCTCAACTGATGCTGCTGAAATTTAACCTGTAGTTCTGCTCATTTCTTCCTTAGTGCACATTCAGCCCAATATGCACTTTTCACAGTCTCCTGGAATGTCAGGCGTTGATTGTCTCCAATCATCATATAAATATCAGCTGATAAACCATCAAGAAAACGCCTGATTTTCTCTTCTAGCGTAGGAGCATACTCAACCAATCTGGTGAACTGCTGCTCATACTATTGCACTGACATGTCACCTTGCACCAAGTTCTGAAAATCTCTCTTCCACTGGTCCTTGACATATTTGGGAATAAATTTATTGATGAACTCCTTGGTGAATGTTTCCCATGAATGTTCTTCAGCCACTGCATCTGCTTGCACTACCATCTTCATAGAATTCCACCATTGAAGAGCTATCCCTCTAAACATGTAGGCTGCCAAGTTAACTCACTGCTTTTGAGTACAGCGGAAAACTGAAAAGATCTGCTCCAACTACTCTATAAAGTCATTTGCTGCCATTGGATCTTCTGACCCATGAAATTCAGGAGGAACCCTCTTCCTAAATTTCTCGTATAGGTCATTTGGATCAACCTCTCGAGGAGGCATGACCACTTGTACTGGCTGTGCTGCTTTGTCTGTTAATGCTACAATCCGAGCCTGAAATGTTGCTCTGTCGTGATCTGCTTGTGCCCTCTCAGCAGTTCTATCTTCTCTTTATTGTTGTTTCTCTTGTAGCTCGTTTAGCCTCAGCTGCTCTTTGCTGTTCATTTTGAGTGGTCTGTGATTGCATAAAAACTTGCAATAGCTAATTGAAAGGATCGTTTGGATTGTTCGATCCATTCCCAGGTTCCTTGTCCTGAGATCTGGTCGTACGCTGTGCCAAGACCTACAATAAAATAATAATGGTTCAGTTCTCTGAAACAATTTAACAAACAGTTCTATAGGCTTTACAGTTAAGACTTTAAAGCCTATCAAACGGAAATCGCAATCCTCACCATGTTCTATTGTTTCTGTCCATTTTTAATATCCGAAGAACGTGCTGAGCTCTGATACCAATTGTCACGTCCCCAAAATAAGAATTGGGGAAAAACGTGAAAAATTAAAAATCTTAAATTCAAATTCTTGTCTTTAATACAACACAAGCTTCCAAAAGTGGAACCACATAAAATTTCAACTTGTGGTGTGTCAAAATAAATTTTATTAAATGCAACGAAAGCTTTATTCAATTGGTATTCAAAGTTCATAAATAAGATCCAACATGAAAATCAAATAAACATTAATAGTTAATGTGGAAGAATAATTCAAACAATTACTAAGGAAGGGTTATCATTAAAAGAAAGTTCATTTAAAGAATTGCTAAGATGATGTTCTCTCCAATGCAGGCTCAGACGGCCCCAAAACCGTCTCTGGCATCCCACTCGAGTTCGTCAGTTAGCTCAAACGTTTGAAAATGTTTGATCCTCCTCTGTTTCCTCGATAAAGTAGGGCTCTGTACCTATGCACCAAATATTACAAAGTAAATAGCAAGTACATAATCATAATTCGAAATTAAATTTGATAACGAGAAGAATATAGACAAGTGTGATCATATAGAAGTAAAGGCAAAGATAAAAACATGAATGAACGTATGAAATAAATCCAAATAAAACAAATAGAGCAATAAGTTTCACACGGAGACAAGTGTCCCCGTTGTGAGAGGTCAACCCTACATAATTGGGAAAGCGCGTCCATAACGTCGGCAGTCATAAACCGATCAAATTAAATATCAGGATAACCTGTTCACATTTAAAGTGGATTATAAGTGATCCGGTCACATCGGTGATCAACCATTCATATATCGATCTGCAGTCGTTCATAAATGACCCACATAAAGGAAAACATATATGCATAATAGACCCGAATAATATTGCTCCGACACAAGAGTCCTAAGTCAAAGTAAAGTGCTGGCTATTCCACATTTCATATCATAATCAAATCGTCATACAAAATTTGCCAAGCCACTTTATAATCCATAACAAACAATAGGGTATGCATTTAAAGGAATACATATCCTAAACCAACATATATATGCATGCGAAGGTCAAGGAATAATTACAAGCCAATCCTAAGGTCAGACATAAGGTCTCGTACCCAACAACCACATGAATCTCTAATAGATAAAAGATCAACGCATCCCTTCTCCATCAATGGTGCATAGACCCAATTAAGGTTTTCCAATAGAGATTGATTGAACTCAAGTCCACTAGGATTTTCCCGAGGTTAAATGAAGCACTAAACCCCACGTTAGTAAGATCCGTGTGCTCAGTCGGTATTTACTCAGGTCCAATTATCCATTTAATAAGGTATAAAAATATTATTTTAACAAATTAAAAACCATAGGTATCATTTAATATTAATTTGTAAATAATAATAATCTTAGTTTATAATTTTAGAAAACCTAAGGACTCCATCCAAAATATTTTCCAAACTCAATTCCTTATAAAATAAGCCAAGGGTTCTAATTTGGATTCATTAAAAGCTAAGGGTCATTTTTCTAAATTCAAGAAACTAATGGCCAAGTGTTAAAAGTCAAATGCCATATTTTGTCACAAAAAGAACTTATCTAATCCCTCACACGTCAACATCATTCTCACTCCTTATCCCCTCACATCATCAGTCTCTCTCTTTCTCACATATTCTGTACACGTCGTCCCCTTCCTTCCTGCAAACAGAACCGAGTTCTGGGAACTTAGCACCGGCGACCATGGAGCCCGGGATCCCCGGGAGGGCCCCGGAAGCCCCGTTTTTCGTCGTTTTTCGCGATTCAAAGCGTCCGACCCCTGGGATTTTCCAAAATTCATACTTTTAAGACACCAAATCCTTTGACATCCGTCAAAATCACGGGTCAATCATCAAGAGTATCAAAATCAACATTGATCACCAACCGGTCGACCAAAAAAGTGTACTTTCTACCCGACCGATCGAGAAATCGACAGGATAGATGGCACTGACTCGCTGTTGGCAACCAATACCTGAAGTTACATAGTCATCCGATGTCGATCTACATGAAGATACATCGATGATCATCGCCAGAAGAATCCCAAAAGACGCGGCACGGCCCGCGACTCTTCAACTGCTCGGCGACCACTTAATGCGATTAATTGACTAGCTTTATTACAGTCATTAATCCATTTCTTTGGACGGCCCAATCAGAAGCAAGCATCCGGGAGTTACAAGTCAACTGATTCATGGCATTTAACCCATGAAACTCCTCCCATCATGGCGATTAAAGGCGATTAAATGCCCTCAATCTTCTCCGGCCAATCAGAAGCCAAGAAAAAGGAGTTACAAAATAAAGGAATTAAATCCTGTAACTCCTCCCATTATGCGGCTTAATGACAATAAAAGCCCATAAACCCTCCTAAATGGCTACCAAAAAGCCTATAGATAGGAGAGTACTCCAAGAAGAAAGAATAGCACGACAGACTGCAGAAAATCCAGAAATTCAGACCGAAAAAGGCATTAGAAATCTAAGAGAAAGAAAGAGAGAAAACTCTGTGGAAGTTCTATACCGACCACCGCTACAAGGTGACAAAAGTCCCTAGGGGGGTACCCTCCCCCAAAGTCCTTGCCTTCTCCTTCTGCTTCCAATGGCTTAGACGTGGCTTTTCAGCCCGTCTACTTAGTTTTTTATTGGACATAGGACCTCCTTTTGGTCTTTGTCCTCTAAAAACTTGAGGTTATAGCCAAGCCAAGCGAATCAAGAGCATCCTCTGTTCTCATCTGCATGGATGATGGCGAAGTCCACATATGGCTTGCGACCGTCAATCTGAACGAGTCCCCCACAATCTCCTGAGAAGTTAGGTCCTCCTTTTCTTGCTTTTCATTGTAGTTTGAATTTTTCCAAAAGAGACAAAAATCACAACTCTTGTCTTTCATTATTGATAAGAAGTGTAAAATCGGCTATAAACGCCAAAAATCGACTACGAATGCCAAAATCGGCTATAAATGCCAAAAAAATCGCCTTTCACGGCAAATCAAGAAAAATGTCTCTTTTCTTAAATATATGTACAATGGAAAACTCGAAAGAAGTTGATTTCCGTTTTATTTGCGAATGTTGATCTCCGGATCACCACTTGCAATTCCAAGTAAAATAGAAAATCTGGCACACCCACACAAAAAAATGTTGATGCACCCCTCTGCCCCCCGGTTATGAAAGGGTCGGACCCAAACGGACTCCCACGTCCGCTGACCTCGGTAGAACCGAGCGATCGAAGCGCTGTCCATCAAGCTTGCTCCACCCAGTGGGACTCGTTCATTTGATAACACGATGCTAGAAATGAAATATTTGCATATCATATCTTTTGCTCTATGCTTATATTTCTTTTCTCGGTTCCTTGGCTACTTTCTAATTGGTGGCCTATGTTGGATTCTGCATCTAAAAAAATTGAGATGAGATTTTTTGGAAATTTCTAATTCTTTGAATTTATTTCCACTCTTTCTCTTTTCAAAAAAAAAATCAAAATATCAGATTTCTTAGTTCGGATTCAAAATTGAGAAACTTTGATCCTTTTCGTTTCGTCTCTGTGCTTGCGGAAATCGTTGAGCCGGTTCGAATTGTGGAAATGGCCATTGTTTTTCTTCGATGAGTTTGTTAGAAATTAGAAAAAATCAGATTTCTCATTTTGGATTCAAAATTGAGAAACTTTGATCCTTTCCTTTCGTTCGTGTGCTCGCATAATTTGTTGAGCCTGTTCGAATTAGGATTTGGGCCATCGTTTCTCTTCGATGAGTTTATTAAATATCTAAAAAAAAAAGTAAAAATAAATAAATAAATAAAAAAGACATAGACTACTAAGGCTAAACCAACTGCGTTCTTTGATCATGGTTGATTCAAGAAAAGCATTGTCCAGAGTGTGGAGACAGCTTGACTGTTCTAGGCAAGGGTCCTCCAAACGGGTTCATTAAGTAATCCTACCCTTACCTGGGGGCAATTCTATCAATTGAGATTTCATAAGACCGGATTAGGAGGCCTATGTATACTCTCTCGTCTTTTAAATAAAAAAAAAATTTTCAAAATAAAAAAATTTTTAAAATAAAAATTTTAAAATAAAAAATAAAAAATAAAAAATAAAATAAAAAAAATCTTAAAAAAATAAATAAAAAATAAAAAATAAAAAAAATTTAAAAAAAAATCTATTAAAAAAAGATTTTTCAAAAAAAAATCTATTAAAAAAAAGATTTTTTCACAAAAAAAAATCTTCTAAAAAAAAAAACTTCCGTCATTTTGGGTTCAGATTGGAGAAATTTTGGTCTCCTCCTTTCTGAGCACTGGCACTCGCGGAAATCGCTGAGCCCGTGTTTAGATTGGAATGCCTTTTGCTCTCTTTGATGAACCCAATCTTGGCCTTTAAAAAAAAAACTCATCATTTTTGGATTCCGATCCGAGAAATTATGGTTCATTTCCTTTTGAGTACTGGCGCTCGCAGAAATCCCTGAGACCGTATTTGGATCGGAATAACATCTGGTCTCTTTGATGAATCCAAACTTTGACATTTCAAAAATGAGAATCTCATCTCATGGATGCGGTCTCAAAACATTTTTGTCTAGTGGTACTAGTACGCCCTTTCAGGGTCTACTGTATTCGCGACCGACACATTTGTAACTCCAAACTTATATTCTTCTTACATCAAGCAAGCTCTGCTTCTCGATAAGTCGAATTTGGGTTCACAATTGCTTCTAGCAGTCACTGGGATGCTCATTCTGGGCTTACCATACCTGCGATCAGAACAATTGTACCCTCTATGGAGTTTTGCCTTCTTCATATTGCTTGGGTCATCTCCCTCGAGCAATTTGAAAAGACAAAACCATAGAACTTCCCATTTATGATCATTATATTCTTGTGATTACTAATGGTTGTGGTCTTGTTTCAGAAATTTTTCGAAAAAAACTAACAATGGCAGCATCGCTTACCATTACTTTCGATGAGAGCAAGCACCTGCTCATGCTTCAACAGAAGCAAACCATGCGTACCTACAAGCGCCCCATCAGCTGCCGAAGCGTCAACGCCCTCGGCAACTCTCTGAACTCCGGGTCGACCTCGACTCCCCGGACTATTGTCTTTGGGACGCTGGGACCATTCCCACTTCTCGAAGAACAAACCGCTCCTTCCAAGAAGCAGAAGCTCGCCTCTCAACGTGTCACTACCGTGACACCAAGCGCGAGCACCAGAAGGCCCGAAGCCCGTGGCACCCCCACGAAGCCTCGACCCGCAAACGACCAGGTCTATCCCAAGATTTGGTCCCCAAGACCTTCACCAAAACAAAGAAGGTCCCAAACATCCACCAAGCCAGCATTCCTGGCCCCACTCAAGGAGAACTAGTTCTACCCTCTTGCTTACATGAAAGAGGAGAGACCCATCTCCAACCTGACTCCCAAGTCAGCCCAGCATAAGCCGGCTTGTTCTCACAAGCCCAAAATCAAGTCATGCATCACTAGTTCTCTACAAGCACCTGCTAAGGCCTACAATCCTGTAGTTCGACCCTTTATCTCTACAGGGGCCGAACTCGAAAAATTTAAAGCTTCGCTGCAATAGGCGAAGGACCGGGTTCGCATCTTGTCCTTGCCTAGCTACAAAGAAGACAGGCTTGGCTGCTGCGCCCGAGGGAGGACATCCTTCATCGTCAAAGCACAGCCAGAGCTGACAGAAGCTCAAATTGCTCGTCGTATATGCTGCCACGCGTCGTATCGACAAAAGAGACTAGAGAAGCAAAGGACCCAGCCTCCTACACTTCAAGTCTCTCACAAATGGGTCGAAAAAGAAAGACCCAACCAAGTTGTTGCAGCCCATATGGTTGGAAAAATCAGAAGACGCCAAAAGTTGACAACAAAAAATCATGTCCGACGTCCGGTGACCCGCAGCATCTCCAGGACAAGAAGACATTCAGAAGAATCCCCTGCTCCTTCAACCAAAGGACGGCAGAGTGATCCTTCCCCAAGCTCTTCATCAAAAAGAATGAGCCCTAGCTCAGTCACTAGGATAGTTTCTTCGTTCGAATCTCGAGGGATGAACGTCCTGGCTACAAATTCTGAGCCACCACCCCGCAATCCACCTCCAGATGATGCGATCACACGCATCCAGCAGTTGGAACAAGGCCAACAATGGATTGAAACTCTGATGGAAAACCTTCTCCTCGCCTTCCAAAATTAGGCGAACAATGAACCTCCTCCGAATCATCAAGACGATGAGGTAAATGGGGAAGAAAATAAGTCACGCACCCTTATAAAAAAGGACGTAGACAGTATCCTCGCAAAAGCGAAAGAAAAGAATATACTCAAGGAGCATGGGATCAAGCCACCATATCCCTTATGGATGGACTCGGTCCCGTTCCCTACAAAATTCAAGCATCCTACTATCCAAACATATACGGGGAAAAGATCAGCCAGACAGCATGTCATCCACTTGAAGATCTTGACGGGAGCTGTCGCAGTTCAAGATGCACTCAAGATCCGCCTCTTTGCAAGTACCGTAAAAGGTATGGCCTTCGATTGGTACTCCACTCTGCCGGAGGACTCCATCCAAAATTGGGCCATGCTAGAGACACGCTTCCTGACTCACTTCAAAGGTGAGGATCATCCCGCTACTATGGCTCAGCTGTGCAGCCTAAAATAGGGGGAGAATGATTTGACATATGACTCCATTCATAAGTGGAAAGCAATGGCATACAAATGCTCTGATGTATTGCCACAAGTGTCGCTAGTCAACATCTGCCGAAACAACATGAGAGCTAGAATCCGCTCCATGATCATCGGCAACAAATCAAAAAACCTGGGAGAACTCCTGGAAACTTCCATGGAAGCTGAAACGGTGATTAAAAACCTCAACAGTCAGAAATCATCAAGAAAAGAGCCAACCACCATTGTAACCTCTAAACCAAAGAAGAAAAAGGTCCTCAATGTGCAGACCAAGTCAGCTCCTCAGCCACCAAACAAAGCTGCTGGTAAGAGACTTGAACTCTTAGATGCCTTCAAAGAAGAGTAGAAAAGAAATACCCGTTCGATGAAGATGTTGATGAAATCTTCGGGGCTCTTGTGGCGAACGGCAAGCTCACTTTGCCTGAATCCAAAAGACCGAGTGATGTTGGCAAAACCAACGATCCTCGGTACTGTCCATACCACCAGATGATCTCGCATCCTCTCAATCAATGCTTCATTGTGAGAGAGAAAATAAACGAGATGTGGAAAAACGGAGTCATCACCTTTGAAAAAACTATGGGTCTGCCTCCGTCAACATGGTGACATGTGGACAAACACCAAAATCATCGAAGAAGAAGATTGCTACTTCCTTCAAGGTGATAAACACAATCCAAGCGTCCGAGGAGCTGGTTCCTTACCCGACACCAGATGGACAACCCATATGGGTACATCCCGATCTCCTGGAAGATGAAAATTGGGAGGTCGTGAAAACAAAGCCTACAGCTCAACAGCGAAGGCAGGCTAGGAAACATCTCCTCAAGCTCAAACGGCAAGAGAAGACCCAGCCAAAACAAGAAGTCCAAGAAAAGGCAGAGTCCTCCTCTACCGCTTCCCTGGAGGCAACAAAAATGTCCCTTCCTGAGACTTCAAAGGGGGTAAGAAAATTCACTCTCAGTGATTTCATGCCACCTCAATTCAAAGAAGCCACGCAGGGGGCATCATACTCTTGCAATTCGGTAGTTGGATTCTCCATTGATGGATACGAGTCCAGCGACACCGATGATGGATTCGAATCTAACTACACCGACGAGTGGGAGGAGTCCCTTGAAACAGGAGAATATCTCTCCGATGAAGAATGGGTTCCTGAGACTCATCTTATGCCAGTAATCTGGTATAACCCCCTACAGCCACAAGGATCCTGGTCTGATGATGAAGAAGACCAAGAGGCTGTACAAGAAAATGCTGTTGAACCAGCACCCCTCATTGCTCCAGTGGAAATCAACAATGTTGAGCCACAAAGAGTTGATGAAGAAGAAGATTTGGCTCCTATGCCTAATCTTGAAGAATATGCAAGGATCTTGCAGCGTCTCGCTCTAGAACAAGAGCAACACCGCGTCAACGAGCCTCCTCGCAATCCAGAGCTGGAAGTCCCTGAAGATCATCAGGTACATCCTCCCTTAACTCCTGAAAATGGAGAAAATCGCTGGCTAGACGATCCTCTTACATCCGAGGATGAGTCTGACTCTGATTAGAAAACGTCTCCTGTCAGAGCTTCCTGTAATGTGATAATTCGGGATTATAACTCTTCCGAAGCATCGTCTGATGAGATCACTTACACTCCGACGACTCCTAGCAATGTATCTTCTAGAGCCACCTCATCTCATGTGACTTTCACTGAGACGACACCCTATCAGGTTTCTTCTCCTGAGACTGTGACTTCAAAGTTCACACCCTTCCTGACTGAAGAATTCCCAGCTATTGATGCTTGGGACGATGAATTGGTCAACGAAGAAGAAAGGTTGCTGGATGCTGTTCAGGACTTGTTTTCGGAAAATGCTTCGTTCAACACAATCACCGAGGATGGCAACTCTGCTGCTGATACATCCTCAGTAAATGAAAAACGACAGCCTCTTGATGTTGAAGACAATCTTCCAAATGAAGATCCTTCTCAAGAAGCTCTCGGAGTTGGTAGAGGCACCCGCTCTGGCCCGGACTACCATAAAAATTACAACCAATCTTCCTTTACATATGTAAATCCTTCGGGAAAAGATGTTGTAAGCGCCCCTAGTGGCAACAATGATGAACATGCAGGCTCTAAGGAGGCTTTCAAGTATGACTTGATTGAACACTTCAAGCACATACCTGCACGTCTGCACATCCTAGATTTATTGCGAATGTCTCCGCACACTCGTGAAAATCTCATTTCAGAATTACAAAAGCTAAATGAGGATGTCGACAAACATGCCCCGCAAGTCCTCCAAATTGAAATGGACTACCGAGTCAAAAACTTAAAAGCTTCCTCAAAGGGAGAAAAGAAGAAAACTGAGGGATCATGCATTCAATGCCTCTCAGTTCAAAAGGCGGCCAGTGCAACCATCACCTTTACTAAGGATGACCTCCTACTTGGCGAAACAAGGCACAACCGACCCCTGTACTTCACAGGGTACATCAAGGAAATGCCTTTGCACAGAGTTCAGATCGACCCAAGTTCTGCACTCAACCTCATCTCCACTTCGGCTCTCGAAGAGTTGGGCATCCCACCCAGCAAGCTGAGCCACACATTTGTATCTATCTTTGGATACGATGGGAGTACTCAAAGGCCTATCGGCAAAATCAGGTTCAAGTTGCAGATCGGTGATCTTATCTCTGAGGTCACTGTGTATGCAAGAAAAACCCCTTCATGCTATAACATCCTTCTCGGACGCCCTTGGATCCACGAGAATGCTGTTGTCTCTTCAACTTTACATCAATGCATCAAGTTTGTTAGCGACGATGGCATGATGCATCGAGTCTGTGCGGACTGGAAAAACCCTTCAAAGGTAAAGAAGTCCACTTCGCAGACTCATAGATGTATGAAGGTGAGAAAGAAGAAGCGAAGAAGCAAACAGCATCCTTTGTCGAAAATCTCCAGAAAGATAAAGGCAAGGCTCCTCAACAATCACCGGAAGAAAACAAACCATCCTGTAAATCCGAAGAGAGCATTCAAACTCCCTTCATCATCTCCCTCAAACCTTCAAAGCCTTTGGTCATCACAACTAAAGTGAAGAAGGCAAAGCAAAAGTCTGGGGGCAAATTTGTTGTCTCTTTTGTGTCTATCATGCAAGACACGAATTCGGATTCAGAGCCAGAAGACGACACATTGTCAAGCCAAGCTGACACTCAGCAAGTTCAGCCTGCTTTTACTCCAATGGAGACAACTTCTGACATAGAAGATCCTACGTCAGCTTCCTTCGTTGTTCTAGCAACTTCAGCAAAGGAAAAATCGATCTTCTTCCATAGATCGGATGCTTCTTCATTAAACTCCATGCTTAAACCTTTCCAAAATGAAGGTATGCCTCAACTATCCTTATATAGTTCTGTGGCACAAGCTATTATGAAGAAAGTAGGCTATGACGCTCAAAATCCAATCGGTTTGGGAGAAGGACGCGGTATTCTCACGCCATTGGGGCCCGTCTTGACCAAAAGCCAGCTAGAAGATTGGAGACTCTATGGCTATGTAGAAAAGTCTTCATACGGGCTAGGGTATTGACCAAAAGCCAACCTGACAAAGATCCAGGAAGCTCATCCAATTGGCACGATTTCTCTGAGAATGAAGAGGAATTTTCCGATGGCACATACGTGTGGTGTTCTGACCCAGAAGAATCCTCGTCTCCAGAAGAAGTACCCTACTTCGACCCGATTTCAACAGGCGATTGGATTCATCTCATAGCAAACCTTGAGAAAATTGCCGATCAAGAAGACCCGTGGAAAGGAACAAAACCTTGGTCTGGAAATGCCCTTGAAACCCCAGAAGGTTTCGTTGAGCTGGAAGCCTCCGAAAATATTTTGGAGGAACCACCTTCGAACCTTCCAACAGAAGATCCTGTTCAAAAGATAGACTTGGGAACACCAGATAACCCACGTCCTGTATTCATAAGCAAGAATATAAAGGATGATGAGTTACTCGAGTATATCGCCTTTCTTCGTGAGTTCGTTGATTGCTTTGCATGGTCTTATGCTGAAATGCCTGGCTTAGACCCCAAAATAGCAGTCCACAAACTCAATCTTCAAGAAGACATCAAGCCTGTCAAACAGGGCCAAAGAAGGTTCCTTCCAGATGTGATGGATAAAATTGAACAAGAAGTTCAAAAACTCAAAAGCGTCGGCTTCATCCGTGATGAACAACATCCTGAATGGTTGGCCAACATTGTCCCCGCGACAAAAAAAACGGGCAGATCAGGGTCTGTATTGACTATAGAGACCTGAATGGCGCATGCCTTAAAGATGAATTTCCGCTCCCCATACCAGAGGTAATGATTGATATTACCTGTGGATTCGAGCGAATGACATTCATGGATGGTTTCTCTGGCTACAATCAGATAAAGATGCATCCTGAAGATGAAAAACATACATCCTTTCGGACATTTGGCGTGTATTGCTACACTGTCATGCCATTTGGTCTGAAAAATGCTGGTGCCACATATCAGAGGGCTATGATGAAAATATTCCAAGATATGCAGTACAAAACGGTCGAGTGTTACGTTGATGACCTCGCCGTCAAAAGCAAAAGAAAAGAAGATCATCTCGAAAACCTTCGAGAAGTCTTCCTCCGACTTCGCAAACACAAACTGCGAATGAATCCTTTGAAATGCTTCTTCGGCATCTCGTCAGGTAAGTTCCTCGGATTCTTAGTTCAGGAAGCTGGAATAAAGCTTGACCCCATAAAAGTCAAAGCCATTCTAGAAATGCCCTCTCCAAGAACCTTGAGAGAACTCAAAGGGCATCAAGGGAGATTGGCCTACATCAGACGGTTCATCTCCAATCTTTCGGGGAAATGCCGTCCATCCTCCCGGTTGATGAAAAAAGGTGTAAACTTCGTCTGGGATACTGAATGTGAAGCTGCATTCCAAGATATCAAGTCATACCTGACAAAACCTCCAGTGTTAACTGCTCCTACCACTGGAAAACCATTCATCTTGTACACAAGAGCCCTTGATCACTCTCTGGGAGCTCTGCTTGCACAAGAAAATGATGAAAGAAAAGAAGCTGATCTATACTACCTCAGCCGCATGCTAGTAGGTGCAGAGCATCGCTACTCTCCAGTCGAAAAAGAATGTCTTATAGTGATGTTCGCCGTACAAAAGCTGCGTCACTACTTGCTTTCCAACACAGTCTACCTGGTCTCAAGGGTCAACCTCTTGAAGGTCCTTGTCACAAAAGCAGGTTCCCTCAATGCCCGACTGTCAAAATGGTCCATCCTTCTGTCACAATTATATATTCGGTATGTATCGCAAAAGGCAATCAAAGGACAAGCTCTAGCAGACTTTCTCGCAGAGCATCCATTACCTAAAGATTCTCCACTCAAAGATGATCTCCCAGACGAACCAGTCTACAATGTGGAGACTTTCTCACAATGTGCCTCCTGGGGCATGTACTTTGACAGTGCAACCAGGACAAATGAAAAAAGACGGCTGATCTCGGGAGTTGGCATCCTCTTTATTAGCCCCGACAAATACATGATTCCACACGCTTTCTCGCTACTGGAACCATACACAAACAATGCAGCTGCATATCAAGCTCTGATCCTAGGATTGGAACTCGCCATCGAATCCGGTATCACCATGCTGGAAGTGTTCGGAGACTCTCAACTGATCGTCAACCAGATGAATCAGAAATTTGAAGTCAGGAAGCCTGATCTGCCGCCTTACTACAACAAGGCATAATCGCTTCTGCAAAAGTTTGACATCTGTCACATCACCCACATTCATAGAGGTGAAAACATATGTGCAGATGCCCTGGCTGGACTTGCCGCATCTATGGCAATCCAGGAAGGGGAAAACATGCAAATCACAGTGTGCGAAAGAAGAATCCTTCCTCCTCTTAACACACATCAAGCAGTTGCTGAATACCACCAAGTGGTTGGAAGTAGGATTTCAATCCTTCAACCTTCAATCGGCGACTGGAGGGATCCGTTCATTGATTACACTATGTTCGGAATCCTACCTGAAGATCCAAAAGAACGGGTAAGCATCCAAACGCGAACCCCAAGCTTTCATTTGGATATTCCTTCAAAAATCCTTTACAGGAAATCCTTCAACGGAGTACTTCTACGTTGCTTGTCACAACAAGAGGCTGAAGAAACACTCAAAGAAGTTCATGCTGGTCTTTGCAGAGCTCATCAGGCTGGTCCCAAGCTCTATGATCAGATAAAAAGGTTAGGTTATTACTGGCCTACCATGGTAGCTGACGCAATGCAATTTGCTAAGCGCTGTCAACAATGCTAAGTTCATGGAGATTACATTCACATGCCTCCAGAATGACTACATCCTACTGTGATTTCATGGCCTTTCGAAGCCTGGGGTATGGACATCATAGGTCCTATTTCTCCCCCTTCAAGCAAAGGTCATCGCTTCATCTTCGCCGCTACGAATTATTTCTCCAAATGGTCAGAAAAATTTGCGTTCAACTAAATGAAGACCTCATCAGTCCTTCAGTTCCTGCGCACCAACATTATTTGTCGTTTTGGCATACCCAAAAGATTCGTCTCTGATAACGAACCACAATTCCGGGATCATTGATTCTACATTTTTTGCGACAAATACAAAATCCAAAGCTGTCCTTTGACTCCATACAATCCGGCAGCAAATGGATTAGCATAAGCTTTCAACAAGATACTCTGCAAACTCCTAAAAAAAAAATGGTCTCTAGTCACAAAAGAGACTGGGGCGACAAACTGTCTAAAGCTTTGTGGGCCTATCGAACCACCGTTCGAGGACTAACCCATAGCACACCATTCTCCTTGGTCTATGGATGCGAAGCTGTCGTACCCTTGGAAGTACAAATTCCTTCTTTGAGGGTATCCTTGCAAAATGACATGACTCAAGAAAGCAATGTCAAATTGCGATTCCATGAGCTGGACAATCTCAATGAGAGACGGCTCGAAGCTCGACAAAGCATTGAACTTTACCAAGCACGCATGGCAGGATCTTTCGATAAAAAGGTCAGGCAACGCGCCTACAAAAAGGGTGACTTGGTTCTTGCGGTAAAAAGACCAATGGTCTTCGCTCACAAGTCCAAAGGCAAGTTTGAGCCAAAATGGGAGGGACCCTACGTCATCGACAAAGTTTTCTCCAACGGCGCATACGCACTCCTAAACATGGAGGGTGACAGATGTATGCTGCCCTTCAACGACAAGTTCTTAAAGCGGTACTACCCTTGAAGACTTACCCAACTGGGTAAGAGCAATGCCAATACGGCTAAAACCGGTTTCCAGGTACTCGCTCGCTAAACCCACTCTTTTTAGAATTTTCATCACAAATGTTAAAATTTCTAAAAATTTAAACAATGCCTACTTTCATTGTTTCATTGTTCAAAAATCCAAGTTTAGGAACCTTTCCCTAAACTTGACCAAAATTCTCAACCCTTGAATCCAAAATTCATGGTTTGAAACAAAATCCAGATTCAGAGATTTCCACCCTAGTCCACCCTGCCTTTTACTGCCAAAATGGTTTTAGGTCAAAACTTATGACCCTCATGTCTTTAAACAAAAAATGGTTTTTCAAAAACCGTGGGGAAGCGACGCTTAGTCGATACTCGCACAAATCGGAGGCATGCGAACCACATTCGACACTTCCAAAATCGCAGGGAACCGACATTTCGTCAATACTTCCAAAATCTAAAACCGTGGAGATGCAACATTTTAGTTGATATCCACAACCCAAATTTCAATGGTTCGAAAAAACCTAAAAACCATGGAGACGCAACATTTTAGTTGATATCCATAACCCAAAGGTTCGAGAAAACCACAAATTTCAAAAATTGTGGGGAAACGACATCAAGTCAGTACCCGCAAAACCAAAATTTTTGATAAGCAAAGATGCGACATTCCATCAATACTTGCAACCAAATCCGTAAGGATGCGACATTCTATCGATACTCGCAACCGAATGAGCAAGGATGCGACATTCCATCAATACTTGTAAGACCATTCAGCTAGGAGGCGACTTTTAGTCGATACTTGCATTTTTGAAAACCAAACCGGCTATAAATGCCACAAAACAAACCGGCTATCAATGCCACAAACTAAAAACTTGGCTTTCAAAAAACCTGGCTATCAATGCCACAAAACAAAATCGGTTTCCATGCCACAAACAAAAATCTGGCTCCCATGCCAAAACAATCATTTGACAAAAGATTTTCACAAAATGACAAGCTTTTGATCAAATCCCATTTAGCAATTACTTTCATCACAAAAAGAATTAAGTGAGCGTAGGGAAAACAAAAAAATAAGCATCCCATTTAGCAATTGCTTTCATCACAAAAAGATTTAAGTGAGCATAGGGAAAACAAAAAAAAAGAGTACCAAAAAAATAGATGCGGTACCAAAAAAAAATGTTCACAAACACTAAAAAAAAAAGAGTACCAAAAAATACATGTTACAAAGGATAGTTTCTGTTACAAAATTCAGGAGCTCAGCCAAAAATGGTCTCAGCCAAGATTTCTGCTCCTCAAGCAAACTTTTGGCCTCAGCCGTCAGGGATTCCAGGGCACGCTTCTTAAGGAACTTGCCATGAGATGCTGGGGTGGGCTGTAACCCTTCTTTCACACCGAGAAGCTTTTCCCGAGCAGTTTGCCATTGTTTGTCCTCTTGAAACTTCCTTTCAAGGACTCGATCAGCATCTGCAACCCGGCAAATCAGAGCACTCTCCCTGTCGCGAGCCTCTGTTATAGCAGCCCACTTGGCAGCAACTTGTGCCTTTAAATGCTCAAGACGTTTCCTGGCCTCATTGCCCTCCCTATCAAGGATGTTAAGGTCATGTGTCAGCCCAACGATGGCTAGCTCTTCTAAGTTTTTCTCTCGGACTATCTGCTTCCTGCTTTGTGTAGCCTCATTCAGGCCAGACTTAGCCTTATCAGTAGGGTCCAGGAACATCTCCTTGAAGAACTGGTCGTCAGTGAAACCCATGGTCTCAAACCACTTGTCACCCAGTGCAATGATTCTATCAACGATCGCCCTGGCACCTGTGACATCCAGACCAGCCTCTTCGGCATCACTAAGAATCTCCTGCACATGCTGGATCATGCCAAATCCGGCATCCAAGTGCCCAGAAAGGAGAGTCTCAATCCAAGTGCTCAGAACCCGCGCCACCACTTTCTTCGCTAAAAGAAGAGATGGCCCAGCTGAAGATTCGCCCCGCTCCGTTGGTCGGCTGCTCATGTCATCACCCATTGGAAGAGTAATAAAAGAACTCTTTCCAGTTGGAGGTGCTCGGGAAGGAATCTCAGCACGAGGTATCTCCTCAATAGTGTCAGAACTGGTCCCAGGAGTCTCTACCTCTGGATCGACCTCTGGCATCTCTTGCTCTGGTTCTGAAGAAAGCGACGGACTCTCTTCTGTCACTTCAAAACCTACCAAAGAAACACAAAAAGGTATGAATATGATCCTATTTGAAAATCATTATCGGGGTTATTACTACAAAATACCTTCTTCGACGACTGGTGGAACACTCTCTTCCTCCATGAACTCATCCGAAGCATCGTCAACATTTGCCTCCATCGATGGTTCAAAGTCATCGGAATCCTGTGGCAAGTCAGCTGACAAGAAAGATGTTAGCAAACCAAGTCACAGACAAAAGAAATGAAAAGCAAAAGAAGTCATACCAGTTGGAGATTCTGAAATCACTCCAGAGTCCCTCGGTTCTTCTTCTGGTGCCGCAACCGGATCCGTCACCGCCTCATCGGTTGGAACCTCAGGCATCGCCAAGTCTTCCTCTCCTAAAAAAAAAAAAAGAAGCAGCAGGGGGAGAAAACAAACCAAGACATGGAAAAATCCCATGAAAAGAAATGGAAAGAGAAAAAGGAAGAATCATACCTTCGCCGATGGTCTCTTCTTCTCGGCTTCTCTTTTCCGGAGGCTCATTAGCATTCCCTGGCACCTCCTCATTGATAGTAAGAGGGACTTCTAAGTCAGGAGAGTCCTCATGTTGCCCCTTGCTGTGATGATAACCCATTTTCCTCTTACCTCTGTGGGCTCGCTTCTTAGAAGAACCTGTCCTGCTGTCAGGGTCAGGTTTCCCACTTGACTCCTCACTAGATGGTCCACTCTTGCCAGTAAACTCCATGGAAGCTTGCCTCTGCGCCACTTGCATCCAAGCATCAAGTTCAGCTTCCTCCTGTTCTAGCTGCTCTAGAGCCTCATCAGGTATTTCTCGAACAGCTTCAGAACCAATGACGCCCTGGTCACCGAGAAAGCCTATCTTGTGCTTCTCTCCAGAAAGGAAGTGTAAGATCCCGACCCCAGTTCTTTTGTTTAGTATTGATTTAATCGTGGTTTGGCTTTTTAAGCGAGATTTGATTTAGTTTGACCTTGTTTTTGAGTTTGACCGGATTTTTCCTTGCCTTGGAGATTTTGAAGACCGTTGACTTTAGTTTGACCCGGTCCTTAGGATTTGTATTTTTATGGGAAATTACTTCGAATTTCTAAAAATTCTGGGTTTGGGGTATTTCGACTTATTTTACGAAGTTTAACAACTTTCATATTTTAACCATTTTGATTTGATGCTCAAAAATCGCGTTTTTCGAGGAAAAAGGGCAAAACTGACTTTTCACCCTAAATCTGTCCATGAATTTCGAAAATTTCAGAAATTGGGGAAAATATACTTTTCGGAAACTAGATATTTCGCCGATCGTTTTTGTCTTCTTCGTCGTTTTCATCCGGGGCCCGCTTATACCATTTTTAGCTTGATGAAGACCGGGGCCCACAAGACCCATTCTATAAGAGGGGAACCCCTCTCTTCTTCTTTCCCTCATTCGTTTCCAGCAAGGGTGAGCTAGGGCTTTCCCTCTCTTCCCACTCTTTCTCTCTCCTCATGTATCCCTCCTCCCTTGATGCTAAATGGAGATTTGAGCTCCCCTTCTTCTTCCCCACCTCTCAAGCTTCCCCTAGACACCATTTTTGAGATATTTGAGCTAGGAGAAGCCCTCCATCCAAGCCTCTCTTCTTTGTTAGGACTCCTCAAGGTTTGCAATGTCTTTCCTTTCATGAGATTCTTGTTTTTCAAACCATTTTGAAGGGTTTTGTCATACATGCAATGGGTTTTCATGGAGGTTTACAATGGATGGATTTCTAGGGTTTCTTCTTGAGCCATTTTGGGGATTTTATGATTTTGGAAGCTTGAGGCCATTAGAGGACTTTCTTAGAGTGTCTTCATCTTCTCTTGACTCAAGGCAAGTGAATTCTACAACTAATATGATGATGTGTCTTAATTGATTTCATGTCATGGCTTTTTCTTCATTTTGTTCTAACTCTTTTATGATTTATGGATTCACATTGAATGGATGAACTAATGTATATTGATTTCCATTTGTGCTATTTTCTTATGATGTGTGGGAGTTTGGTTTCATTTTAGCTACTTGATAAATTGGTTTCTTTGTATCAATGGTGTGTGTTCTAAGTATGGGAGAAAAACTTTGATTTAAAAAGTTTTGTGTTTGGGCTAATTAGAATGGTTGGGAATGGTGATTGATGAGTTTGGAAGGTTAAGGAAAGGGCCCAAAGAATCTATGAAATTTGTATGAAAGAAAAGGAAGCAAAAGAATCAAGAAAAATGAGAAAAAAATGCAAAGAATGGAAGTTTTCTGCACTCGGGCCGGACTGGGCAGGCCCAGTCCGCTCGAGCGACCCACTGGGTCGCTCGAGCGGACCAGGCACTGTCTGGGTCCGCTCGAGCGACCCACTGGGTCGCTCGAGCGACCCAGCTTCTGTCTGGGTCCGCTCGAGCGGGCCTGGGTCCGCTCGAGCGAGCCCAGCTCAGTCTGGGCTCGGGTCTGGGCCTGTTTTGAGGATTTTGTGGGCCAGTTCGTTGGGGCTTCCTTGGGCTTGATAAAAATCAGTTTTTTGGCTTGATTAAAATCAGTTTTTGGGCTTGATTAAAATCTGTTTGTGGGCTTGATTAAAATCAGTTTGGGCTGTTTAAAAATCTGTTCGTGGGCCTGTTTTAAGTTTGGTTTTGGGGCTATTTTAAAACTGTTATTGGCCCATTTCAGATCTGACATTGGGTCATTTTAGGGCCTGACATTGGGCTGTTTTTAAGTTGTTTGTGGGCCAATAAATGTGTAGCTTTGGGTTGTTTTAAAAGTTTGTTTTGTGGGCCTGTTCGAAGTTCGTTTGGACTGTTTTTAAGAATGGTTTTGAAGGCCATTTAAGGATTAGTTTTGGACTGTTTTTAAAATCAGTTTTATGGGCCATCTTAAGATTAGTTTTTGGCTGTTTTGAGAACTTGATTTGTGGGCCATTTAAGAGTGGTTTTTGGACTGTCATTTAGGATTATTTTGGATGCGGTTTAAGGCCAACTATGGGCCTGTTTTAATGAGATTTGAGATTATTTGTGATACTCGGAAATTTGTGAAATGGGAATGATGTGAGAATGAGTGCATGTGAAATTACCCGGGAACCGTTCGGGTCTTAATGCGCACTTTATCATTTAAATATTATGGATTTTCATTGGCATCAAACGCACTTTTTATTAATTAATGTTTAAAGGTTAAATGTGCATTGAGATGGTTCCTTGGTAGGTCATTAGGTCATTCTCCACTATCCATTCCATTTCAAGTCAGATCATGTATTTGTATTTGTATTTCGTATTTGCATTCTTGGGTGAACTAATTCAAATAGCATCGATGATTTGTTATAAAATCATGTGGCTTTCCACGTTCGAAAGGATTGACCGTATGATTTTATACAAATCACCTTGATGCGTATTTGAACGGTTTACCCGAGTTATTCGTATGTTTTCTCCGATTCGATTTGAAAAGAGATTTGGAGTATGTTTGTCACATTCGGGATTTCTTCGATGAAACCATTATTTGTTAAGATTAGTATTTTGAAAACAAACCCCGAGGCAAGACGGGGCCAGAGCTATGTGGTGCGAGCCCCTGAGCCAAAGGGATTAGTACTCTGTTAGATTTGTATCCGTTCGAGTTTTGAAAACTAAAGGCACCACTAGGCTTAGGTCACCTTGTCGGACCGATCATCCGGCTTGGGGTCTTTACTTTGTTTGCCAGCTGCAGCTTGGATTTTGTTTTGTACCGACCATGGCAACGGTAATTATCTGCCGGTCCCATTTGTATGGCTACGGTTCGGATACCTTTGATTTGCCGGTCCCATTTTTATGGCTACGGTTCTGATCCTTTGTTTGGTACCACGTTTAGTGGCTACGCTTTGTTTGCTCTTATTACTTCGGTGATAGGAGGATTTAGCTATTTGTGGTCGCCTAGGTTTTATCCGTATATTACTTTAGTTTATGATTATTGTCGGTTATGCTTTCTATGCTTTGATTTGTTTAATGTTTACGATATCGACCTTTATCGTATTGTTTCTACTCTTCAGTTTTTAAATGTATTTCTAATTATTAAATGCCTTACTTAGGTGGTTATCTTTTCGAGACATTTATGCTTTAGAGATTGCTCGTTTATTCGTCTTGATATTTATGTTTGGACTTTCGATTGATTTAGCATGCTTTATTGTCATCATTGTTTAGACTCGTTATTCGGTTTTTCGATGATTTCGTCTGGTTTTATCTATGTTCTTTTGTTCATATTATTTGTTTATTTGCTTGCCAGACCGTCGTGTCTGACCCCTTTTTGTTTGGTGCCAGTTCTTCTCTTTTCGGTTTGTAGGTGTTTGATCAGAGGAGGCGGTGGGACCGCTGGTCTGACGTGAGAGGCTGTCTGTTGATATCACTTAGATGTCAAGTTTGGCACCGGAGTTCGTATCTAACTTTGGGGTAGTATTTCTGTTAGTGGATATTGTTGTATGGCTTTATCAGCCTTTTTCTTTTGGGTTTGTAATTAAGACACTTGTTAATTGTAACTTGAATATGTGGGAAATAATAGATTTGTTACTACCAGCTCAGTGTGTTATGATCTATGACTCGTGCCAGTCTTTTTATGAGATGGCTTTATGATATTGGTTGCGTACGACACGGAACCCGATGGCCACGGATTCCGAGTCGTAACACCTTGGTTAGCTTCCGCGAGAAATATACTCTGATTGTGTTGGGATGTGATTATCCTCATTCACGCGGATCTTGGGAACTATACAAATAAAAAGTTTCAAATTATTCCAAAATTTCGCACCCCGAGATCGGTTCGCTGCAGGTCCCGGTTTCGGGGCGTGACAGGTTTGGTATCAGAGCTGGTTAGTTTCTAGGAAATAAAATACTCTAGAGACATTAAGACGTGTGGTGAGGACTCGTTAGATTGTGTCGATTTGTTTTCCCGTGTCTTTGTTCCGTTGGATTTGAGTCGGCTTTTCTTTCAGTTCGGGAGATTTTGCTGTCTTTTCTTTTAGTTCTGTTGTTAGGAGATTTGGACGGCCAAATTTCCTCCTTAGTGGTGGAGAGTTTGAAATCTCCATACTCTTGTTCAGTGTCTTTTATCTTTGCTTGTGTCGGAGACTGAGAACCTCTTGGATTTAGTATGTTGTTTTCGGAGAACCTCAGCAGATTTTCAGCCTTCAGCATCTTCAATGTGATTATTAAGAGAAGACTTGTGCAGTTGCCAGTCAAAGTAGAACTTGAGCAGCGTTCGAAGACCCCCTCTCAGTTAATTGAAGATCGTCATGCAGCGCACCAGAGTAAGTTAATGTGGATTTTTGGGTGAACTCAGACCATCTTTCCAAGATGAAGTATTGAAGGAGACGCATTAGCTGTTGATTTTATGAAGAGAGAAGTGACTTTAGTTAGTAAGATTTGGAGTGGTGCAAGGAACTCAGGGATTTCCTCGGATTCGACGAGCATGGTCGTGGTTTTGGTTGAGAAGTTCGGTAACTTGCAGCTTAACTAGCCGGTTGTAGTTGATTCAGCAAGGGAGTACCTCAGTGGTTTGGACGTTCATTTCTTATTTAAAATGATTTTCTTGATGTTTTCATCTTTGACATGTTTTCATTGATATCTATGGTTTATCCTTATAATGTTTAAAAATGGATTTATGTTCCTTCTTTAAGGCTTACTTTGAAATAAACTATGTTATATACTCTTTTCATGAGTCACATGATCTTGTCTTCAAGATTGGTCTTTAAAAGCATGTAACTCAAAATTGTGTTTCTTTCTCAAAGAGTAGTGTGAGATTTCTATTTCATTGAGTTGTTTTCTTTGGCTATGTAAAATGAAATTTCTTAAAGGTTTTCGTGTTTAGATTTTATGTAGACTTCCTACATTTGTTTAACGCTCAACTTTATTTAGGTTTTCACAAGATTTTTATAAACAAATGAGTTAGTTTTCAACAAGGTTTCGTATTCAATTAACACTCAGATTTCAGCAAAGTTTGATGTATAGTTATACTATAAATATGAATTTCAAAATGAATAATGTAGTTTCATGTTCAAACTTTGATAAACTTTAATTATTAAGATTTACTTGACAATTTGAAAGTGTAACTTCTACTATGTTTTAAAATGAGGAGATTTAACTAAGTAATAGTTTTAGTCACTATGTTTAAAATTTTAAGATTTGTTTTGCATCGAATGGAGTGAGTAGTAGTAGCCTTTGGTTGGAGTTCGGAGGTGTATGAAGTGAAGAGTTGATGGATGTCAAGTTGTGTGCTAAGTTCAGTTGGAGGTAAAGTTGGGTCTACGAGAGGATCAACATCATTCAAGACTTGGAATAGGGAGTTGTGAACACAGATTTGGATTTCAAGGTCGGCCTTACATGTCATTGGTAGGAGATCTGAAGAGTGAAATCTGAAGAGGCAAGCATCGGGAGCACCGTGTACAACTTTGAAGGACTTAAGGCACAGGATTTCCAAGTGATAGAAAGAAAGAGAACTCACAGTTTCTCGAACCATCAGTGACGGACGAATTAAGTAGAAGAAATGATTCAGTGCAGGAACGACAGATGACACCGAGGATACTTAGGAGTGTTGGGCACCAGTTTGGTCAGAGAAGTTTGTTTCCGAGCAGATATGTAGAACAGTGTGAAGCCTTCAACCGAATCAGAATGTGGTCGACCGTGCATCTCACCGTCAGCTGTGTTAAGAGGAGGTCTCTCAGTTGCCGAAGTCTAGCATAGGGTGTCAGTGTTTTCGTTTGTCTTTTTGGGTTTTCGATTTCGATTTGGTTTAAGCCATTTGGAGGACCAAATGGATTCTAAGGGGGGGAGGATGTAAGATCCCGACCCCAATCCTTTTGTTTAGCATTGTTTTAATCGTGGTTTAACTTTTTAAGCGAGATTTGATTTAGTTTGACCGCGTATTTGAGTTTGACCGGATTTTTCCTTGCCTTGGAGATTTTGTAAACCGTTGACTTTAGTTTGACCCGGTCCTTAGGATTTGTATTTTTATGGGAAATTACTTCGAATTTCTAAAAATTCTGGGTTTGGGGTATTTCGACTTATTTTACGAAGTTTGACAACTTTCATATTTTAACCATTTTGATTTGATGCTCAAAAATCGCGTTTTTCGAGGAAAAAGGGGCAAAACTGACTTTTCACCCTAAATCTGTCCATGAATTTCGAAAATTTCAGAAATTGGGGGAAAATATACTTTTCGGAAACTAGATATTTCGCCGATCGTTTTTCTCTTCTTCGTCGTTTTCATCCGGGGCCCGCTTATACCATTTTTAGCTTGATGAAGACCGGGGCCCACAAGACCCATTCTATAAGAGGGGAACCCCTCTCTTCTTCTTTCCCTCATTCGTTTCCAGCAAGGGTGAGCTAGGGCTTTCCCTCTCTTCCCACTCTTTCTCTCTCCTCATGTATCCCTCCTCCCTTGATGCTAAATGGAGATTTGAGCTCCCCTTCTTCTTCCCCACCTCTCAAGCTTCCCCTAGACACCATTTTTGAGATATTTGAGCTAGGAGAAGCCCTCCATCCAAGCCTCTCTTCTTTGTTAGGACTCCTCAAGGTTTGCAATGTCTTTCCTTTCATGAGATTCTTGTTTTTCAAACCATTTTGAAGGGTTTTGTCATACATGCAATGGGTTTTCATGGAGGTTTACAATGGATGGATTTCTAGGGTTTCTTCTTGAGCCATTTTGGGGATTTTATGATTTTGGGAGCTTGAGGCCATTAGAGGACTTTCTTAGAGTGTCTTCATCTTCTCTTGACTCAAGGCAAGTGAATTCTACAACTAATATGATGATGTGTCTTAATTGATTTCATGTCATGGCTTTTTCTTCATTTTGTTCTAACTCTTTTATGATTTATGGATTCACATTGAATGGATGAACTAATGTATATTGATTTCCATTTGTGCTATTTTCTTATGATGTGTTGGGAGTTTGGTTTCATTTTAGCTACTTGATAAATTGGTTTCTTTGTATCAATGGTGTGTGTTCTAAGTATGGGAGAAAAACTTTGATTTAAAAAGTTTTGTGTTTGGGCTAATTAGAATGGTTGGGAATGGTGATTGATGAGTTTGGAAGGTTAAGGAAAGGGCCCAAAGAATCTATGAAATTTGTATGAAAGAAAAGGAAGCAAAAGAATCAAGAAAAAATGAGAAAAAAATGCAAAGAATGGAAGTTTTCTGCACTCGGGCCGGACCAGGCACTGTCTGGGTCCGCTCGAGCGACCCACTGGGTCGCTCGAGCGACCCAGCTTCTGTCTGGGTCCGCTCGAGCGGGCCTGGGTCCGCTCGAGCGAGCCCAGCTCAGTCTGGGCTCGGGTCTGGGCCTGTTTTGAGGATTTTGTGGGCCAGTTCGTTGGGGCTTCCTTGGGCTTGATAAAAATCAGTTTTTGGGCTTGATTAAAATCAGTTTTTGGGCTTGATTAAAATCTGTTTGTGGGCTTGATTCAAATCAGTTTGGGCTGTTTAAAAATCTGTTCGTGGGCCTGTTTTAAGTTTGGTTTTGGGGCTATTTTAAAACTGTTATTGGCCCATTTCAGATCTGACATTGAGTCATTTTAGGGCCTGACATTGGGCTGTTTTTAAGTTGTTTGTGGGCCAATAAATGTGTAGCTTTGGGTTGTTTTAAAAGTTTGTTTTGTGGGCCTGCTCGAAGTTCGTTTGGACTGTTTTTAAGAATGGTTTTGAAGGCCATTTAAGGATTAGTTTTGGACTGTTTTTTAAAATCAGTTTTATGGGCCATCTTAAGATTAGTTTTGGCTGTTTTGAGAACTTGATTTGTGGGCCATTTAAGAGTGGTTTTTGGACTGTCATTTAGGATTATTTTGGATGCGGTTTAAGGCCAACTATGGGCCTGTTTTAATGAGATTTGAGATTATTTGTGATGCTCGGAAATTTGTGAAATGGGAATGATGTGAGAATGAGTGCATGTGAAATTACCCGGGAACCGTTCGGGTCTTAATGCGCACTTTATCATTTAAATATTATGGATTTTCATTGGCATCAAACGCACTTTTTATTAATTAATGTTTAAAGGTTAAATGTGCATTGAGATGGTTCCTTGGTAGGTCATTAGGTCATTCTCCACTATCCATTCCATTTCAAGTCAGATCATGTATTTGTATTTGTATTTCGTATTTGCATTCTTGGGTGAACTAATTCAAATAGCATCGATGATTTGTTATAAAATCATGTGGCTTTCCACGTTCGAAAGGATTGACCGTATGATTTTATACAAATCACCTTGATGCGTATTTGAACGGTTTACCCGAGTTATTCGTATGTTTTCTCCGATTCGATTTGAAAAGAGATTTGGAGTATGTTTGTCACATTCGGGATTTCTTCGATGAAACCATTATTTGTTAAGATTAGTATTTTGAAAACAAACCCCGAGGCAAGACGGGGCCAGAGCTATGTGGTGCGAGCCCCTGAGCCAAAGGGATTAGTACTCTGTTAGATTTGTATCCGTTCGAGTTTTGAAAACTAAAGGCACCACTAGGCTTAGGTCACCTTGTCGGACCGATCATCCGGCTTGGGGTCTTTACTTTGTTTGCCAGCTGCAGCTTGGATTCTGTTTGTACCGACCATGGCAACGGTAATTATCTGCCGGTCCCATTTGTATGGCTACGGTTCGGATACCTTTGATTTGCCGGTCCCATTTTTATGGCTACGGTTCTGATCCTTTGTTTGGTACCACGTTTAGTGGCTACGCTTTGTTTGCTCTTATTACTTCGGTGATAGGAGGATTTAGCTATTTGTGGTCGCCTAGGTTTTATCCGTATATTACTTTAGTTTATGATTATTGTCGGTTATGCTTTCTATGCTTTGATTTGTTTAATGTTTACGATATCGACCTTTATCGTATTGTTTCTACTCTTCAGTTTTTAAATGTATTTCTAATTATTAAATGCCTTACTTAGGTGGTTATCTTTTCGAGACATTTATGCTTTAGAGATTGCTCGTTTATTCGTCTTGATATTTATGTTTGGACTTTCGATTGATTTAGCATGCTTTATTGTCATCATTGTTTAGACTCGTTATTCGGTTTTTTCGATGATTTCGTCTGGTTTTATCTATGTTCTTTTGTTCATATTATTTGTTTATTTGCTTGCCAGACCGTCGTGTCTGACCCCTTTTTGTTTGGTGCCAGTTCTTCTCTTTTCGGTTTGTAGGTGTTTGATCAGAGGAGGCGGTGGGACCGCTGGTCTGACGTGAGAGGCTGTCCGTTGATATCACTTAGATGTCAAGTTTGGCACCGGAGTTCGTATCTAACTTTGGGGTAGTATTTCTGTTTAGTGGATATTGTTGTATGGCTTTATCAGCCTTTTTCTTTTGGGTTTGTAATTAAGACACTTGTTAATTGTAACTTGAATATGTGGGAAATAATAGATTTGTTACTACCAGCTCAGTGTGTTATGATCTATGACTCGTGCCAGTCTTTTTATGAGATGGCTTTATGATATTGGTTGCGTACGACACGGAACCCGATGGCCACGGATTCCGAGTCGTAACACCTTGGTTAGCTTCCGCGAGAAATATACTCTGATTGTGTTGGGATGTGATTATCCTCATTCACGCGGATCTTGGGAACTATACAAAAAAAAAAAAAGTTTCAAATTATTCCAAAATTTCGCACCCCGAGATCGGTTCGCTGCAGGTCCCGGTTTCGGGGCGTGACAGGAAGGCCCAAACTTCCTCTCGCCGGATGCCATCCGACTTTCCAAGGCCCTTTCCAGATGACAGCTTCACATCAATCTCCTTCTTGGAAAGCCCCAGATATGCCGAAAAGCTCTCCGCGAACCATTTCGCAAAGCCGACAGTCTGGGAAGTCGACAGCACAGGATAAGAGATCATGGCAGTAGTGTCTTCAACACTATAGAAAGCCCATGCGTTTCTCCCGTCCTATAAACCTCCAAAGCGCTTCACCATGCTTGAAGACTCTCTAACAACGCCTTGAGAAAAGCCGAACTGCAGAGCAAACCGAGAAGGTACATACGGCTGGATGTCGACGAAAAGATGTCTGTGGTACACCATCGTGCCGACACGTATGCTAAAAAGCCACTCCTTCTCTACATTTGTCAAGGAGTAATGCCTTCCCGACCCCGCCCTGGTAGAGTCTCGGGAGGCACCAAAATCAAAAGCCTTCTTCCGCAACTCCGGAGAAAGCTTCACTGAAGACTGTCCCATCTCGACGTCCCTGGACCGTCGGATCCTCATGCGGGCAAACAAAAGTGATTCGGACACGGCTTTGCCCTCAGCTAGCCGAATTATCAGAGGATCATCATCCTGTGCAGCACCCAACTGGTGGAAGCCAGGACAGTGGTACACGTACCAGAATAAAAGATGTGGGCTGAAAACACCCTATTCATAGGGAGCCCAAGTCGAGCCAAAAAAGCAACAGCCTGTAGTTCGGTACACAAGTAGGAGTAAAGAGCTAGCACCAAAGCAAGCTGCTCTCCAAACACCATCTGAAAAGCCGGAAAAATACAATGCGGCCTGATGTGCATTCCATCTCCTCCAGCAAAAATGGCCTCACCAAGCCAATAAGTGAGGTAAACAGCGAGATCTCTCCGCAGTGCAATGTAAGGACATATGGCATTTGTACTCGCACAGAAATCTCTCAACTCTTCTTGCATAGCCAAGATCTTCTTCGAACCCGGATCCTTAGCCCTGTCTTCCCAGGTCATGCTATCAGAAGACTCCCCACCTTCAAAGAAGTTAGGAGAAGAAGAGTTAAAACTCTTCTAACTACTGGATCTAACTTTCAAGCCCTCCTTCTCCTTCTCCTTCAAAAAATCATAGAAGGCAACGAGCTGAAAGTGTTGGGATTGGTGTATGCCCTAAAGCCCACTAGCTGCACTCTCATTCTTTGTTACTGGTTATTTACTGGTTATTGTTAGAATTGATTCACACTGATGTGTGTGGTCCTATGAACAAACCGGCTCGAGGAGGGTATGAGTATTACATCACCTTCACCGATGATTACTCTAGATATGGATATGTATACCTAATGCGACGCAAGTCTGCGGCGTTTGATAAGTTCAAACAATTCAAGGCTGAGGCGGAGCTACAACTATGAAAACATATCAAAGCCCTTCGATCCGATCGAGGGTGGCGAGTACCTCCTGGGTGAGTTCAAGGAGTACCTCACACAACATGGGATTGTATCTCAGTTGTCTGCACCGGGTACACCCCAGCAAAATGGTGTAGCGGAGAGAAGAAACCGTACCCTTCTTGATATGGTAAGGTCCATGATGAGTCATGCAACCTACCTATATCTTTTTGGGGATATGCCTTAGAAGCAGCAGCATACATTTTAAATCTGGTACCATCTAAGTCAGTACCTAGGACACCACAAGAAATGTGGACAAGTCGAAAACCTAGTTTAAGACATATTCACATTTGGGTTGTCCAGCCTATGTACTGAATGATAAAGCTACCAAGCTGGAACCCAGATCGGAAATGTGCTACTTCATTGGGTATCCTAAAGGAACGAGAGGTGGCATCTTTTATCATCCAAAGGAGCAAAAAGTGCTCATCAGTACTCATGCTAGGTACTTGGAGGATGATTGTATGATGCACCAAGAGCTTAGTTGTAAAGAAACCCTTGAGGAGATTCTTCTGGGATCTCCTGTAACATCTGTACCAGATCCTGAGGCAGTAGATGAACAAGATATTCCTTTGAACACTCCGGAGCCTCGTCGTAGTGGGAGAATTTCTAGACAACCAGAAAGATATCTAGGAATGTCTTTTAAGACAGACTCTGAAGATCTGGTTGAGGATCCTACTAGTTATGATGAAGCAGTAACAGATATATATGCTGACATGTGGCAACAAGCGATGAAATCTGAAATGGATTCTTTGTATTCCAATCAAGTCTGGGAACTTGTAGATGCACCTGAAGGGATCAAACCCATAGGGTGTAAGTGGATCTACAAGAGAAAGAGAAGAGTGGATGGGAAGGTGGAAACCTTCAAAGCAAGACTGGTGGCGAAAGGATATACTCAGAAAGAAGGTATCGATTATGAGGAAACCTTTTCACCAGTGGCTATGCTTAAGTCCATAAGGATTCTCTTGGCCATCGCATGTCATTATGACTACGAGATATGGCAGATGGATGTCAAGACAGCTTTTCTTAATGGAAGTCTTGACGAATGCATCTATATGATGCAACCAGAGGGCTTCATTGCTAGTGGCCAAGATAACATGGTTTGTAAACTTAAGAAGTCCATCTATGGACTTAAGCAAGCATCTAGAGCATGGAACATCAAGTTTAATCAGGCAGTCAAATCCTTTGGCTTTGATCAAAACATTGATGAACCATGTGTGTATAAGAAAGGAAATGGGAAAGCAGTTGCGTTTTTGGTTCTATATGTAGATGACATATTACTCATAGGAAATGATGTAGGTTTATTGTCATCCACAAAGGTTTGGTTATCCTCTCAATCTCAGATGAAGGATTTGGGTGAGGCCAGCTATATCTTAGGGATCAAGCTTTTGCGTGATCGCAAGAATAAGATGTTAGCCCTATCCCAATCTTCTTACATTGAGAAGATATTGGTCAAGTTTAACATGCATGACTCCAAGAAGGGCCTCCTACCTTCTAGACATGGAGTACCACTGTCCCGAGATCAATGTCCAAAGACATCTGAAGAGATAGAGACCATGAGGAGAGTTCCATATGCATCCGCTGTTGGAAGCCTCATGTATGCTATGTTATGTACTAGACCAGATATTTGCTTTGCCGTTGGCATGGTTAGCAGATATCAGTCAAACCCTGGACCTATGCATTGGACAGCTGTTAAGCATATATTCAAGTATCTTCGGAGAACGAAAGATTATATGCTAACCTTTCGAGCAGATGATCTAACGCCATTGGCGTATACAGACTCTGATTTCCAATCTGATAGTGATGCCAGAAAGTCTACCTCAGGGTACGTCTTTACTTTGTCAGGAGGGGCTATATCATGGAGAAGTGTCAAGCAATCCTGTATAGCTGATTCTACCATGGAAGCAGAGTATGTGGCGGCATCGGAAGCTGCGAAGGAAGCGGTATGGCTCAGAAAATTCCTGTTGGAATTGGGAGCTGTTCCTGCAGTGCATAAACCGATTGTCATGTACTGCGATAACACTGGTGCTGTAGCACAGTGCAAAGAGCCCAGGAATCACAAGAAAGGCAAGCACATTCAGAGAAAGTACCACTTGATCCGGGAATTCATTCAGGATGGAGAGATAGTGGTGGAGCATATTGCTTCAGCAAATAACTTAGCTGACCCATTCACTAAGACTCTTACTGAGAAAGTCTTCACTTCTCATGTTGAGTCTATGGGTGTTAGGTTAGGAAGCAGTGATCTTTAGTGCAAGTGGGAGTTTGTTGGGATTGGTGTATGCCCTAAAGCCCACTAGCTGCATTCTCATCTTTTGTTACTGGATATTTACTGGTTATTTAATTGAAAGACTCTTTTATGCTTAAACATGTATATATGTATGGTTGCGTAAGGCCCATTGTTTCTAGTAAATGAATTAGGTGTGTAGTGTCTACACACAGATAGGTCTAATTCATAGACAACTGGAAACATCATATTTTTTCATAACTGAAAGATGGAGCTGGGCACTTCATCTTGGTAGAAGTTATAATGAGATACTCTCCTATATAGGGTGACATACCTAAGTCATGGGAGGCCTTTCCCGGATCTATCTCATTAGTGCATGTGTCATGCATTGAACAGGACCATTGTAGGTGTGATCTCTAAAACAGTACTATCACAGAAAAGAGATCAAGTCACCTCATGCTACTGAGTAACCGGTGCTCTTAATCTTGAGCATTTGTGGATGAACTGACGAAGTCAAGTTCTTGCGCTTTAATTCACTATGGGTGAGATTCTATTCATGGGTCAACAGCTCTGTGTTTTGGGTACTCGGACTTGATCAGTTGGGACGTGCAGATGCAATATAGAATCTATGCCATCTGATGATGGAATAATCGTCCCCTTAGAATTATCCGATTAATCATCAAAATCTAAGATCTTAGTATATGGATGTTCCATATGAATATTAAACTTGTGGGTCGCTCCCTGGATCAAGAGAATGATATTCGAATGATGATTATGTTAAGGATATGAAGTTCTAAGGTTTAGATGTAATCGGGAAGGTTGATAGTACATGTGATAACCTGACTCGATTATGGATGTTACATAGAGGGGCATTCAGGTCATTACACTTAGTAGGTCGAAGACAACCGTCATTTTATGACGAGCTTATTATAATATATATTTGTCCTTGGAGTTCAACCATAACTCTCTAGTGGAATGAGTTAAGGTTAAAATGGTCTTAATGTTGCTATGGGTTTAGCATGGACATTTTGGTCATTTTGGGAGCCAATGGCAAATATGTCTTTTGGTCCCTTCTCTAGTCACTTACCAAGATTGGCATGGTTTCCTAAGATGTTTATATAACATAAGGATGAATTATTTTAGTGGAAAAATAATTTTGAGTTTAAATTCAAATAGGCCTTTGATGGCATACATGAATTTAACTCTAGATAAATTATATGTGGGCCATGGTGTGCATTGATATGTGGGACGTCCATAATAGGATTTCCATGGGTAAGGTTTCCAACTTTGAGTAGGACTCTACTTGGAAAGTTGGACTCCTCTTTGGATTAGTATTCCTATGAGTTAGTTTCCTTTTTGGACTAGGAACTTAAAATTAGTAAGCGTTCTACAACTAGTATTACTAATTGTATGGAAAGTTCCTTTTAGTTTCCTTTTCTAATTGGAGTGTTTCTTAAAGGAAATAAGTCTTTCCTTTTTGGACATCAATTAGAATAAAGAAAGATAACTTTATGGGATAGGTTTCCAAGAAGTTTCTATAAAAGAAACCAAGCTCTCCTTGGACGTCCACCATGCTAGTAAGACACTAACACTCCCACACGTCCAGCCCTTGGGTTCCTTTCTTCTCCCTTGAAGAAAGTTGTAGGTCTGAGATTTTTCATGAGAAAAATAGTTCTTGTTTCCTAGATTAAGATCCCACCATCTTAGCCAATCAGATTTGGAAGCGAGATAGAGGAGAAGATCAAAGGCAATACTAGTGCAAGAAAATTCCAGCAACTTGTTTGCAAATTGCAAGTCTGAGTTCGCGCCTTTGGATCTATTTTTTCAGAGATTTGAAGTCTACAAATCTTCGAGGTAATAGTCTTCTATCATCTCTATTAAGTAGACACATGTTGGTCATGATTTAATGGAGTTTCTATGCGATTCTTTATGGCTGATTTCCGCTGCATAGTGCAGAAATCAGATTTTTTAAAATCTGTCATGCTTTGCATCAGCCATAGTAGTCTCTTTATGAGAAGTTTCAGATCTGAATCGCGGTTTCTTTCAGTGATAACCTGACTCGATTATGGATGTTACATAGAGGGGCATTCAGGTCATTACACTTGGTAGGTCGAAGACAACCGTCATTTTATGACGAGCTTATTATATTATATATTTGTCCTTGGAGTTCAACCATAACTCTTTAGTGGAATGAGTTAAGGTTAAAATGGTCTTTATGTTGCTATGGGTTTAGCATGGACATTTTGGTCATTTTGGGAGCCAATGGCAAATATGTCTTTTGGTCCCTTCTCTAGTCACTTACCAAGATTGGCATGGTTTCCTAAAATGTTTAGATAACATTTGGATGAATTATTTTAGTGAAAAAATAATTTTGAGTTTAAATTCAAATAGGCATTTGATGGCATACATGAATTTAATTCTAGATAAATTATATATGGGCCATGGTGTGCATTATCATGAGGGACGTCCATAATGTGATTTCTATGGGTAAGGTTTCGAATTTTGAGTAGGTCTCTCTACTTGGAAGGTTGGACTCCTCTTTGGATTAGTATTCCTATGAGAAAGTTTTCTTTTTGGATTAGGAACTTAAAATTAGTAAGTGTTGCACAACTAGGATTACTAATTGCATGGGAAGTTCCTTAGTTTCCTTTTCTTATTAGAGTGTTTCTAAAAGGAAATAAATCTTTAGATTATACTTTCCTTTTAGGACATCTTTGAGAATAAGGAGAGATAACTTTTTGGGAAAGCTACCATAAAGTTTCTATAAAAGAAACCATACAAGCTCTTGGACGTCCAACATAGAAAAGTGCAAGGTTCCACCATCCAGCCTTGAAGTTCTTTCTTCTTCATTGAAGAAAGTTGTAGGTCTGAGATTTTTCCTTGGAGAAATAGTTCTCAATTCCTAGATTAAGATCCCACCATCTTAGCCAATCAGATTTGGAAGTGAGATAGAGGAGAAGATCAAAGGCAACACTACTGCAGAAAATTCCAGCAACTTGTTTGCTAATTGTAAGTATGAGTTCGGGCCTTTGGATCTATTTTTTCAGAGATTTGAAGTTCACAAATCTTCGAGGTAATAGTCTTCGTCTTTCTCCTTTAATTATACACTTGTTGGTCATGAATTCATGGAGTTCTCATGTGATCTATATGGCTGATTTATGTTGCCCAAATCAGATTTTTAAAAATCTGTCATGTTACAAATTAGCCATGAATGTCTTCCGTTAGTGAAATTCAGATCTGAATCGCAGTTTCTTTCAGTGGTATCAGAGCCACTCCATGTGAAATCATGATCCCATGTTGTGTATAATTAATCCTAGATTGATTATGGGCATGGTGGCACCCTATTAAAGTTATGTTGTGATGCATGTTGTGTGCAAGTTTCATTAACATTGCTGGAATTTATTTTCCAGATTTGTTTAATGATGCACATAGTGTGTTTGCATGCACTAACCTCTTTGTTTGCAGCCATGTATTACATCCTTGATGGTTCGCATGATTGTTATGTGGATTTGGATATTTTTTCAATAGTTGGAAAGTGTACGATTGCGCGTTTAGCAATCATAGAAAGTTGTAATTCTTTCTTTACTTTTATTCCAACTAGTCTTGATGTAAGCTTTCTTGAAAAGCATAGGTATCTCCAATGTAATTTGGGGTTTTGTTTTTTATGGGTTCGCTTGTATAAATTTAATTTATTGGAACAAGCAAGAAGAAGAAAGTTTCAAGAAACGTTGCAAGTAACCGGATTCCTTAGTGGTGGAGGAGACAAGACTTCTTGGTGCAAGATGAGATCTATTTTTGATGTCCTAGTTTGATAAGGACTACAAGTCCGAAGAGTAGGGAGCCATCAAGGATTGCATACTTTTATTTGCTTTTATATGGAATGCATGGATGAATGCTTTATATAATTGCTATAATTGTCACCTAGAAACATGGCCACCATTAGGTTCTAAAATTGGCATCTTTTTGTATTAGATTGTTTTTAGTTTGGCAAATTGTTTTAGACGGGACTTAGACCAGCATCTTCTATTTTGTCTAAGGTTTAAAATTGGATAGGGTTTCGTTTATCTTGGTACCCTTGGTTTCCAAAAGAGGCTAAACTAAAATCTAATTAGATGCTACCTATGGGTTTCCATAACCCAAGATAGGTTTTTGATTCTTTATAGGGATTTTCTCAAATGTTTTAAAGCAAAGGTTATTTATTTTTAGGTGACTTAAGACATTAAGTCATAAATTTAATTAACCAAGTTTGCTAGATTTAAAAAGAGCTTTTGAGTAAAACAATGTAAAGGTCAAAAAGTATAAACCCTAGTAATAAATAATCAAGTGGGAGAGGGGTTTAAGGAAAGACCCCACGGCCTTCCATTTTCGGTTCATGTTATCTCATTAAAGTGTTAGTGGGAGCGGCCATCCCTTCGGTGGAGTTCTTTACTAAAGACCGCTTTGATAGGTTAATGGGTGAACTAATGTGAATATTCGTAATGAGGTGTTAGTAGGAGCGGCCATCCCTTCGGTGGAGTTTTTTTACTAAAGATCACTTCTATAGAATGTCAATGAAGTGTTGGTGGGAGCGGCCATCCCTTCGGTGGAGCTCTTTACTAAAGGTCACTTCTAGGATGGATAAAAGTCTCTTCCCTTCGGAAGACTTAATCATAGACATTCTGAGAAATTTCACAAGAGATGGTTATACACTTGACATAAGACGGTAATGACCTCTCCCTAGGAGTTTAAGGTTATTTGTCATGTGAGGCCAAACCAATCAGTGATTGGACTACCACTGGATGTGTATCCAGATAGTGATAATCCAAATAAGTCTGCCTTAATTCAACGTGACTGTAGGCTCGGCCATCCCTTCGATGGAGGGTCTATGAGGAGGTTGAAACACTGATACATTATGATTGGGGTTGAATAATGTAAAAAGTTGTGTGCTTTGTTTTTCCTTTTGTAACAAGCACCATATGCATATTACATATATACTGCATGTCTAATTATAAACCGTTTTATATCCAGAAAAAGATGGGTAAAGATTCTTTTAGTCCGTTGATGTGCATTCTTCGTGAGAACAAACTGACTGGCCCTAACTACCTAGATTGGAAGAGAAATCTTGACATAGTACTCACTGCTGAGGAGTACAAGTATGTCTTAGTAGAAACCTGTCCGGATATTGATGCTAATCCTACTGATGACCAGTTAGAGGCTGAGAGGAAATGGAAGAAAGCGAACGGCACGGCTAAATGCTACATGCTCGCTTCCATGTCCAACGTGTTGCAAACACAGCACGAGCATATGGACACAGCCAATGAAATCATGATGTCCTTGTCTGAGATGTTCGCAGACAAAAGCAGGCCAGCTAGGCAAGCTGCTATGAGGACTATCATGAATGCTAGGATGGCTGAGGGAACACCTGTCAGAGAGCATATGCTCAAGCTGATGGATTGTTTCAATGAAGCTGAGATTCTAGGGGCTGAGATTGATGCAGGGAGTCAAATTGACATGATTCTCGAAACTCTGCCGGACTCTTTCAATCAGTTCAAGCTCAATTTCAATATGACCAAGATGGACATGACTCTACCTGAGTTAATGAAAGAACTCCAGGCGGCAGAGGCCATCATGAAGCCCAAAGCCCAAGCTCATTTTTTCCAGTCTTCCTCTAAACTAAACCCGAAAGGGAAGAAGTTCAAGAAGAAGCAGAATAAGGGAAAAGGGCAGAAAAATGACAACACTGGTAATAAAAAGGACAAGGGTACAGATGGGAAGCCCAAAGGGAAATGCTTCAAGTGTGGCCTCAAAGGTCATTGGAAGAAAGATTGTCCCAAGTTCCTGGCCTCAGTTAAGAAAGGTACATCTTTTTCATACTACATCGAAACTTGTCTAGTGGTTGATTCTACTGACTCATGGATAGTAGACTCAGGAGCCACTAATCATATCTGCAATTCATTGCAGGGGTTTCAGATAATGCAGAGAATTGAGAAATGAGAGTTTGCTTTTAGAGTCGGAACTGGAGCTAAAGTTTGGGCAGTTGCAGTAGGAGTTGTTACCTTACATTTTCCATGCGATAGGATATTAGTTTTAAATAATGTTTTCTATGTTCCGGACATGAGGAAGAATTTAATTTCAGTTTTCAGATTAATTGAATTTAATTATTCAGTTTTTTTCCATTCTGGTGTTGATATCAGTAGAGATGGAAATATTATATGTTCCGGCAGAATACATGATAACTTATTTTATATATATCCTATTGCTCCCACACTGCATAATGTACAACAAGAAAACTCAACTTCCCTTAAAAGGAAGGTATCTTCAATCAATGACACATATCTTTGGCACTTACGTTTGGGTCACATTAACCTAAAATGGATTCAGAGGTTGGTAGAAGATGGGCCTCTGAGCTCATTAGATTTCGAACCTTTTCCTCAATGCGAATCTTGTCTCAAGGGAAAGATGACCAAACGGTCATTCTCTGGAAAGGGACTAAGGTCAAAGGAGTTGTTAGAATTGATTCACACTGATGTGTGTGGTCCTATGAACAAACCAGCTCGAGGAGGGTATGAGTATTACATCACCTTCACCGATGATTACTCTAGGTATGGATATGTATACTTAATGCGACGCAAGTCTGAGGCGTTTGATAAGTTCAAGCAATTCAAGGCTGAGGCGGAGCTGCAACTAGGGAAACATATCAAAGCCCTTCGATCTGATCGAGGTGGCGAGTACCTCCTGGGTGAGTTCAAGGAGTACCTCACACAACATGGGGTTGTGTCTCAGTTGTCTGCACCGAGTACACCCCAGCAAAATGGTGTAGCCGAGAGAAGAAACCGTACCCTTTTTGATATGGTAAGGTCCATGATGAGTCATGCAACCCTACCTATATCTTTTTGGGGATATGCCCTAGAAGCAGCAGCATACATTTTAAATCTGGTACCTTCTAAATCAGTACCTAGGACACCCCAAGAAATGTGGACAAGTAGAAAACCTAGTTTAAGACATATCCACATTTGGGGTTGTCCAGCCTATGTACTGAATGATAAAGCTACCAAGCTGGAACCCAGATCGGAAATGTGCTACTTCATTGGGTATCCTAAGGGAACGAGAGGTGGCATCTTTTATCATGCAAAGGAGCAAAAAGTGCTCATCAGCACTCATACTAGGTACTTGGAGGATGATTGTATGATGCACCGAGAGCTTAGTTGTGAAGAAACCCTTGAGGAGATTCTTCCGGGATCTCCTATAATATCTGTACCAGATCCTGAGACAGTAGATGAACAAGATATTCCTTTGAACACTCTGGAGCCTCGTCGTAGTGGGAGAATTTCTAGACAGCCAGAAAGATATCTAGGAGTGTCTTTTAAGACAGACTCTGAAGATCTGGTTGAGGATCCTACTAGTTATGATGAAGCAGTAACGGATATAGATGCTGACATGTGGCAGCAAGCGATGAAATCTGAAATGGATTCTTTGTATTCCAATCAAGTCTGGGAACTTGTAGATGCACCTGAAGGGATTAAACCCATAGGGTGCAAGTGGATCTACAAGAGGAAGAGAGGAGTGGATGGGAAGGTGGAAACCTTCAAAGCAAGACTGGTGGCGAAAGGATATACTCAGAAAGAGGGTATCGATTATGAGGAAACCTTTTCACCAGTAGCTATGCTTAAGTCCATAAGGATTGTCTTGGCCATCGCATGTCATTATGACTACGAGATATGGCAGATGGATGTCAAGACAGCTTTTCTTAATGAAAGTCTTGACGAATGCATCTATATGATGCAACCAGAGGGTTTCATTGCTAGTGGCCAAGATAACATGGTTTGTGAACTTAAGAAGTCCATTTATGGACTTAAGCAAGCATCTAGAGCATGGAACATCAAGTTTAATCAGGCAGTCAAATCTTTTGGCTTTGATCAAAACATTGATGAACCGTGAGTGCATAAGAAAGGAAGTGGAAAAGCAGTTGCATTTCTGGTTCTGTATGTAGATGACATATTACTCATAGGAA
The DNA here is from genome assembly GCA_012931725.1 of Litsea cubeba. NCBI lineage: Eukaryota > Viridiplantae > Streptophyta > Magnoliopsida > Laurales > Lauraceae > Litsea > Litsea cubeba. The sequence continues at coordinate 58,929,640 of CM022953.1, forward strand.
ATGATGTAGGTTTATTGTCATCCACAAAGGTTTGGTTATCCTCTCAATTTCAGATGAGGGATTTGGGTGAGGCCAGCTATATCTTAGGGATCAAGCTTTTGCGTGATCACAAGAATAAGATGTTAGCCTTATCCCAATCTTCATATATTGAGAAGATAATGGTCAAGTTTAACATGCATGACTCCAAGAAGGGCCTCCTACCTTCTAGACATGGAGTACCACTGTCTCGAGATCAATGTCCAAAGGCATCTGAAGAGATAGAGAGCATGAGGAGAGTTCCATATGCATCCGCTGTTGGAAGCCTCATGTATGCAATGTTATGTACTAGACCAGATATTTGCTTTGCCGTTGGCATGGTTAGCAGATATCAGTCAAACCCTGGACCTATGCATTGGACAGCTGTTAAGCATATATTCAAGTATCTTCGGAGAACGAAAGATTATATGCTAACCTTTCGAGCAGATGATCTAACGCCATTCGCGTATACAGACTCTGATTTCCAATCTGATAGAGATGCTAGAAAGTCTACTTCAGGGTACGTCTTTACTCTGTCAGGAGGGGCTATATCATGGATGTTGGAATTTGAGATGAACTTAAGATGACTTTAGAGTCTTTTGATAAATTAAAGTAATTAGTATCTCAAGTATGGTTTTGAGTTGGAATTCTTGTCAACACATTGTCACAAAACGTGATGTTAATAGATTGGTATTGATAGAGCTAAAAAGAAGAAACAGAATTGAAACAGTCAGGAATTAAGAATTCCTGATGCAGAGCACGCGGTCGACCGAGCAGCCCATGCGGTCGACCGAGAAAGAAGAAACCTGCAAAAAGGCACCTCTCAGTTATTTTCGTGACACAGTGTTGTCTTCGGTCGACCGGGACTCCAGGATGTCGACCGATGCTCGAAATTGTCTGTTTTCCAGTCAGTGTCTTCGGTCGACCGGGCAAGCTAGGATGTCGACCGAGCACGGGAATCAGAGTTGCGCAGAATTAGAAGTTTTGCACGAAAATTCAGCACAGTTATCTATTTCGTTTGGGAATCTTTCTAAAACGAATTGTAGCCCGTTTTGAATACAATTAAGGGTTATTAAAACCTATATAAAGGCATGCTTGGGTCGTTCATAAACACACCAAGAAGAGACACCAGAAGAGAAGAGTTTTAGAGAGATATAGAGAGAGTTTTGGAGAGAAGAAGAGTGCTGGTGCTGTGTTGCTGTGTTGCCTGCATTATCAGACGTTTTCTACAGCAATTGTGGACGAGATTATGCTCTAGAAGATGGTGATTCGTCCATGAGTTAAGTGTCTCTCTTTTATGCTTTAGATTTCAATTTGTAAGGGATTGAGAGAGAGAGAATTGTAGAGGGGAAGGGCTGTAGACAGAATTAATCTTCTACTCTGTCTTTACATCAAGTTGGTGCTTGGTGTTTGGGGTTTGGTGATCCTATCTGTGGGTGCAGATAAATTGTAAAGGGAGTCGGTGCTTCCTAGATAGTTGGTGCTATCTGAAACTCAAGGGAGTAGGTGCTTCCTAGATAGTTGGTGCTATCTGAAACTCAAGGGAGTAGGTGCTTCCTAGATAGTTGGTGCTATCTGAAACTAAGGGTTGGTGCTCTTTGTCGTTGTAGCGACTAAATAAGATTCAGATCTGTCCCGGATTGGTGTTCGGACAGTCTTTGAACCGTGGACGTAGCCTTTCGGTGAACCACGTTAAATCTGGTGTCATTGTGTGGTTTGACTTGTTTTGTTGTTGAATTGGACCTGTTTTAGAAATCACTGATTCACCCCCCCCCTCTCAGTGATCGCGGTATCCAACAATTGGTATCAGAGCGAGGTTCCCTTGATCAGTTTAATACGCTAAGGGAGATCTCTTGTCAATCACATGGCAGTCAATACAGGGAATATGAAAGCACCTCTGTTTGATGGTTCTAATTACTCCTTTTGGAAGATTAGGATGCAAGCCTTCATCAAATCTCTTGGCTATGATGTTTGGGAGGCTGTCAGAGCCGGTTACAATGCTGCCACCGTACCCAATGATACTGCATCGAAGAAGTTGGCAGACAATGACTCCAAGGCGCAGAATGCACTCTTTAGTGGCCTTGTGGACAGCGAGCTTGTCAAAGTAATTGCATGCAAAACAGCCAAGGAAATTTGGGACAAGTTGCAAAAGCATACATGAAGGTGATGAGAAGATTAAAGAAGCCAAATTGCAACCTCATCGCTCTCAATTTGAATCTCTTCGCATGGAGGAAAGCGAGAATGTTGACTCGTATATGCAACGAGTGAATGAAGTCACGAATGACATTCGTGGACTAGGGGAGGAGATTAAAGAGCCGGTCATCGTCAAAAAGGTTCTAAGATCTCTTCTTCCCCGGTTTGATTCAAAAGTCTCAGCCATTGAAGAAGCCAAAGATCTGAATGCATTTTCCATGGATGAATTACATGGTTCTCTAACTGCCTATGAGATGCGCATAGGAAAAACGTCTTCATCGGATAAAGAAGCGGCCTTCAAAGTTCAGAAAAAGGCAAAAGAGACTGCTGATCATGATATTGATTCTGATGATGATGAGCTTGAGGCTCAATTTGTTAGAAAGTTGAAGAAAGGAAGCATTGGCAAGTACAAAGGGAAGCTACCCTTTAAATGCTTCAATTGTGGAGGTATTGGTCACTTTGCTGCGAAGTGTCCGCTAAAAGAAGACAATGAAAGTGACTCTTATGCTGAAAAGAGTAAAGGAAAGAGAAATTTCAGAAAAAGGGGCAAAGCTAAAAACTTTCTATGTCAACAAGATGACAGCACGTCTGAAACTTCAGACGATGATGAATCAACCGAAGCTCTCTTCATGGTCACTGTTGAAGAAGAAGAAGAGCTAGATCCGGAAGAGGATGAGGAGGCTGAAGTCAATCTTGAAGAGGAACTCATAGCCGCACTTGAGGAGCTAAGCATGGAACGCAAATCAAGTAAGAAAAATCTGAAACTTCTCCATGAATCTGAAAGTTCTATTATTTCTTTGAAAACTCAAGTAGAAGAATATAAAAGAATGGTAGAAGTCCTTGAAAACCAAATAAGTATCAAAAAGGAAGAGGCTATGAAACTTGAAACTGAGATCGCTAGAGCAAAGGCTGAAAATTTGGAAAATAGCAAAAAACTCAAAGCGCTCCAAGCGATTGAAGGGACTATGAAACTCAATGAACTACTGAAAGTTCAAAGACCAGCCCACTTCAGATTTGGTCTAGGATTTGAGAAAGGTGAATCCTCTAAGATTGCACCTCCTAAAAGGAAAGAGTTTGTGAAGCAAGTCACTGCACCCTCTAACTCCATGAAGCCCACTCAACCTAGAAAGGAGTCCATTCCTGTTAGAAAGGTAATGAAGACTAACCAGCCACAAAGAAGATACAAATTCTATGGTTATTGCTTTCATTGTAATATGTTTGGACATAAAAGAGCTGATTGCAAATTCTATGTAAGAAACAGTCCATTTGTGACTAGGAATCCTTTTTCAATCCTAAGTAGCCACAAAATTGAGTGTTATATATGTCATAATTATGGACACTTGGCTAGGGATTGTAGGTTGCCTATTGCTAACCAATTTCAGGTTGAAAAGAAACCCAAGTTAGTTAAGGCATGGAGGGCAAAGAAAAGGGAAGGTAATCCCAAAGAATCTCTCATTGTGCAAACGGCATTCAATGCACAAAAGAAGACAGCACCATGGGTCCTTGATAGTGGTTGTTCAAGCCATATGACTGGTGATAAAGAGAAATTTGTCAAATTACAGCACTATGAAGGCGGTTCAGTGAAGTTTGGCAACAATGATGGTGCCAAAATCTGCGGAAAAGGTGTTATTCAGCTTATGGCAAACAAGATCAGATCTGAAGAAGTCTTATATGTGTCTGGATTGAGACACAACCTGCTTAGTGTGAGCCAGATCTGTGACAAGGGTCATGAAGTTATCTTCACAAAGAATGGGTTTGCCATCAAGAAGAGTAGCAACGGCAAAACAGTGGCAACTGGATCAAGAACTGCTGGAAATCTCTATACACTGTCAGATGGAGCTGAAAAGACCTGCTTGATGAGTCGGACAGAGGAAAGTTGGTTGTGGCACAAACGCCTTGGGCATCTAAGCTTTGACAATATGTCAAAGATTTGCAATTCAAAGGCTGTGAGAGGCATGTCTAAAGTGGAAAAGCCTTCCAATCCCATTTGCGACTCTTGCCAAAAGGGAAAGCAAACGAGGGTTATGTTCAAGTCAAAGGAGCATCATTCCAAGAAACCTCTTGAGCTAGTGCACACTGATCTCTGTGGACCGATGCGAACTCAAAGCACCAATGGAGATAAGTATTTCATGTTATGCATTGATGATTATACTCGTATGACATGGGTATTATTTCTTAAGCATAAGCATCAAGCACTTGATCGTTTTAAAGTGTTTAAAGCACAGGTTGAAAATCAATTGGAAAAACGTATCAAGATTTTAAGGTCTGATCGTGGAGGCGAGTTCACATCTGAAGAGTTCACTAAATATTGTGAACATCATGGCATTCAAAGACAGTACTCAACCCCTAGAACTCCACAGCAAAATGGAGTTGTGGAACGGAAGAATCGCACCGTACAAGAGATGGCTCGTACGATGCTAAGTGAAAGCAAGATGGCTGACAAGTATTGGAAAGAGGCAATTCATACGGCTGTATACATTCAAAATCGATGCTTGATCAGGCCACATGAAGTCAAAACTCCCTATGAGCTATGGTTTGGAAGAAAAGTAACAATCAAGCACTTCAGAGTCTTCGGCAGCAAGTGTTACATCAAGCGGCTCGAACAAAATCCGGGCAAATTTGAAGAAAGAGCTGACGAAGGTATATTTCTGGGTTACTCCTCTACTAGCAAGGCATATAGGTGTCTTAACAAAAGAACCAGAAAAATCATAGAAAGTGCTGATGTGAGAATTGATGAAAACCATCAACCAAAGAATGCAACTCATAATGACAGTCCAGTTTATGAGGACTCGAGTGAGATTGATGATGAGATGGCTGAATCTAATGATTCTGAGAAATCAAAGGATGACTCAGAAGATACTTCATCTAAGAAGCACAGCACTTGGGTAGAGCAACACCCTAAGGATCAAATCATTGGAGATCCTAAGGCAGGCGTTCAAACTAGACAAAGTGTAGTTAGCAATTACTCACTTGTGTCCACCATTGAACCCAAGACTGTGGCTGAAGCCAGTCTCGATGATAGTTGGTTGAAAGCTATGCATGAGGAGTTGGAGCAAATTGAGAAGAACTCCACATGGGAACTTGTTCCTAGACCTACTGATAAGAATGTTATTGGTACTAAATGGGTCTTTCGGAATAAGCTGAATGAAGATGGTCAAGTCATTAGAAATAAAGCAAGGTTGGTTTGTAAAGGCTATGCTCAAGTTGAAGGCATAGATTTTGAAGAGACCTTTGCACCGGTGGCTCGTCTGGAAGCTATTCGAATGTTTCTTGCATTGGCAGCATACAAAACCTTCAAGGTATTTCAGATGGACGTAAAGTCAGCTTTCTTGAATGGTTTACTTGAAGAAGAAGTCTACATTGAGCAACCTGATGGTTTTCTCATCAGCAAAAATTCAGATCTAGTATGCAAGTTGAAAAAGGCTCTTTATGGACTGAAACAAGCGCCAAGGGCGTGGTATGCAAGGCTGGACCTATATCTCCGCAAGATCGGTTTTGGAAAAGGACTTGTTGATAGCAATCTATATGTCAAAACTGAGTTAAGCAAACAGCTGGTTGTCATTGTTTATGTTGATGACATAATCTTTGGAGGCAATGATGAAGAGATGTGCAGGAATTTTGCAGAAGAGATGAAGAAAGAATTTGAGATGTCGATGCTTGGAGAATTAAAGTTCTTTCTTGGTTTACAAGTTCAGCAGCTGAAACATGGCATCTTCATATCACAATTGAAGTACATTAAGGAAATGCTGAAACGGTTCAATATGGAAGACAGCAAGCCAGTGAGCACACCAATGACAACGAACACGAAGCTTAGCAAAGATGATAAGGCCTCGTCCGTTGATCATACCACCTATCGCTCTATGATAGGAAGCTTGCTTTACTTGACTGCTACAAGACCAGATCTTCTACAAGCAGTATGTATGGTTGCACGTTTTCAAGCAGCACCAACTGAAACGCACCTTACAGCAGTGAAAAGAATCTTTCGATATCTGAAAGGTACTATGGAGCTTGGTATCTGGTATCCCAAAGGCAAATCCTTCACTCTAGTTGCATATTCTGATGCCGATTGGGCTGGATGCGTAGATGATCGCAAGAGTACTAGCGGCGGCGCATTTTATCTTGGAGAAAGATTAGTTGCTTGGCATAGTAAGAAGCAAGACTCAGTATCCCTTTCGACAGCGGAAGCGGAATATATTGCAGCGGCAACTTGTTGTACGCAAGTGTTATGGATGCGGCAAATGCTCTCTGATCTAGGAGTTCCTACAACGGATCCTACGCCGATCCTATGTGACAACACGAGTGCAATTCATATATCTAAGAATCCTGTTCAGCACTCTCGAACAAAGCATGTAGCAATTCGTTATCATTTTCTTAAAGATAAAGTTGCTGATGGAGAGGTCAAGTTGGAGTATGTTCCAACAACTGAGCAAGTGGCTGATATTTTCACGAAACCTCTGCCAAAGGAAGTCTTCGAGTATCTCCGGAAAAAGTTGGGAGTTACTCACTCTCCTAAACCGTAGGAGTTGTGCTTGAAAGGGGGAGCAATGCATTCATTGAATATCCTATTCGCTCCTCGGTTTGGTCCCTTTGGACTTGTTGTCAAAGGGGGAGAGATGTTATGATATGATAGCAAGGAGAGATGTTATGCTATGATAGCAAGTAGAGATGTTATGCTATGAAAGCTAGGGGGAGATTGTTGAAAATGCACGGTTGATATTTCCGAATTTCAGAATTGGTTCCAAGTTAGTATTGAAAAGAACTTGGAAGAGCTGCAAGCTGGAGTTGAAAGTGTTGAAGTTCCAATAGTGTTGCCAACAATTCCAAAGGGGGAGATTGTTGGAATTTGAGATGAACTTAAGATGACTTTAGAGTCTTTTGATAAATTAAAGTAATTAGTATCTCAAGTATGGTTTTGAGTTGGAATTCTTGTCAACACATTGTCACAAACGTGATGTTAATAGATTGGTATTGATAGAGCTGAAAAGAAGAAACAGAATTGAAACAGTCAGGAATTAAGAATTCCTGATGCAGAGCACGCGGTCGACCGAGCAGCCCATGCGGTCGACCGAGAAAGAAGAAACCTGCAAAAAGGCACCTCTCAGTTATTTTCGTGACACAGTGTGTCTTCGGTCGACCGGGACTCCAGGATGTCGACCGAGCTCGAAATTGTCTGTTTTCCAGTCAGTGTCTTCGGTCGACCGGGCAAGCCAGGATGTCGACCGAGCACGGGAACCAGAGTTGCGCAGAATTAGAAGTTTTGCACGAAAATTCAGCACAGTTATCTATTTCGTTTGGGAATCTTTCTAAACGAATTGTAGCCCGTTTTGAATACAATTAAGGGTTATTAAAACCTATATAAAGGCATGCTTGGGTCGTTCATAAACACACCAAGAAGAGACACCAGAAGAGAAGAGTTTTAGAGAGTTATAGAGAGAGTTTTGGAGAGAAGAAGAGTGCTGGTGCTGTGTTGCTGTGTTGCTGCATTATCAGACGTTTTCTACAGCAATTGTGGACGAGATTATGCTCTAGAAGATGGTGATTCGTCCATGAGTTAAGTGTCTCTCTTTTATGCTTTAGATTTCAATTTGTAAGGGATTGAGAGAGAGAGAATTGTAGAGGGGAAGGGCTGTAGACAGAATTAATCTTCTACTCTGTCTTTACATCAAGTTGGTGCTTGGTGTTTGGGGTTTGGTGATCCTATCTGTGGGTGCAGATAAATTGTAAAGGGAGTCGGTGCTTCCTAGATAGTTGGTGCTATCTGAAACTCAAGGGAGTAGGTGCTTCCTAGATAGTTGGTGCTATCTGAAACTCAAGGGAGTAGGTGCTTCCTAGATAGTTGGTGCTATCTGAAACTAAGGGTTGGTGCTCTTTGTCGTTGTAGCGACTAAATAAGATTCAGATCTGTCCCGGATTGGTGTTCGGACAGTCTTTGAACCGTGGACGTAGCCTTTCGGTGAACCACGTTAAATCTGGTGTCATTGTGTGGTTTGACTTGTTTTGTTGTTGAATTGGACCTGTTTTTAGAAATCACTGATTCACCCCCCCCTCTCAGTGATCGCGGTATCCAACAATGGAGAAGTGTCAAGTAATCCTGTACTGCTGATTCTACCATGGAAGCAGAGTATGTGGCGGCATCGGAAGCTGCGAAGGAAGCGGTATGGCTTAGAAAATTCCTTTTGGAATTGGGAGTTGTTCCTGCAGTGCATAAACCGATTGTCATGTACTGCGATAACACTGGTGCTGTAGCACAGTGCAAAGAGCCCAGGAATCACAAGAAAGGTAAGCACATTCAGAGAAAGTACCACTTGATCCGGGAATTCATTTAGGATGGAGAAATAGTGGTGGAGCATATTGCTTCGGCAAATAACTTAGCCGACCCATTCACTAAGACTCTTACTGAGAAAGTCTTCACTTCTCATGTTGAGTCTATGGGTGTTAGGTTAGGAAGTAGTGATCTTTAGTGTAAGTGGGAGTTTGTTGGGATTGGTGTATGCCCTAAAGCCCACGAGCTGCACTCTCATTCTTTGTTACTCGATATTTACTGGTTATTTAATGGAATGACTCTTTTATGCTTATACATGTATAAATGTATGGTTGCGTAAGGCCCATTGTTTCTAGTAAATGAATTAGGTATGTAGTGTCTACACACAGATAGGTCTAATTCATGGATATTGGAAACAACATATTTGTTCATAACTGAGAGATGGAGCTGGGCACTTCATCTTGGTATAAGTTATAATGAGAGACTCTCCTGTATTCAGGGTGACTTACCTAAGTCATGGGAGGGCTTTCCCGGATTCATCTCATTAGTGCATATGCAATGCATTGAACAGGACCATGGTAGGTGTGATCTCTAAAATAGTACTATCACAGAAAGAGATCAAGTCACCTCATGATACTGAGTGACCGGTGCTCTTAATCTTGAGCATTTGTGGATGAACTGACGAAGTCAAGTTCTTGTGCTTTAATTCACTATGGGTGAGATTCTTTTCATGGGTCAATAGCTCTGTATTTTGGGTACTCGGACTTGATCAGTTGGGACGTGCAGATGCAATAAAGAATCTATGCCATCTAATGATGGAATGATCGTCCCCTTAGAATTATCCGATTAATCATCAAAATCTAAGATCTTAGTATATGGATGTTCCATATGGATATTGAACTTCTGGGTCGCTCCCTGGATCAGGAGAATGATATCCGAATGATGATTATGTTAAGGATATGAAGTTCTAAGGTTTAGATGTAATCGGGAAGGTTGATAGTACATGTGATAACCTGACTCGATTATGGATGTTACATAGAGGGGCATTCAGGTCATTACACTTAGTAGGTCGAAGACAACCGTCATTTTATGACGAGCTTATTATATTATATATTTGTCCTTGGAGTTCAACCATAACTCTTTAGTGGAATGAGTTAAGGTTAAAATGGTCTTTATGTTGCTATGGGTTTAGCATGGACATTTTGGTCATTTTGGGAGCCAATGGTAAATATGTCTTTTGGTCCCTTCTCTAGTCACTTACTAAGATTGGCATGGTTTCCTAAAATGTTTAGATAACATTTGGATGAATTATTTTAGTGAAAAAATAATTTTGAGTTTAAATTCAAATAGGCCTTTGATGGCATACATGAATTTAATTCTAGATAAATTATATGTGGGCCATGGTGTGCATTATCATGAGGGACGTCCATAATGTGATTTCTATGGGTAAGGTTTCGAATTTTGAGTAGGTCTCTCTACTTGGAAGGTTGGACTCCTCTTTGGATTAGTATTCCTATGAGAAAGTTTTCTTTTTGGATTAGGAACTTAAAATTAGTAAGTGTTGCACAACTAGGATTACTAATTGCATGGGAAGTTCCTTAGTTTCCTTTTCTTATTAGAGTGTTTCTAAAAGGAAATAAATCTTTAGATTATACTTTCCTTTTAGGACATCTTTGAGAATAAGGAGAGATAACTTTTTGGGAAAGCTACCATAAAGTTTCTATAAAAGAAACCATACAAGCTCTTGGATGTCCAACATAGAAAAGTGCAAGGTTCCACACGTCCAGCCTTGAAGTTCTTTCTTCTTCATTGAAAAAAGTTGTAGGTCTGAGATTTTTCCTTGGAGAAGTAGTTCTCAATTCCTAGATTAAGATCCCACCATCTTAGCCAGTCAGATTTGGAAGTGAGATAGAGGAGAAGATCAAAGGCAACACTACTGCAGAAAATTCCAGCAACTTGTTTGCTAATTGCAAGTCTGAGTTCGGGCCTTTGGATCTATTTTTTCAGGGATTTGAAGTTTACAAATCTTCGAGGTAATAGTCTTCTTCTTTCTCCTTTAATTATACACTTGTTGGTCATGAATTCATGGAGTTCTCATGTGATCTATATGGCTGATTTATGTTGCCGAAATCAGATTTTTAAAAATCTGTCATGTTACAAATTAGCCATGAATGTCTTCCGCTAGTGAAATTCAGATCTGAATCGCAGTTTCTTTCAGAAAGTACAGAAGCCTGAACTCCTCCGACTGCTCCTCGAGGACGCTATCGATCAGCATAAACTCCTCATAGAGTTTGCCAAGGATGGGCAATCAAGTAATGGCACTCAGCTCCTTCAAAGATAAATCAATCTCACCATTCGTCACAACGAAGGTATTGGTTTGTGGAAGGAATGACTCCAATATAGCCATGAAGGCCTCGTCAGAAAAGATTACAGGCTCCCTAAAGGCGCGGACCGCATCAAAAATCCCGGCTTCCTTTAAAACGGCACCACCAATTAGCAGGACGCGATCAGTCCACGACTTCCACTCGGAGTCAGCACTGAAACGGCCATGAAGTCGAAAAGGCTTCACCCAATTGTTGTCATCACCGCTGAAAATGCCAAGGCCCACAGGTCCCAAATCGACCGACGGATAATCAGAGCCTTGGTAGCTGCTGGCTGGCATCAACATGTCCATGTCAGCAGGCGACTTCTCCGCATATCCAAGAGAACCGGCAACAAAAACCCCGGTCTTGATTACATTTGTCCTTCTCACCCAGCTTGGAGGATCTTCCCTCTTAGAGCCCGTGGGGGCAAGGCTCATGATCGAGACGGTGCGATCAAACATCGACCGGGTAGCAACAGTCTTCTTCTCACCATCAGCAGTGAAAGGAAACTGAAAACATCTCCTCTGGTATGTCATGTCATCAGGGACGGCATCACCAAAGAAGAAGGTAGGCTTGGGCAAAACCCTCTGATCGTCTATCACCCATTGACGATTGCTTACCATGATCTTATAAAATTCCTCTCCCTTGAGAGCGATCAGTCACTGCCTCATCTCATCTTTATTGAGAGAGTCACACTCTTCCAGGTTTCTCTCAACATACTGAACCTTCTCCCAAGCCTGCTGAACGGCCGGATTAGAAAATCTAGCAGATCGACGAGGTACGCTGGTAGTAGGCTCTTTACCCTTATTCATTCTGGAGGAACCACCTGCAAAGGATGGAAAAGAAAAAGATCAATCATCAAAATGACACGATTTCGCTAAAAAAATCTGGCAAAATTTTGACATGATACCGGGGCAATTCCGAAGAAAAGGAACTACTCCGAAAGAAATAGAAAGCTTGAAGATGGGCTCAACATCGCTGCGAGCTCCGAAACTCCAAACTTTCGAAACCTAAAAGTCTCCCCAAAATCAGGAAGGGTTTAACATCGCTGCGAGCTCCAAATTCCCAAATTTACAAAAACTTTCAGGCATGCTATCACATCATGCTACAATTCAATTTACAGAAAAAATATACATGCATGAATATCTTGGTTTGCCAAAAAAAATGCATTATCATGATGAGCAAACAAAAAAAAGAAAAGAAACTTTCTCAAAAAAAAAAGAGAGAGAAAGGAGAAAGAAAAACAACAAAAAAGAATGAAGAAAAAGAAAGCTTTCTCAAAAAAAAAAAAAAAGAGGAAGGGGGCTGGCCTACATGCCGTGGCCCACAGGCCACGTGGCCGTACGGCCAGATCCGTACGGATTTGTCCGTACGGCCCACAAAAAAAAACAAAAAAAAAATTGGGCTTTTAGTCAAAGAGAAATCCCTCTTACCAAGAGCTTACAAAAATGGTTCCACGCCTCTTTTGAGTTGATTGGACCATACAAAAAAAAAAGAATTCCAAAGCCCCATGAGCTTCCAGAAATCAAACCATCCAGCCTCATATACCAAATTGATCTAAAATCTTGAAATTGACATTCCACAAAAATCCAAACCAAATCTTGGTCCCCTAACTTGCGACATACAGCTTGTTAGGTCACAAGACCAAAACCAAAAATCAAAACCTGATCCCGTAACTTGCCACATAAAACCTGTTAGGTCACAAGATCAAAACCAAAATCGACCCCCCAACATTCCACATACAGCTTGTTGGGTCACATGGTCAATGTTGGAATTTGAGATGACTTGAAAGTCTTTTGACGAATTGAAGAATATAGTATCTCAAGTATTGATTTGAGTTGGAATTATTGTCAACACAATGTCACAAACATGATGTTAATAGGCTGGTGTTGATAGAGCTTAAAAGAAGAAATCAGAATTGAAACAGTCAGGATTTGAGAATTCCTGAAGCAGAGCATGCGGTCGACCGGGCACCCCATTCGGTCGACCGAGCAAAGAGAAACCTGCAGAAAAAGTTTCAGGCACCTCTCAGTTATTTTCGTGACACAGTGTGTCTTCGGTCGACCGGGACCCCAGGATGTCGACCGAGCGCGATAGTTGTCTGTTTCCAGACAGTGTATGATGTCGACCGAGCAAGCAAGGATGTCGACCGAGTACGGGAACCAGAGTTGCGCAGAAACAGAAGTCTTGCACGAAAGTTCAGCACTCTTATCTAATTTGTTTGGGACTCTTTCTAAACGAATTGTAGCCTGTTTTGAATACAATTAAGGGTTAACATAACCTATAAAAAGGCATGTATGGGTCGTTCTAAAGATACACCAGAGAGAGAAAGAAGAGAGGAGAGAAGAGAGAAGAGAGTGCTGGTGCTGGTGCTGGTGCTGGTGCTGTTGCTGTTGCTGTTGCTGTTGTGGTGACGTTTTCTACAACAATTATGGACGAGATTGTGCTCTTGAATATGGTGATTCGTCCATGAGTTAAGTGTCTCTCTTTATGCTTTAGATTTCAATTTGTAAGGGATTGAGAGAGAGAGAATTGTAGAGGGGAAGGGCTGTAGACAGAGTTTATCTTCTATTCTGTTTTTACATCAAGTTGGTGCTTGGTGTTTGGGGTTTGGTGATCCTATCTGTGGGTGCAGATAAATTGTAAGAGGAGTAGGTGCTTCCTAGATAGTGGGTACTATCTAAAACACAAGGGTTGGTGCTCTTTGTCGTTGGTGCGACTAAATATATTCAGACCTGTACCGGATCGGTGTTCGGACGGTTTTGATCCGTGGATGTAGCCTTTTGGTGAACCACGTTAAATCTGGTGTCATTGTGTGGTTTGACTTGTTTTGTTGTTGAATTGGACCTGTTTTTAGAAATCACTGATTCACCCCCCCCTCTCAGTGATCGCGATATCCAACAATTGGTATCAGAGCGAGGCTCCCTTGATCAGTTTAATACGCTAAGGGTGATCTCTTGTCAAATCACATGGCAGCCAATACAGGGAATATGAAAGCACCTCTGTTTGATGGTTCTAATTACTCTTTTTGGAAGATTAGGATGCAAGCCTTCATCAAATCTCTTGGCTATGATGTTTGGGAGGCTGTCAGAGTCGGTTACAATGCTGCCACCGTACCCAATGATACTGCATCGAAGAAGTTGGCAGACAACGACTCCAAGGCGCAGAATGCACTCTTTAGTGGCCTTGTGGACAGCGAGCTGGTCAAAGTAATTGCATGCAAAACAGCCAAGGAAATATGGGACAAGTTGAAAAGCATTCATGAAGGAGATGAGAAGATCAAAGAAGCGAAATTGCAAACTCATCGCTCTCAATTCGAGTCTCTTCGCATGGAGGAAAGTGAGAATGTTGAATCGTATATGCAACGAGTGAATGAAGTCACGAATGATATTCGTGGACTAGGGGAGGAGATTAAAGAGCCGGTCATCGTCAAAAAGGTTCTAAGATCTCTTCTTCCCCGGTTTGATTCAAAAGTCTCAGCCATCGAAGAAGCCAAAGATCTGAATGCATTTTCCATGGATGAATTACATGGTTCTCTAACTGCCTATGAGATGCGCATAGGAAAGACGTCTTCATCTGATAAAGAAGCGGCCTTCAAAGTTCAGAAAAAGGCAAAAGAGACTGCTGGTCATGATGTTGATTCTGATGATGATGAGCTTGAGGCTCAATTTGTTAGAAAGCTGAAGAAAGGAAGCAATGGCAAGTACAAAGGGAAGCTACCCTTTAAATGCTTCAATTGTGGAGGTGTTGGTCACTTTGCTGCGAAGTGTCCGCTAAAAGAAGACAATGATAATGACTCTTATGCTGAAAAGAGTAAAGGAAAGAGAAATTTCAGAAAAAGAGACAAAGCTAAAAACTTTCTATGTCAACAAGATGACAGCACGTCTGAAACTTCAGACGATGATGAATCAACCGAAGCTCTCTTCATGGTCACTGTTGAAGAAGAAGAAGAGCTAGATCCGGAAGAGGAAGAGGAGGCTGAAGTCAATCTTGAAGAGGAACTCATAGCCGCACTTGAGGAGCTTAGCATGGAACGCAAAACAAGTAAGAAAAATCTGAAACTTCTCCATGAATCTGAAAGTTCTATTATTGCTTTGAAAACTCAAGTAGAAGAATATAAAAGAATGGTAGAAGTCCTTGAAAACCAAATAAGTATCAAAAAGGAAGAGGCTATGAAACTTGAAACTGAGATCGCTAGAGCAAAGGCTGAAAATTTGGAAAATAGCAAAAAACTCAAAGCGCTCCAAGCGATTGAAGGGACTATGAAACTCGATGAACTACTGAAAGTTCAAAGACCTGCCCACTTCAGATTTGGTCTAGGATTTGAGAAAGGTGAATCCTCTAAGATTGCACCTCCTGAAAAGAAAGAGTTTGTGAAGCAAGTCACTGCACCTTCTAACTCTATGAAGCCCACTCAACCTAGAAAGGAGTCCATTCATGTTAGAAAGGTAATGAAGACTAACCAGCCACAAAGAAGATACAAATTCTATGGTTATTGCTTTCATTGTAATATGTTTGGACATAAAAGAGACGATTGCAAATTCTATGTAAAATACAGCTCACTTGTGACTAGGAACCCTTTTTCAATCCTAAGTAGCCACAAAATTGAGTGCCATAAGTGCTATAATTATGGACACTTGGCTAGGGATTGTAGGTTGCATATTGCTAACAAATTTCAGGTTGAAAAGAAACCCAAGTTAGTCAAGGCTTGGAGAGCAAAGCAAAGTGCAGAAAGTCCCAAAGAATCTCTCATTGTGCAAATGGCATTCAATGCACAAAAGAAGGCAGCACCATGGGTCCTTGATAGTGGTTGCTCAAGCCATATGACTGGTGATAAAGAGAAATTCATCAAATTACAGCACTATGAAGGCGGTTCAGTGAAGTTTGGCAACAATGATGGTGCCAAAATCTGCGGAAAAGGTGTTATTCAGCTTATGGCAAACAAGATCAGATCTGAAGAAGTCTTATATGTGTCTGGATTGAGACACAACCTGCTTAGTGTGAGCCAGATCTGTGACAAGGGTCACGAAGTTATCTTCACAAAGAATGGGTTTGCCATCAAGAAGAGTAGCAACGGCAAAACAGTGGCAACTGGATCAAGAACTGCTGGAAATCTCTATACATTGTCAGATGGAGCTGAAAAGACCTGCTTGATGAGTCGGACAGAGGAAAGTTGGTTGTGGCACAAACGCCTTGGGCATCTAAGCTTTGATAACATGTCAAAGATTTGCAATTCAAAGGATGTAAGAGGCATGTCTACAGTTGAAAAACCTTCCAATCCCATTTGCGACTCTTGCCAAAAGGGAAAGCAAACGAGGGTTATGTTCAAGTCAAAGGAGCATCATTCCAAGAAACCTCTTGAGCTAGTGCACACTGATCTCTGTGGACCGATGCGAACTCAAAGCACCAATGGAGATAAGTATTTCATGTTATGCATTGATGATTATACTCGTATGACATGGGTATTGTTTCTTAAGCATAAGCATCAAGCACTTGATCGTTTTAAAGTGTTTAAAGCACAGGTTGAAAATCAATTAGAAAAACGTATCAAGATTTTAAGATCTGATCGTGGAGGCGAGTTCACATCTGAAGAGTTCACTAAATATTGTGAACATCATGGCATTCAAAGACAGTACTCAGCCCCTGGAACTCCACAGCAAAATGGAGTTGTGGAACGGAAGAATCGCACCGTACAAGAGATGGCTCGTACGATGCTAAGTGAAAGCAAGATGGCTGACAAGTATTGGAAAGAGGCAATTCATACGGCTGTATACATTCAAAATCGATGCTTGATCAGGCCACATGAAGATAAAACTCCCTATGAGCTATGGTTTGGAAGAAAAGCAACAGTCAAGCACTTCAGAGTCTTCGGCAGCAAGTGTTACATCAAGCGACTCGAACAAAATCCGGGCAAATTTGAAGAAAGAGCTGACGAAGGTATATTTCTGGGTTACTCCTCTACTAGCAAGGCATATAGGTGTCTTAACAAAAGAACCAGAAAAATCATAGAAAGTGCTGATGTGAGAATAGATGAGAATATTGAACCAAAGAATGCAACTCATAATGACAGTCCAGTTTATGAGGACTCGAGTGAGATTGATGATGAGATGGCTGAATCTAATGATTCTGAGAAATCAAAGGATGACTCAGAAGATACTACACCTAAGAAGCACAGCACTTGGGTAGAGCAACACCCTAAGGATCAAATCATTGGAGATCCTAAGGCAGGCGTTCAAACTAGACAAAGTGTAGTTAGCAATTACTCACTTATGTCCACCATTGAACCCAAGACTGTGGCTGAAGCCAGTCTCGATGAAAGTTGGTTGAAAGCTATGCATGAGGAGTTGGAGCAAATTGAGAAGAACTCCACATGGGAACTTGTTCCTAGACCTACTGATAAGAATGTTATTGGTACTAAATGGGTCTTTCGGAATAAGCTGAATGAAGATGGTCAGGTCATTAGAAACAAAGCAAGGTTGGTTTGTAAAGGCTATGCTCAAGTTGAAGGCATAGATTTTGAAGAGACCTTTGCACCGGTGGCTCGTCTGGAAGCCATTCGTATGTTTCTTGCATTGGCTGCATACAAAACCTTCAAGGTATTTCAGATGGATGTAAAGTCAGCCTTCTTGAATGGATTACTTGAAGAAGAGGTCTACATTGAGCAACCTGATGGTTTTCTTATTAGGAAATATTCAGACCTAGTGTGCAAGTTGAAAAAGGCTCTTTATGGACTGAAACAAGCGCCAAGGGCATGGTATGCAAGGCTGGATCTCTATCTCCGCAAGATCGGTTTTGGAAAAGGAATGGTTGATAGCAATCTGTATGTCAAAACTGAGTTAAGCAAACAGCTGGTTGTCATTGTTTATGTTGATGACATAATCTTTGGTGGCAATGATGAGGAGATGTGCAGGAATTTTGCAGAAGAGATGAAGAAAGAATTTGAAATGTCGATGCTTGGAGAACTAAAGTTCTTTCTTGGTTTACAAGTTCAGCAGCTGAATCATGGCATCTTCATATCACAAATGAAGTACATTAAGGAAATGCTGAAACGGTTCAATATGGAAGACAGCAAGCCAGTGAGCACACCAATGTCAACGAACACGAAGCTTAGCAAAGATGATAAGGCCTCGTCCGTTGATCATACCACCTATCGCTCTATGATAGGAAGCTTGCTCTACTTGACTGCTACAAGACCAGATCTTCTACAAGCAGTATGTATGGTTGCACGTTTTCAAGCAGCACCAACTGAAACGCACCTTACAGCAGTGAAAAGAATCTTTTGATATCTGAAAGGTACTATGGAGCTTGGTATCTGGTATCCCAAAGGCAAATCCTTCACTCTTGTTGCATATTCTGATGCCGATTGGGCTGGATGCGTAGATGATCGCAAGAGTACTAGCGGCGGCGCATTTTATCTTGGAGAAAGATTAGTTGCTTGGCATAGTAAGAAGCAAGACTCAGTATCCCTTTCGACACGGAAGCGGAATATATTGCAGCGGCAACTTGTTGTACGCAAGTGTTATGGATGCGGCAAATGCTCTCTGATCTAGGAGTTCCTACAACGGATCCTACGCCGATCCTATGTGACAACACGAGTGCAATTCATATATCTAAGAATCCTGTTCAGCACTCTCGAACAAAGCATGTAGCAATTCGTTATCATTTTCTTAAAGATAAAGTTGCTGATGGAGAGGTCAAGTTGGAATATGTTCCAACAACTGAGCAAGTGGCTGATATTTTCACGAAACCTCTGCCAAAGGAAGTCTTCGAGTATCTCCGGAAAAAGTTAGGAGTTACTCACTCTCCTAAACCGTAGGAGTTGTGCTTGAAAGGGGGAGCAATGCATTCATTGAATATCCTATTCGCTCCTCGGTTTGGTCCCTTTGGACTTGTTGTCAAAGGGGGAGAGATGTTATGCTATGATAGCAAGGAGAGATGTTATGCTATGAAAGCTAGGGGGAGATTGTTGACAGTGCATGGTTGTTATTTCAAAATTTCAGAATTGGTTCCAAGTGAGTGTTGAAGTTCCAATAGTGTTGCCAACAATTCCAAAGGGGGAGATTGTTGGAATTTGAGATGACTTGAAAGTCTTTTGACGAATTGAAGAATATAGTATCTCAAGTATTGATTTGAGTTGGAATTATTGTCAACACAATGTCACAAACATGATGTTAATAGGCTGGTGTTGATAGAGCTTAAAAGAAGAAATCAGAATTGAAACAGTCAGGATTTGAGAATTCCTGAAGCAGAGCATGCGGTCGACCGGGCACCCCATTCGGTCGACCGAGCAAAGAGAAACCTGCAGAAAAAGTTTCAGGCACCTCTCAGTTATTTTCGAGACACAGTGTGTCTTCGGTCGACCGGGACCCCAGGATGTCGACCGAGCGCGATAGTTGTCTGTTTCCAGACAGTGTATGATGTCGACCGAGCAAGCAAGGATGTCGACCGAGCACGGGAACCAGAGTTGCGCAGAAACAGAAGTCTTGCACGAAAATTCAGCACTCTTATCTAATTTGTTTGGGACTCTTTCTAAACGAATTGTAGCCTGTTTTGAATACAATTAAGGGTTAACATAACCTATAAAAAGGCATGTATGGGTCGTTCTAAAGATACACCAGAGAGAGAAAGAAGAGAGGAGAGAAGAGAGAAGAGAGTGCTGGTGCTGGTGCTGGTGCTGTTGCTGTTGCTGTTGCTGTTGTGGTGACGTTTTCTACAGCAATTATGGACGAGATTGTGCTCTTGAAGATGGTGATTCGTCCATGAGTTAAGTGTCTCTCTTTATGCTTTAGATTTCAATTTGTAAGGGATTGAGAGAGAGAGAATTGTAGAGGGGAAGGGCTGTAGACAGAGTTTATCTTCTATTCTGTTTTTACATCAAGTTGGTGCTTGGTGTTTGGGGTTTGGTGATCCTATCTGTGGGTGCAGATAAATTGTAAGAGGAGTAGGTGCTTCCTAGATAGTGGGTGCTATCTAAAACACAAGGGTTGGTGCTCTTTGTCGTTGGTGCGACTAAATATATTCAGACCTGTACCGGATCGGTGTCCGGACGGTTTTGATCCGTGGACGTAGCCTTTTGGTGAACCACGTTAAATCTGGTGTCATTGTGTGGTTTGACTTGTTTTGTTGTTGAATTGGACCTGTTTTTAGAAATCACTGATTCACCCCCCCCCCCCTCTCAGTGATCGCGATATCCAACAGTCAAAACCAAACCCGACCCCCTAACCTGAAACATACACCTTGTTAGGTCACAAGGTCAAAACCCAAATCCACATCCCTAATGTCATCTTCAAAACTTTGCCTCGAGATGGTATGTGATCCCTTTCACTACCATAAAATTCTCCTGGAAGCTCAAAAGGCTATAAATACTAAAAGAAAGATTGCTCAAAGACTCTTGGTCAAGTCACAAGCTCTCCTTCGAAAAATCTCTTCGAGGCACATCGACTACAAAAGTTAAGCAACTCGTCGTTGCACCTCGAGGGGGCATTTATTGACACCAAAAAAATATGTCAATTTGCTTCTTCAAAATCAAGAAAGCCACATGAAGTCGTAGCCTGCCATAAATAGGCAATGCTACTTCCAAAAATCAAATCTTGTCAGAATCAAACAAAAACTGCAAGATCCTTCAAGATAACCAAAAGAGGAGTACACAAGAAGTTTCGGGCCATTTCAAAATCATTTGGCCTAACTTCGCTTCTCCGATAGCTGAAAAGGAGCTCCCGGCGGCGAAAGCATCGGAGACACCAAATGTTCGATCAAAGCTGATGGATGATCTCAAAATACATCCAAAAGGCTCCACGTCAAGTTCCGAGTCAAACCGACAGCGTTTGGCCCTACATCAACCCTCGAATAGCTAAATCAAGCCTCTCGGTGGTGAGAACCACCGAGTCCATCACTCATCAGATAGAGCACATGGACGGCTTCAAAATGCTTACAAAGGGCTACACGTTAAATTTCAGGTCATTTCGACAACATTTGACCAGACTTTGACGCTCGGAAGCCAAATCAGTCCTCTCGGTGGCGAAGCTCCCCGGGACCATGGTTTCCAAGACAGAGCCTATGGATCATCTTAAAATGACTCCAATAGGTTCCCTGTCAAATTTCAAGTCAATCGGACATCGGTTGACCGCACATCTTCATCGCGATAAAAACAAGTCTACTAGTTATTAAACCCCAAATGGCTTCAAAACTCAAACAAAAACCTATGGTTGGTCTTATTTATTGCTCAGGAGACTTCACCCCAAATTTCAGGTCATTTCGACATCGTTGGCCCAGTTTCAGCTTCTGACGGAAAATTGGCAGCTCTGCGCGATGAAGTCTTCGGCTTTCTCGGAAAATTAGAAACTTTGCAAACCAAAATGCAAGGATTCTCATCAGGTTTTCTACAAGGAAATCAGGCCAATAAATTGTAAAAAATCTCAAGAAAAAATACAGAAGAAAAAAGAATAAAAAAAACATAAAAAACGGACACAAAACGGGACAAAAGGGGAGAAAACCCTCCCAGGGTCGCAGACCCCTGTGACCCTGGCCCAGGGTCGCCGGCCCCTATGACCATGGAGACTAGGATCGCCGAGAGGGCCCCGGAAGCCTCGTTTTTCGTCGTTTTTCGCGACTCGAAGCTTCCAACTCCTGGGATTTTCCAAAATTCATACTTTTGAGGCGCCGAATCCTTTGACATCCATCAAAATCACGGGTCAATCATCAAGAGTATCAAAATCAACATTGATCGCTAACCGGTCAACCAAAAAAGTGTGCTTTCTACCCGACCGATCGAGAAATCGACAGGACAAATGGCACCGACCCGCTGTTGGCAACCAATACCTGAAGTTACATGGTAATATGATGTCGATCTACATGAAGATCCATCGATGATCATCGCCAGAAGAATCCCAAAAGATGCGGCACGGCCCGCGACTCTTCAACTGCTCGGCGACCACTTAATGCGATTAATTGACTAGCTTTATTACAATTATTAATCTATTTCTTTGGACAGCCCAATCAGAAGCAAGCATCCGGGAGTTACAAGTCAATTGATTCATGGCATTTAACCCATAAAACTCCTCCCATCATGGCGATTAAAGGCGATTAAATGCCCTCAATCTCCTCCGGCCAATCAGAAGCCAAGAAAAAGGAGTTACAAAATAAAAGAATTAAATCCTGTAACTCCTCCCATTATGCGGCTTAATGACAATAAAAGCCCATAAACCCTCCTAAATGGCTACCAAAAAGCGTATAAATAGGAGAGTACTCCAAGAAGAAAGAACAGCACGACAGACTGTAGAAAATCCGAAAATTCAGACAGAAAAAGGCATCAGAAATCTAAGAGAAAGAAAGAGAGAAAACTCTGCGGAAGTTCTATACCGACCACCGCTACAAGGTGACAAAAGTCCCTGGGGGGTACCCTCCCCCAAAGTCCTTGCCTTCTCCTTCTGCTTCCAATGGCTTAGACGTGGCTTTTCAGCCCGTCCACTTAGTTTTTTATTGGACATAGGACCTCCTTTTGGTCTTTGTCCTCTAAAAACCTGAGGTTATGGCCAAGCCAAGCGAATCAAGAGCATCCTCTGTTCTCATCTTCATGGATGATGGTGAAGTCCACATATGGCTTGCGACCGTCAATCTGAACGAGTCCCCCACAATCTCCGGAGAAGTTAGATCCTCCTTTTCTTGCTTTTCATTATAGTTTGTATTTTTTCAAAAGAGACAAAAATCACAACTCTTGTCTTTCATTATTGACAAGAATTGTAAAATCGGCTATAAACGCAAAAAATCGGCTATAAACGCCCTATAAATGCCAAAAAAATCACCTTTCACGGCAAATCAAGAAAAATGTCTCTTTTCTTAAATATATGTACAATCGAAAACTTGAAAGAAGTTGATTTCCATTTTACTTGCGAAGGTTGATCTGCGGATCACCACTTGCAATTCCAAGTAAAATAGAAAATCTGGCACACCCACATAAAAAAATGTTGATGCACGCCTCTGCCCCCCCCCCCCCCCCCCCCCGGTTACAAAAGGGTCGGACCCAAACGGACTCCCACGTCCACCGACCTCGGTAGAACCGAGCGATCGAAGCGGTGTCCATCAAGAAAGTCGAACCAAGAATGATGGTATCTTCAGATCTTTGTTCTGATGGCTGGATCCTAAAGTTGCAGAGCCTTGGAAAGTTGAAAGAGGAAGAAGAAGAACGGGGAACGGGAGGAGCTACAAAAATAAATGGGAAGAGATAAGGATGTGCGTTCATGCGTTCGTAATAAGAGGGATTAGGTTAAGAGAATATTCTCTAGGATTAAGTTATTGGATCAAACTACGGGTCAGGTCATCTACCCATTAACCCAACTCACCAATCCACGTATCTAATCTAATGTGTGCCCCACTTAATCTTAACCACTTAAATAACTAAAATATATTTAATTAAAATAATAATAATATTCTAATTAAAATATAATAAAATATTAATAGTGGGACCGGGATCTTACACCATTTCACCATCCCATCCACTATAGTACCCAGCCATGGTGAACACACACCTTGTAGGCAAGGTTCCACACATCCTTGGAAGCCTCATAGCCCTTCTCTGCATCTCTTCTATCTGCCCCCTCTTTTGGTATCCACTCCCACTCTCCTCCTGCAATTCTCTGACCATATCTCTCACCTCGTCGCACCTGCACTCAATCCTCAGCCTCCTCAGCTGGTCACAGCACTGCTGTGGGGGGCCCCGGTTGTTCTTGGCAAAGATGAAAGCCGTGGCATGCCGCGGACATAGTGGTGGCATGAGTCTATTGTTGTGCGCGTATGTGGAAAACAAGTGGTATCAGAGCCCAGGCCCAGACTTAGCCCGGAGAATCCTCAGATTGCCAAACAAAAGGTGGTGGGCCCAGTGATGCCCAGGAAAAGCGCAGTACTCACGACTGGTGGATCCGTGGTGAAGCTCTCGAGTTGGCTCTTCTCGATGGAGCGGACGGATGGATGATCATTTGAGGGGAGGCCCGGTAAAAATATCCAAAGAGATATGGTCCTTTGTTTGAGGGGAGTATTGTTGGGGATGTGCAACCAAAGTCCCACATCGGCTAGAATTGAGAAAGATCATGGGCATATAAGTTGGACTAAGTACTCCATTGGTATGAGGCCTTTTGGGTAGAACCCAAGAACAAATCCATGAGGGCTTAGGCCCAAAGTGGACAATATCATATCAATGTGGAGTTTGTAGCGGTCCACTGTCCTAACATCTATGTCTTCGGAGCTTACCGGGACAGGACAGAACGTAGGCCCGCCCTCCCAGTAATTTTGGGCGAACGTCGACCAGAAGCTGGAGGCGTCGGCCATAGCCACCAGGACTAGGAGTAGAGTAAGCTCGGTTAGTGTTGATGCCATGTTCACGGTTGTTGGTTTGGGTGTGTTTTAATTAATTTGAGTGGGAGAGATGGAATGGGTATTTATAGGACGGGCCAAGCCTTGCTTGGGTAGAGATGTGGATGGTGGAGATCGGCACGTGGGTTGGAATCTTCAGGCAAATGCATTGCATGCGGATGTTTGCATGGGGATTTGTTTTGTTCTTTAGAAGGCTTTGGAACCAAGGAAGATAGTAGTTGGAAGTTTGGCCCATGTAAATTAGGCCGTTTCCAGAAGATAAGGTCCAATTGGATCCGTGGGCTATTTAAATACACTGCACTCACAGTTCTACAATCAATTTTATGTTATTTAGTGAGGAGTTTCAAAGTAGATGCTTGATCAAGATAATAGCCGAACCTCAGTGAGTGGACCCATCGTATATCCATTTAGTTTAATGGCTCCTCAAGGGAAACAATAATTTCAGAACGATGGGAAGTGATCTTTGTTTTTTAATCAACTGTGGTGACCACCTAACTGACCTCTCTGTGTGTCAATGTGCGCATATGCACTTTTAACAAAAAAAAAGAAAAGAAAAGTGTTGTGCGCGTATGCGGAAAATGTGAATCAGTACGATCGAACGAACAAACAACCACACAAGACAAACAATCACACACAAGAGAATTACATGGTTCGGCAATCTTGCCTATGTCCACGGGAAAGAAAACTCGACTCTCCTTTAGGTTCACTCTTCTGTCTGTCAGTCTGTATCATGGGTTACACATTACATCATATATATAATGTTCTCTTTCTTACCCCCTAAGAAACCCTATCTTAGTCAATAAGAAAGTCCCGGTACAATTACCAAAATACCCATGACCATGAACCTACTTGGTCTGGACCTACTAAGCCCAACAATCTCCCCCTCCAGACCATGGGGAAGACGCCTCTGAACCCGTTACTAGGAGTCCAGTCCTGCCAACTCTAAACACAGCTCCAGCTTTCCCTTAGACACAACCTTAGTCATCATGTCAGAGGGATTCTTGTCAGTGTGAATCTTTTCCAGCTTCATGAGATTCTTTTCGATGACCTCACGAATCCAATGATATCTCACATCAACGTGCTTTGTGCGGGCATGGTATGTAGCATTCTTGCTAAGATCCATAGCACTCTGACTATCACAGTAGACTACATACTCCCCTTGCTTCAAATCCAGTTCTTTAAAGAAATTTCTCAACCAAATCATCTCCTTCCCTGCTTCATTAGCAGCTATGTATTCTGCTTCGGTTGTAGACAATGCTGTACACTTCTGCAACTTAGACTGCCAGGAAATAGCTCCCCCTGCAAAAGTAAATAAGTACCCAGAAGTAGACAACCGATGATCAATATCGCCTGCAAAATCAGCATCTGTAAAGCCTTCAAGTACTGGTTTTAAGCCTCTGAAACACAAGCAAAAATCTGATGTACCTCTCAAATATAGGAAGATCCACTTCACTGCTTCCCAATGCTCTTTCCCAGGGTTAGAAAGAAATCTACTCACTACACCCACAGCATGAGCAATGTCTGGCCGTGTACACACCATGGCATACATAAGACTCCCAACTGCTGAGGAGTATGGAACAGACTTCATCCGTTCCTTTTCTTCATCTGTAGTAGGATATAATCTCTTACTGAGCTTGAAGTGACTGGCTAAAGGCATGCTAACTGGCTTGGCATCTATCGTGTTGAATCTCGCTAGCACCCGTTAAAAATATTTCTCCTGTGACAACCACAGCTTCTTAGCATTCCTGTCACGACGTATTTGCATTCCCCAAATCTGTAGTGCGGGACCCAAGTCTTTCATGTCAAAAGTCTTTGACATGTCCCTCTTCAACCTGCCAATCGTTTCACTATCTTCTCCAACTATCAACATATCATCTACATATAAAAGAAGGATAATAAATTTGCCATTACAAAACTTACGAACATAAACGCAGTGATCTGCAGCTGTCCTCCGATACCCATGACTCACCATGAATGAATCAAACTTCTTGTACCACTGTCTTGGCGCTTGTTTCAGCCCGTAAAGACTCTTTTTCAACCTGCAAACCAGCTGTTCTTTTCCTTCTACCTCAAACCCCTCCGGCTGAGTCATGTAGATCTCTTCTTTCAGATCACCGTGAAGAAATGCAATCTTCACATCCATCTGCTCAAGTTCAAGGTCCATGTTGGCAACTAGACCTAAGATAACTCTGATAGAAGTCATCTTCACAACTGGAGAGAAGATTTCATCGAAGTCAAGACCCTTCGTCTGCGCAAAGCCTTTAACCACTAGCCGTGCTTTGTGCTTTATCAGTTTTCCACTGTCATCTCTCTTCAGCTTGAACAACCCATTTGTTCTTCAGAACCTTCTTGCCTTTTGGGAGTTCCACCAGCTCATAAGTATTGTTCTTTTTCAAAGAAGTCATCTCATCCTGGATAGCCTCCATCCATTCATCTTTATCTTCATGAGCTTTTGCTTCTGGGTAGCTCTCTGGCTCCCCCTCATCAGTAAGCAAAATATAATCTGCTGCAGGATATCTTGTTGATGGTTGACGCTCTCAAGTAGACCTCCTAACCTGAGGTTCCGTGGTTTCTGACTGAGGAGACTGCTCCCCCTGCTCAACACCCTGTTCATCTGGCAACTCCTGCGCCTCATCACGATCTAAGTCGTTTTGTCCACCTTCTCCACATGTAGTCTGCACTGGAGAAGGAGTCGGTGTGAGATCAACCACTCCATCAACAACTTCATTAGACTTTTTAGTCTTTTCAATATCTCCAAAGAATTGGTCTTCATGAAACACCACATCCCTACTTCTGATAATTTTTCTCTTCTCTGGATTCCATAACCTGTAGCCAAACTCGGCTCCACCATAGCCAAGAAAAATGCAACACACTGCCTTATTATCCAACTTTGAACGATGCTCCTTTGGTACATGTGCAAAAGCCTTGCACCCAAATACCTTCAAATGAGAATAAGAAATATTTTTACCTGTCCATACTCTCTCCGGAAGATCAAAATCCAAAGGAACTGAGGGAGACCTGTTAATCAGGTAAACGGCAGTCAGAATAGCTTCACCCCAAAATGGCTTGGGCAGCTGTGCCACTCTAATCATGCATCTCATCCTTTCAAGAATAGTGCGGTTCATTCTCTCGGCTACACCATTGTGCTGTGGAGTACCAGGAACTGTTCTTTCATGTCGAATACCATGCTTCGAGCAATAGCCTTTAAACTGGTTGGATGTGTACTCACCACCATTATCTGTGCGGAGACATTTCAAGAGCTTTCCTGTTTCTCTTTCAACCATGACATGAAACTGCTGAAATACTTGGAACACCTGATCCTTCGATTTCAACGCATAAACCCAAACTTTCCTGGATGCATCATCAATAAATGTGACAAAAAGCTTATTGCCACCCAATGACTCTACCTCCATGGGACCACAAACATCAGAATATACCAAATCCAACACATTAGATTTTATCGTTGATGTTTTAGAGAAAGAAACCCTATGCTGTTTACCAAACAAGCAATAATCACAAGGTTCAAGGGATGTACCTTTGGAGTAGTTAATCAGTTCTTTCTTTGCCAATAATTGCAGTCCTTTCTCTCTCATATGTCCAAGTCTCTTGTGCCACATATTTGGAGAGGTCCTATTTTCAACAGCATTCAACACACCTTTGCATAGCTTCACATGTGTCTTGTACAGCGTATTACACGCCTTCCCTCTCGCAAAAATAAGAGACCCTTTAGTGAGTTTCCACCTGCCATTTCCGAAGTAACTTTCATAACCTACACGGTCCAATGAAGTCCCGGAAATCAGATTCAACCGCAGATCAGGAATATGTCTCACATCGTTCAGTGTCATTGTGCAACCAATATCGGTTTGAATGCAAACATCACCGATCCCAACAATATTCGAATGACTTGTGTTGCCCATCTTCACAGTGCCAAAGTCCCCTGCTTTGTACGTCGTGAACATCTCCTTACAAGGAGTAGCATGGTAGGATGCTGCTATGTCAACAACCCACTCAACCTGATTATCTGCAACACTCAAACACTCTTCAACTTCACCGGTCAGAATCACTACTTCATCATCCAAAGTAGCAGTAGTGTTAGTGTCATTCTTTTGCTCATTGTTGGTTTCTTTCTTTTCCTTCAAGGCAAAGCAATTCTTCTTAATGTGACCCTCCTTGCCACAATGAAAGCATTTTCCAGATGATGAGAATGCAAAATGTTATATTTTTTCTCCATTAATGTTTAGTCTTTTATACTTATTTGATGCCTAAATGTACTCATTATTCTTATGTTTTGCTTTAGGATGCAAATGGAGGTGTTGTGTGCAAAACAAAGCTAATTGAGTGATTTTGGATAGTTTTGACATCGCTTCGTAATTTGGGCAAAATTCTCTCCTCCGAACTCCAATTGAGATGATTCAAGATGCTACGGAACGCTAAGAAAAAGATCTACAACTTTTATGTTTTGAGTTTTGAGAGATTCTTGCTGAATCAAGAAGTTTTCATATCTGAGTTGCAAGAGAAGTGCTCATATTTGATGCTAAATGGATGAAGAATCAAGCAGAAGGGCATTGTGGTAAATTTGATGAAATCAGGAGTTTCCCGGAACATATCCAATATTGGGCTCATATTGTCCGGAACAAAAAATGGTGCAACTTTAATTCTTGGTTCGAATCCAACTGAAGCCTGATTAAGAAGATATGGTCCAGAAAGGAAGTTTGACTAAGTTAGAATTTTAATTAATTTTTTTATTCATCCTTCACCCTCACGTCTCCATCTCTCATACTGTCATACACATTCTCTTTCCAATACATATCATCTCCTCCAACGCCACCTCATCTCTCAAATCCATCTTTCCCTCTAATCTCACACAAGCTACTTTCCTTATCTAATTATACTTTCTATGTTTTCTCTTATCTCCTTCTTTAATTCTTATCCATCTCCACTTCTCAAAAATGATTTTCAACCCATCTGTCTTTCTAATTTCTCTTTCACGTCATTCTTTCATCTCCAAAATTTTCTCCCTCTTCCTCAAATACAACCCATCACATGGCCCCACCTCACCTTATTTCTCTCCTCTCTACCATACATTCAATCTATAAATAATCCACTCCATTCAAAAAGTCACCACATTCTCCACAGCACCTTCCCCCATTGCACGTTTTTTTCTCTCTCTCTCTCTCTCTTTCTTTCTTTTTTTTTCTACTCTTTTCTTTGCAAGTTAGTATGGCCCTGCGTGGCTAATTTTATGTAATTGGTTGAAGAAGACTGTGTTAGGATCTTTCTGTTTTAGTAATTTGATGGATGCATTATCACTTTCACTTTCATCTGATCACACACTAATTCATCGTATGTTAGACCTTGATTTCTGAATCTTAGACTTGCATAATCAATTGATTCTCAAAGACCTCATCCTGCATGTTTTAGAACTTAAAACACTCTTTCGAAAATCTATTTTTTCATGCATGATTTTGAAAAATCAAGTTAATCATCGAGGTTCTTGGAATGCATACAATCTCATTCTTAAAATCCTTTTTAGCATGCATAAAACATAATGGTTGGAGTTCATGTTTCAGAAAATTCACTTTTCAAAATCTGCACAGAACTCCTCCCAAGCCAGTGTACCCGGTCGACCGACCCCTGTACCCGGTCGACCGAGCCAACTAGCCGTTGGCAGAGAGCTGTTGGCTCTCCAACGGTCAGACTTCTGACCGTTTGTTCCAGGTCGACCGAGAGAGCAGTAGGTCGACCGAATACACTAGCCGTTGGACTATTTTTGTCTATAAATGCTCATTTCATTCCTTTCTTGGAGGTGTTGGTTGGGTGAACTTTTGGAACCATTTTGAAGCCTAAGAAAGAGGAATGAGCTAAGAAGGCTAGAGAGCAAATGGAAATCAAAATCCTTGAGATTCAAAGGTATATACCTCTAAGTTAAATTTGATTTCCATACTTTTGAAATCCATGCATGATCAAACCTTTGTAAATTCATTTTTGCATGATTTCTAGCCTTGTTTGAGTTGTTTTGCAATCATCATATCACTTTACCATATTGGATTGTTTTGCAAAACACTCATTTCCAAATCACATGTGTTTTTAGTATTTTAAACTTTCATACAACTTGTGTTTTAAGAGGAATGTCTTTCCAAGTTGTTTCAATTACTTCATGTGATTAGTTCATCTCTTCAATCATTAATTTATGTGCTTAGATTTTTAAATGCATCAAGCATTCATTTGAGAGCTTCATTTTAGAAATTGATTGAAGTACACTTTCATACACCTTGAACACTCATCTTAGTTAATTGTTAGTGTATGATTGTAAATTGATTTTAATTTTTATATCAGCCTAATTAAGAGGCAAATGTATTAAGCTATAATTGTTTCTCTTCTAGTGTTTAGACACTTCATTGAGAAAGAAAAATCTATTGATTGTAAAGGTTATTGCTAAGCCTAAGAAAAGCATTATGTAAGGTTGTTGTTTAGCCTAGAAAAACATCATTGTAAAGGTTATTGCTTAGCCTATTGCAAAAGCATAAATAGTGGAAATCCGGTGGGGTGTTGAGCACAAGCCGGTAGTGGATGTAGGCATTGAGGCCGAACCACTATAAATCTTTGTGTTATGGTGATTGGGTTGTGGTGATTGATTTGTTTCTCTTCTGCATCTATTGTCATAATCATCACATGTAACTAGGTTAATTGTAAAGAAATTAAAATTGGTCATAGTTGGTCACTATTAGTAGATCACCCTATTCACCCCCCCCCCCCCCCCTCTAGGGTTAAGATCCCGGACTTTCAGACTGAAGCCTCGGAATAATTACTGTGAGATCTAATTTATTTTCATTATTCAATTTATGCTTTGAATATGGGTTGTTCTTCTATGCTTAATTTGTTATCATGATTGTTTCGTTTAATTGCTAGGATGCATACTAGTTTATTTTTTGTTACAATTTAATGCTAAATTAGAAATCAAATCCGTAATTGTTTGATCCCTCTAATTTGCGAAGCAACTAATATTTAATAATTTACTGCTTTGGAAATTATTAGATATTAGGAAGAACACCTGGCTAAATTAAATGCAACCGCATGTGTTTGTGTTGTTTAGATTTATCAATCTCTCAAGGTCTTAATGCCGTTACTAGATTAAATCTTTGGCGCTTGTCTTGGATTGTTTAGTAATTAGAGATAATTAGAGCGCGTGTTTTCTAATTAACTAATTAAGGAGGTAGGAATTTAATTCCAATGATGAATATTCAAAGTATTAGTTGTTTTATTTTTGCATCAATGATCAGTATTTAATTTCCAATGGTGGATGTTACCTTTGACCAATGCTTGTTAATTTGATTGAGTTTCTTAAATTATTCCTCTTTATTTGTTTTTATTTGTTTTTTTTTTTTGCTTTCAATATAATCAAAACCCCCATCTTTGATCACATAGCATAAAATTTGGCTAAACACTCTCCGAGGGAATGATCCTTACTCGCACTACTACATATATTTTTAGGAGTAAAGGTCTTATTATATTTGGGTGCCTGCGACAGCACGACCAAATTTTGGCGCCGTTGCCGGGGAGTTTTTATTCTAGTTGATTTTTATGCTTTTTGTGAAAAAGAAAATTTTTGCATCTCCCAGCCAGCGCCCGCTGTCTCTCTATCTCAGTAGATCTGCATCTGACTTCATCTATCAACTTTCTTCCATCTCTGACTTCATCTCATATCTTTATTTCATCTCTTTTAGCCATCATATCATCTCATCTCATTATCTCATATCATCTTATCTCTTTCTCTCATATCATCTCACTCCCTGCCATCATCACCCAAAGCCATTACAGCAACTTCCAACCTCACCGCCTGCATACTCTTGGCTGACGTCAGCCTTGCTGACATCATATTTCTGCAATTTTTATTTTTATTTTTTTTTATTATTTTTTTAATTAAAAAAAACAAAAAAAATTTAGAGTTTAATTGTTATGCTTCAAATTTTTATTTTTAGCAATTTTTATTTTATTTTAGTATAGATTGTTTTTACTTTATTTTTATTATTTTTTTTATTACTCTAGATTTTTCTAGATTAATTTTTTTTTCTTTCTTCTTGACAGTATATGCCTGAAACTCGATCTTCTAATCAAGGTGATTTGCAGTACGATCCAGAAATAGAACGAACTTTAAGCAGGTTAAGGATGGAAGCTCGGAGAAATCTTGAAGAGAACGATCTAGATCTTGATTCCCTATTTGCTAGCGATTCTAATTTAGACGAGGAAGAAGTCATGGCTGGAAATCGGACTTTGAAAGAACTTGCCACCCCTGATTTGAATCAACAACCCTTATGCATAACGTTCCCTACTTTAGATGCTAATATTACTTTTGAATTAAAATCTGGACTAATACATCTCTTGCCCACTTTTCATGGCCTTGCAGGTGAAGATCCTCACAAGCATCTAAAGGAGTTTCATGTGGTATGCACGAGTATGAAACCTACGGCAGTGACTGAAGAACAAATTAACTTAAGAGCCTTTCCGTTTTCTTTGAAAGATTCGGCTAAGGATTGGCTCTATTATCTACCCTCTGGCAGTATTACCACATGGAACGAGATGAAGAAGTTATTTTTAGAGAAATATTTCCCAGCTTCAAGGGCGGCCAACATTCGAAAAGAAATCTGTGGTGTAAGGCAACACAACGGAGAGTCCATGCATGAATACTGGGAGTGTTTCAAGAAGTTATGTGCAAGCTGCCCCTATCATCAAATTAGTGAGCAGCTACTTATCCAGTATTTATATGAGGGCCTTCTACCCACTGATAGGGGCATGATTGATGCTGCTAGTGGAGGAGCATTGGTGGATAAAACTCCCGATGCCGCGAGGAACTTGATTGCAAATATGGCAGCTAATTCTCAACAATTTGGCACTAGGCTTGACTTTCCATCTAAGCAAGTTATGAGGTAAATATTTCCTCCCTTGAACAACAAATTGCGAGTCTAACTTCTCTTGTTCGTCAAATGGCTGTAGGTAATGTGCAAACGGCGAAGGCATGTGGGATTTGTTCAGTAGCAGGGCATTTAACCGATATGTGCCCAACTCTTCAAGAGGAGCCCATTGAGCAAGTGAATGCGGCGGGTGGTTTTCCTGGACAACCGCAAAGGAAGTATGATCCCTATTCGAACACATACAACCCGGGATGGAGGAATCACCCTAATCTTAGCTATGGGAATCAGCAAGTGAATCAGCCCGTGACTCAAAA
This sequence comes from Litsea cubeba, assembly GCA_012931725.1. NCBI lineage: Eukaryota > Viridiplantae > Streptophyta > Magnoliopsida > Laurales > Lauraceae > Litsea > Litsea cubeba. The sequence continues at coordinate 58,963,061 of CM022953.1, forward strand.
TCAGCCAAGTTTCCAGCAATATAAGCAGCCATATCTGTTGGATACCACGATCACTGAGAGGGGGGGTGAATCAGTGATTTCTAAAAACAGGTCCAATTCAACAACAAAACAAGTCAAACCACACAATGACACCAGATTTAACGTGGTTCACCGAAAGGCTACGTCCACGGTTCAAAGACTGTCCGAACACCAATCCGGGACAGATCTGAATCTTATTTAGTCGCACCAACGACAAAGAGCACCAACCCTTAGTTTCAGATAGCACCAACTATCTAGGAAGCACCGACTCCCTTTACAATTTATCTGCACCCACAGATAGGATCACCAAACCCTAAACACCAAGCACCAACTTGATGTAAGAACAGAATAGAAGATTAATTCTGTCTACAGCCCTTCCCCTCTACAATTCTCTCTCTCTCAATCCCTTACAAATTGAAATCTAAAGCATAAAAGAGAGACACTTAACTCATGGACGAAAACACCATCTTCTAGAGCATAATCTCGTCCACAATTGCTGTAGAAAACGTCTGATAATGCAGCAACACAGCAACACAGCACCAGCACTTCTTTCTCTCCAAAACTCTCTAAAACTCTTCTCTTCTGGTGTCTCTTCTGATGTATTTATGAACGACCCAAGCATGCCTTTATATAGGTTTTAATAACCCTTAATTGTATTCAAAACGGGCTACAATTCGTTTAGAAAGATTCCTAAACGAAATAGATAACTGTGCTGAATTTTCGTGCAAAACTTCTAATTCTGCGCAACTCTGGTTCCCGTGCTCGGTCGACATCCTGGCTTGCTCGGTCGACCGAAGACACTGACTGGAAAACAGACAATTTCGAGCTCGGTCGACATCCTGGAGTCCCGGTCGACCGAAGACACACTGTGTCACGAAAATAACTGAGAGCTACCTGAATCTGTTTTCTGCAGGTTTCTTCTTGCTCGGTCGACCGCATGAAGAGCCCGGTCGACCGCGTGCTCTGCTTCAGGAATTCTGAATTCCTGGCTGTTTCAATTCTTTTTCTCCTTTTCAAGCTCTATCAACACCAGCTTATTATCATCATGTTTGTGACAATGTGTTGACAATAATTCCAACTCAAATCAATACTTGAGATACTATCTTCTTCAATTCTTCAAAGACTACTTAAGTCATCTCAAATTCATCTCAAATTCCAACAATCTCCCCCTTTGGAATTGTTGGCAACACTATTGGAACTTCAACACTTTCAACTCCAGCTTGCAGCTCTTCCAAGTTCTTTTTAACACTCACTTGGAACCAATTCTAAAATTCTGAAATAACAACCATGCACTGTCAACAATCTCCCCCTAGCTTTCATAGCATAACATCTCTTCCTAGCTTTCATAGCATAATAACATCTCTCCCCCTTTGACAACAAGTCCAAAGGGACCAAACCGAGGAGTGAATAGGATTTTCAATGAATGCATTGCTCCCCCTTTCAAGCACAACTCCTACGGTTTAGGAGAGTGAGTAACTCCTAACTTTTTCCGGAGATACTCGAAGACTTCCTTTGGCAGAGGTTTCGTGAAAATATCAGCCACTTGCTCAGTTGTTGGAACATATTCCAACTTGACCTCTCCATCAGCAACTTTATCTTAAGAAAATGATAACGAATTGCTACATGCTTTGTTCGAGAGTGCTGAACAGGATTCTTAGATATATGAATTGCACTCGTGTTGTCACATAGGATCGGCGTAGGATCCGTTGTAGGAACTCCTAGATCAGAGAGCATTTGCCGCATCCATAACACTTGCGTACAACAAGTTGCCGCTGCAATATATTCCGCTTCCGCTGTCGAAAGGGATACTGAGTCTTGCTTCTTACTATGCCAAGCAACTAATCTTTCTCCAAGATAAAATGCGCCGCCGCTAGTACTCTTGCGATCATCTACGCATCCAGCCCAATCGGCATCAGAATATGCAACAAGAGTGAAGGATTTGCCTTTGGGATACCAGATACCAAGCTCCATAGTACCTTTCAGATATCTAAAGATTCGTTTCACTGCTGTAAGGTGCGTTTCAGTTGGTGCTGCTTGAAAACGTGCAACCATACATACTGCTTGTAGAAGATCTGGTCTTGTAGCAGTCAAGTAGAGCAAGCTTCCTATCATAGAGCGATAGGTGGTATGATCAACGGACGAGGCCTTATCATCTTTGCTAAGCTTCGTGTTCGTTGTCATTGGTGTGCTCACTGGCTTGCTGTCTTCCATATTGAACCGTTTCAGCATTTCCTTAATGTACTTCATTTGTGATATGAAGATGCCATGCTTCAGCTGCTGAACTTGTAAACCAAGAAAGAACTTTAGTTCTCCAAGCATTGACATCTCAAATTCTTTCTTCATCTCTTCTGCAAAATTCCTGCACATCTCCTCATCATTGCCTCCAAAGATTATGTCATCAACATAAACAATGACAACCAGCTGTGTGCTTAACTCAGTTTTGACATATAGATTGCTATCAACAAGTCCTTTTCCAAAACCGATCTTGCGGAGATATAGGTCCAGCCTTGCATACCACGCCCTTGGCGCTTGTTTCAGTCCATAAAGAGCCTTTTTCAACTTGCATACTAGATCTGAATTTTTGCTGATGAGAAAACCATCAGGTTGCTCAATGTAGACTTCTTCTTCAAGTAAACCATTCAAGAAAGCTGACTTTACGTCCATCTGAAATACCTTGAAGGTTTTGTATGCTGCCAATGCAAGAAACATTCGAATAGCTTCCAAACGAGCCACCGGTGCAAAGGTCTCTTCAAAATCTATGCCTTCAACTTGAGCATAGCCTTTACAAACCAACCTTGCTTTGTTTCTAATGACTTGACCATCTTCATTCAGCTTATTCCGAGAGACCCATTTAGTACCAATAACATTCTTATCAGTAGGTCTAGGAACAAGTTCCCATGTGGAGTTCTTCTCAATTTGCTCCAACTCCTCATGCATAGATTTCATCCAACTTTCATCGAGACTGGCTTCAGCCACAGTCTTGGGTTCAATGGTGGACACAAGTGAGTAATTACTAACTACACTTTGTCTAGTTTGAATGCCTGCCTTAGGATCTCCAATGATTTGATCCTTAGGGTGTTGCTCTACCCAAGTGCTGTGCTTCTTAGGTGTAGTATCTTCTGAGTCATCTTTTGATTTCTCAGAATCATTAGATTCAGCCATCTCATCATCAATCTCACTCGAGTCCTCATAAACGGGACTGTCATAATGAGTTCCATTCTTGGATTCATGGTTTTCATCAATTCTCACATCAGCACTTTCTATGATTTTTCTGGTTCTTTTGTTAAGACACCTATATGCCTTGCTAGTAGAGGAGTAACCCAGAAATATACCTTCGTCAGCTCTTTCTTCAAATTTGCCCGGATTTTGTTCGAGCCGCTTGATGTAACACTTGCTGCCGAAGACTCTAAAGTGCTTGACGGTTGCTTTTCTTCCAAACCATAGCTCATAGGGAGTTTTGACTTCATGTGGCCTGATCAAGCATCGATTTTGAATGTATACAGCCGTATGAATTGCCTCTTTCCAATACTTGTCAGCCATCTTGCTTTCACTTAGCATCGTACGAGCCATCTCTTGTACGGTGCGATTCTTCCGTTCCACAACTCCATTTTGCTGTGGAGTTCTAGGGGCTGAGTACTGTCTTTGAATGCCATGATGTTCACAATATTTAGTGAACTCTTCAGATGTGAACTCGCCTCCACGATCAGACCTTAAAATCTTGATACGTTTTTCCAATTGATTTTCAACCTGTGCTTTAAACACTTTAAAACGATCAAGTGCTTGATGCTTATGCTTAAGAAACAATACCCATGTCATACGAGTATAATCATCAATGCATAACATGAAATACTTATCTCCAATTGGTGCTTTGAGTTCGCATCGGTCCACAGAGATCAGTGTGCACTAGCTCAAGAGGTTTCTTTGAATGATGCTCCTTTGACTTGAACATAACCCTCGTTTGCTTTCCCTTTTGGCAAGAGTCGCAAATAGGATTGGAAGGCTTTTCAACTTTAGACATGCCTCTTACAGCCTTTGATTTGCAAATCTTTGACATGTTATCAAAGCTTAGATGCCCAAGGCGTTTGTGCCACAACCAACTTTCCTCTGTCCGACTCATCAAGCAGGTCTTTTCAGCTCCATCTGATAATGTATAGAGATTTCCAGCAGTTCTTGATCCAGTTGCCACTGTTTTGCCGTTGCTACTCTTCTTGATGGCAAACCCATTCTTTGTGAAGATAACTTCATGACCCTTGTCACAGATCTGGCTCACACTAAGCAGGTTGTGTCTCAATCCAGACACATATAAGACTTCTTCAGATCTGATCTTGTTTGCCATAAGCTGAATAACACCTTTTCCGCATATTTTGGCACCATCATTGTTGCCAAACTTCACTGAACCGCCTTCATAGTGCTGTAATTTGATGAATTTCTCTTTATCACCAGTCATATGGCTTGAACAACCACTATCAAGGACCCATGGTGCTGTCTTCTTTTGTGCATTGAATGCCGTTTGCACAATGAGAGATTCTTTGGGACTTTCTGCACTTTGCTTTGCTCTCCAAGCCTTGACTAACTTGGGTTTCTTTTCAACCTGAAACTTGTTAGCAATATGCAACCTACAATCCCTAGCCAAGTGTCCATAATTATGACACATATAACACTCAATTTTGTGGCTACTTAGGATTGAAAAAGGATTCCTAGTCACAAATGGACTGTTTCTTACATAGAATTTGCAATCAGCTCTTTTATGTCCAAACCTATTACAATGAAAGCAATAACCATAGAATTTATATCTTCTTTGTGGCTGGTTAATCTTCATTACCTTTCTAAGAGGAATGGACTCCTTTCTAGGTTGAGTGGGCTTCATAGAGTTAGAAGGTGCAGTGACTTGCTTCACAAACTTTTTCTTTTCAGGAGGTGCAATCTTAGAGGATTCACCTTTCTCAAATCCTAGACCAAATCTGAAGTGGGCTGGTCTTTGAACTTTCAGTAGTTCATTGAGTTTCATAGTCCCTTCAATCGCTTGGAGCGCTTTGAGTTTTTTGCTATTTTCCAAATTTTCAGCCTTTGCTCTAGCGATCTCAGTTTCAAGTTCATAGCCTCTTCCTTTTTGATACTTATTTGGTTTTCAAGGACTTCTACCATTCTTTTATATTCTTCTACTTGAGTTTTCAAAGAAATAATTGAACTTTCAGATTCATGGAGAAGTTTCAGATTTTTCTTACTTGATTTGCGTTCCATGCTTAGCTCCTCAAGTGCGGCTATGAGTTCCTCTTCAAGATTGACTTCAGCCTCCTCATCCTCTTCAGGATCTAGCTCTTCTTCTTCTTCAACAGTGACCATGAAGAGAGCTTCGGTTGATTCATCATCGTCTGAAGATTCAGACGTGCTGTCATCTTGTTGACATAGAAAGTTTTTAGCTTTGCCCCTCTTTCTGAAATTTCTCTTTCCTTTACTCTTTTCAGCATAAGAGTCATTTTCATTATCTTCTTTTAGGGGACACTTCGCAGCAAAGTGACCAATACCTCCACAATTGAAGCATTTAAAGGGTAGCTTCCCTTTGTACTTGCCATTGCTTCCTTTCTTCAACTTTCTAACAAATTGAGCCTCAAGCTCATCATCATCAGAATCAACATCATGACCAGCAATCTCTTTTGCCTTTTTCTGAACTTTGAAGGCGGCTTCTTTATCAGATGAAGACGTCTTTCCTATGCGCATCTCATAGGCAGTTAGAGAACCATGTAATTCATCCATGGAAAATGCATTCAGATCTTTGGCTTCTTCAATGGCTGAGACTTTTGAATCAAACCGGGGAAGAAGAGATCTTAGAACCTTTTTGACGATGACCGGCTCTTTAATCTCTTCCCCTAGTCCACGAATGTCATTCGTGACTTCATTCACTCGTTGCATATACGAGTCAACATTCTCGCTTTCCTCCATGCGAAGAGACTCGAATTGAGAGCGATGAGTTTGCAATTTGGCTTCTTTAATCTTCTCATCACCTTCATGAATGCTTTGCAACTTGTCCCAAATTTCCTTGGCTGTTTTGCATGCAATTACTTTGACAAGCTCGCTGTCCACAAGGCCACTAAAGAGTGCATTCTGCGCCTTGGAGTCGTTGTCTGCCAACTTCTTCGATGCAGTATCATTGGGTACGGTGGCAGCATTGTAACCGGCTCTGACAGCCTCCCAAACATCATAGCCAAGAGATTTGATGAAGGCTTGCATCCTAATCTTCCAGAAAGAGTAATTAGAACCATCAAACAGAGGTGCTT